>VZRV01004346.1:3113087-3265523 GCA_013398115.1 Falcunculus frontatus | reverse complement strand
GAGGGACCGGCGGGGGCTCCCTCAAAGCGGTCACCGAGCGGAGGCGACCGCGAGGGGCTGCGGGGCGAGGAGGGGCCCGCACCCACCTGGGCGTCCTCGTCCGCCGCTCCCCTGCACCCCACGGCAGGACTTCGTTCCCCCGGGGTGTCCATTCAGCATCTTCCCACTGGCACCGCATCCACTCCGCCTAAAATTACAAAGGGGAGAAAAATAATAAAAAACATTTTATAAGATTAATTACAGGTCCGGAGTGGTCGTTTGTCTTTTTTAAGTACACTCAGTATTATCCACTCTTGTAACCTTCCCCTACTTTTCCCTCTCACCGTGACAGCCACAGAGTCCCTTCCCAGAGACAGCAGTGCCACTGTGGCACCCTGCCTCTCCCCTGGCCTGTTTGGGTAGGCCCTGAGGAAATGCTCCATCATCTCCCCGCCAGGGAGGGACCTTTGTAAAAATCAGAAGGAATAAATACAGTATTTGTCATTGGGGCATCCACGGATTTCAGAAGAGACCTTTGGGATGGAAACGACAGGGAGTGGATCTCTCCAGATCTCCCCGTTAGGAGAAGGAGCTGTAAGTGGTTCTGGTCCACTGGGACCCCACCGTGTCCTGCAGCACGGGGGCAATCAGTGCAAGGTGGTTCGTTCAGCCAGGTTTGCCCGAGTGCAACCAGCCAGACCTTTATCCCCACCAGCTCTCACACAGGGACACTGTCCCTTAGACAGAGACAGACCGTGGGAGTCTGGGAGTTGCCCCATCTGTGAAGGGAGGTGTGTGGTCACCTTGTGCAGGCACACATGTAGCCCTCCTCTGCAAGATCCCAGCACGTGCGTGTGTCTACAAACACACGGGAGCTCCTTGCCCTCTCTGACAGGAGGAACTGAATCCCAAAGCTGTGGAGAGCAGCACAGGGCACTTCAGGAGAGGACATGGAAGGAGAGCACGAGGCACAGGTGAGTCTCAAGTACCAAAACAGAGAAGAAAATGGACCTTCAGAGGCTCCAGTGAGAACAGAGAGGGAAATGGAGGAGAAAAAGGGTGATTTGGTTGAGTTCAACAGCAGAGCTGCACTCCCCTCAGCACCCTCAGCATCTCAATGCTCACACCTCACTCAGAGCCCACCTGAGAGCAGAGATGGTGTCCCTGCAACTTGGACAACAAGGTTTTCTTCTCATTTATCTCCCCATCCAGCCCTCACCAGCATCCATTTCCAGGAGGCCAGAGGAGCTGAGAACAGGCCCATTCCCCCAGGGCACAGCATCAGTGCCTGCCATTCTCCCACCTCTTGTTTGTGCGGGGACACACATGGGGCCCAGACTTAAAAGCTTTTGAGACAGAGAAGACATCATCAAGCTCTGCCGGCAGGGAAGTGGCTGGGATTTGGATCGCTTCCCCCAGACTGAAAGAAACACTTCTCCTTTTTTTTTTTCTTTCCTTCCTCCAAGAGACTAAATTTAGTGAATTCCTTTCACATTAAAAACTTGTCAGGTATTCACATCTAAAGAGGCTGCTGCTCCTGTGTCTCAGGGGAGTTACCGAGACAGCGAAACCTCTTAAACGAATAAAAAAGAAGGGAGAGATATTCAGGCAATCTCCCACCACTGCTTTTAAATCCACTCTCTCCCAGGGCTGCTGCCCGGGCACCTTGGTCCCACGGCTGATGTTTCCTGCCACAGAGGCAAAAAGAGAGGGATGAATTCTCCCTCCCCAGAGCAGGACTGAGTGAAGCAGCAGCACCGACCCCTGAGCCAGTGCTACCATTCCCGTGTGCCCCTGGGAGAGGAAACTGGAACAATTTATTTTTGCTGGAAGATGGATTTGTCCACATACATCTAGTGACAAGGGGAACCAAGGTGGTGAAGCTGAGAAAAGAACGGGCATCTGGCTGAGAGTGCACTGCCAGCCCCCTCCTGATTCACCAAGGAGGGTCCAGCCCTGAGAGAACAGAATAAAAGAAGACGGAAGGAAAATCCAACAACCCCACCAAGGCAGTGCCCAGCACAGGGTCAGGCGGGAGCTGGCAGGGGAGATCCCGGGTTTGTAGTGGGTGGGAAACAGCCTCAGGCTCCCAGTAACCCGCAGAGCTCCCATGGCTGGTCCGATGGCTCATTCGACACCATGCCCAGCGGGCACTGGGACACGCTTGTCACTCACACGGCTTCCCCCTATGTCTGGACACCTCACCCCCGCAGAGAGACCCTCGTTATCTCAGGAAGCTTGGCCTTTTATCCTGCCTCCCATGGGGCTTCGATTGCTCTGTTCATCCCCAGCCTCCCTGCGCATCCTCACCCCTTCCCGCCAGCCCCCGAAGGCTGACAGCCTGGCCGTGCCCCGAGGACAGCGGCTTGAGTGGCACCTCTAAAGCACTCCCGAGCTCCGCGCTCCGCAGGGTGCTGGGAGGAAGGGCTGGAGGCAGAGGATGGCTCCGGAGGCAGCTGGACCCAAATCCCAGCAGTGAGGGGTGAGGGGTTCACCCGGCTCCTTCTCATTGCACTAAACACTGCCTCAGCCCTTCTTACCCGACTTTGCCTAAAATTACATTGAGAGACTAACTGTTCTTGGCGTGCTGGGGCACTTTGCCTATGTTACCCTCCAAGAGACTGAGGGGCATCCTGTTCACTAAAAGCAGCCTGATAACTACTTTGTCAAAACCAGAAACTAACTGGGAGAGGATTAGGTCACTGGAGAGGGCCCGAAGAGATAGGGAGGCTCTTCTACTCTGCTCTCCCAGTCTGAGTGGGGAGGGACCAAAAATAATCAGAAAAATTCACAAATTTTCAACTCTTTGCAATGTTTGATTGCTAAAAAATTCTGCTAAAAGGCAGAGTTCTGCACAGTGCAGGAGTCAAGCCCATGTCACCTCCCTTGGTTATCACCCACAGGTGGAAAAATTCTGAGAAAATGAACCCCCCAGAACCTGCAACCCCAGTTTAAACCCCCTGCACTGAACACACAGGGATGAGAGAAACCCAGTGGCCTTGGGCCGTGAAATCTGACTGGCCCAGAGAACAGTCTGGAATCCAAATGTGGGCTTTGGGGACCTTCACAGCCAAATTCTGCAGCTCTGCTCTGCCCAGACGGTCCCAGGATATCCCCCTGATGGGCATGGGCAGCAGGAGGGATCCGCTCTGCCCAGATGGCAGCAATGGGATTTTTTCCCTCTTCCCATCCTCACAGACATCATTGCTAATCCAGCCTCAGGAGCAGAAAGGCTGAGCAGCCGGGCTGGGGAGCAGCACTGGGTCTGACCAGAGGGTTTGTCAAAGTTTTCCAGGAGGCATCAGCAGCTCTTTAAGCTTCTTGACAGCCAGGATAACAAACTGTGTCTGCGGAGCTCTGGGGATCCAGGGTGGAATTAAAATGGGTAATGAATAGAGCCATTTTTCAGGGGATCGCAGCTGCAGAGGCACGAAGGGCACTGGCCAAAAGGTGCTGGAGAGGCACATGGGAAAGGGACATGGGGTGGCACAGGGGCTGTCACCAGGGTGGCAGCATTCCTTTACTCCCGGTTCTGCCCTAAAAGGAAGGGACTTTGCTGTCTGCCAGAATGGCTTTTACTCTGTCCCTGCTGCTACAGGCCCCCTCTGGATCACAGGTGTTCACAAAGGGGCAAGCAGCCCCTTCCTCTACCCCACCATGCTCATGTTCCTGGGAATTTTCTGGCAGAGGCCTTGCTGGGCTGGCAGCACCACTGCTCATTTCAGTAAGAAGAGGATCTTCTTGAAAGGGATCAGGAGAGAGTCTGGGAATTTCCTAATTCCCTAATTTCCTCAGCCTGTCACACTGGCAGTGATGCACACCTTGATTTGGGAAGAGGTTTGATGGGATGGGTGCTGGGAGCTGTGGGTGTGGGAGATGCTCTGGGGGACCCTGCCAGGTCTGTGACAGGAGATCGGTCTGGACATCGGTGCCAGCACATGGGAGCCAGGGAAGGACACACAGCCACAATGGGGGAGGACAGACACCCAGTGGGATGGCTTGCTCAGCTCTTCTCAAAGCTGATCCCCAGCTCCCAAAAGACCCGCCCGCCCCATGACTGTGTATCCGCCAGCTGGCAAATCATGCATGCACCAGTCCATCCCCGGGGGGCAGGGAGGTCCTGCAGATATCCCCTCTGGCCATACCTGCTCCGGCTGAGCTCCTTCCCAGCTCCTTCATCCCTCAGCCCTGTGACTCATGACGGTGCTTAATTAGCAGGATGCCTGATGCAGACGCCCGTCAACTCCTCCGAGACAACCAGCATTTCACGTTAGCTGCCCCGGGGCTGTTCGGCAGGAACAGCTCGCTCTCCGTATTGATATTCCTTCATCTCAGCCTATTTTCCAAGCCGTCAAGCTGCCATCTCAACCCTCCCAGGCCCGGCAGTGCTGGGGAAAGCAGCCTCGTGTCCGTCAGCTCCTAGACTTTGATCCCACCTTTGCAGCCACTCAGGAGTGCTGGAACCACTTCGTGCTTCCCCCGGCAGCCCGATGTCCCTGAACAGGGTGCACTAAGCACAGACTTGGAGTCAGGGTGATGTTGAAGGTAGGAAAAAAGTCACTGCCTGTTCCCCAGGTCCACAAAGTCTCCAAGATGCACTACCATGAACATGGCATCACTGCCACACGGTGCAGGGACACCCATCCCACCAGGAGCCATGGGAACAGCTAGGACAAGAGACACAGGGAAACTTTGTGTCCTTTGGAGCACTCCTCCACCTCTGCTCTGCCACTGTACTGCTGTTTATTCCCACCTGCTTCATACCCTCCCTTGCCAGGGTCAGCTGAGGACCATTTTCATGGAGCAGATTCATCTCCTCCCTCACTCTTAGGATCATGTGTCACTGTCCACTTCCCAAAGGCTTTCTCATCCTCCACCAGTGCCAGGAGCAGAGATTCAGGTGAGCATGTGTAGGGACAAGGGGAGGCTGCAGCAGCCTAAGAACATCCCCCCCGCATTACATCTGTGGGGAGAAGGCAGAAAACGGCACAATCAAGACCAGATGATGCATCAGTCAGATGAAACTTCAGGCCGTAGTTGCCTCCACTCCTAGATGCCAGGCTCCATTCCTAGGATGGCTGTTTTCCCCATGACTCAAGTCAGTGGAAAGACCAACACCAAATCCTTTAGCAGCTCAAAAATTCACCTCTGTCACATGGAACAAGTGGGTGGCCATGAGACATCAAGGAGTCCCTTCCCTTTCTCCAGTACCCATGTAAAATTAAAATGGACAAGGAAGAAGCTGCTGTAAATAATGCATTCGTGGTGCACTACACAGCTTAAGGAGCACATATTCATTGTCTAGTCTTATTTAAAGAAACCCAGCCCTGCCTGAGTCATTAAAAATGTATCCTGGTTTCAGCTTCATCCCATATACACTCACCACTGTGAAGCAGGTGGTTCAGTGGCTATTTTCATGCCTTCCCTCTCTCATCTGGTCCTGGGCAGCCCCATGCTGTTACAAGTGAGGCCTCTGGGTCACATGAAAAATTCACACGCTTGGCACCAGGCGTTTTCCATCCCCGTGCTCTGGCTCCTCCCTCGCACCTGGGCCCGAAGACCGGGCACTCCCTGCCGCTGCCTCCCAGACCCCAGCAGCGTCCTCTGAGCTGGTAAAGGATGCTAACGAGAGCTGCTAAGCTCTGGTCTGGCCATCGAATCCATTCCACCACTTTTCCATCCCGCTGCCTTCTCCCCACCTCCCTCTGGCCAGTCTGAGTTCTCCATCACGTATTCCCCTTGCTCGCACCCTTCATCTCCTGCTCACAAGCATCTGCACCCACCCCTGCAAGGACAGACGGGCGCTCTCACCAGGCAGGGGTGCTCTCGTCAGACCAAAGGCAGAGCCATCAAAGCACACTCAGCCCATCTCCCTGTTGGAGGGAGCTTGTGGGCGACCACGAGTGTGTGTATGACCACAGCAAAGCCTGGGGCAGAGGCATTATCCACAGCTTGTAGCCTCCTCCTTGTCTGGGAAGCACTGAGAGCAATCCCCAGGCTGGGATAAGCTGGCGGCATCGCTCGGGCACACGGACACCCACCCATGTGCACACAGCCAGCACCCACCCGGGCACCAGCCTGGATCCTCTTCATCTCCTCTGCACCTCCCCGCCCATGGAAGAGCTCCTCCAGAGATACTGCAGGAAAACCTGGGAGATAACACACGCCTGCGACATCAGCAATTAAGGAACATTAATTATAATAATAATAATTATCACAAAATAGCATTTTTATGGCACAATATTATGCTGAAAGATTTACAACATACCGAATCAAGAAGTTCGTAATTAAAGTTATTTTAGTTTCTAATTTTGCTTTAATTCTATTCCAATAAAAGATAGGATAAATATACCTTAAAAAAATCTGCAGAAACCATTACTTAAGACAATTTCCCTATACAGGGATGTTATATTGCAGCACAGAGATCCCTTGAGGAGCACCACAAACCTCGGTGAGGAAGAAATGTTCAGGCCTGTGAAATACTAAGCCCCACAAGCCTTGCCCCAGGACAGCAGGACACTGCCAGACTGAGGGTGCCTGTGGCCTCTTGGCTTCAGCTTCCTGGCCCTCCTGAGGTGGGTCTGTAAGTCATTGTGTTTCTTCTGTTTCTTGGATGGGAGGAACTGGAGAGCCTGGTATCCCCAAGGCAGCCAGGGGAAGAGCAGAGCTGGGTTTGTTCCTCACTCCACTGCCAGAGGAGTCCTGGCATCACCACTATGAGCATAATGGTGCTGGGATGGAGCAGGGATGTTCTCTCACTCTGGCTCTGACTTCAGTCTGTGCACCTGTAACAGTCGGTAGGAGAAAGGGTGCAAAGAGAGGACCCAAATCCCAGCCTTCCATGGAAAAATTATTATTGATTAAAGTAGTTTTTACAGGATTGAAACCCAATCCGCAATTGTTTTGATGAAAGTTCATCATCACAGTAAGAAAAAAGGGGAAAAAAAGGACAAAAGGGAAATTCTTTTAAATGTGGTCAAAGGTCTACATCTTGGAAGAAATTACCATTGTAAAGGGATCTTTCAGTTCCATTTTGTGAACAAATCCCTTAACATTAACAAAGTCAAAAGGAGAATACAAAGCCTGATGCTTACCACAGCAGCCCGCTCTGACTGATCCCTATCTTGCAGCACAGGAGTCTGAGTAACAATTATATCACCCCACTACCCGAGATACGTTTTGGAGTCTCAGGTTCTCTGCCCAAACAAACAAGTCCAGACTCTGCTTTGCTGAACCTGCACCGTTGTAGGCCTGCTGGACCTGCACCAGCAGCTGCACTCATATGGGTTCAGCCACCCCCACCTTGATACCCCTCTGTGTTAGGAGACCGGGGGCCACTCGCCTGGGGGCTGCCCCCCACCCTCCCTGCCAACACTAAATGGCACAATGGAGGGTAGGGAAATGGATGAGCTGATGGGTTTGGGAGACCATTTACCTCCAACACCATCCCCATGTACCAGACAGCCCTGGCTGTGCCCCAGAAAAAGCCATCATGGGGTACGGGCATCACATCCAGCCCTCAGGAGCCAGCACGGACCAGCTGGCACGTCACTGTCCCACGGTGGCCACAATCATTCGGCCTGAAAGCCTGAGGACATGCCACATCCCCTTGCCCACAATGCCACCCCCACTTGCTGCCTTTAAGAAGCCCCCTCCTCCTGACCCCAGCTGTGGACTAAAGCTGGGGCAACTCCTCACAGTAATGGAGCAGCCGCAGAGCAGGCGAGGAACCTTCCAGCCCCTGCCCAAAGCTGTCAGCACGGCCCACTGCCCCCGAGCCCAGCCTGAGCCCCGCTCCCCCGGGAGCCCCCCTGGGACTTAACTCCTCCATAATTAATTTAAGTGCCTCTGTGCTGCCCACCGGGCCTCCCGAGCACAGATTACTCACCTCGCTGTGGACGCAGGGAACATTAAGAATGTGTCCGGAAGATGAGAGGTCTTGGCTCCCTGACAGCCCATAACTGATGGCTGGTTTGGGAGGCAGCTGAGGCAACACCAGTTCTCAGAAAAGCAGCAGGCCTTCCAGAGGGTGATCCCAGCACCCACACTCCCAGATGGCTGGGAGGGAGACAAGAACTCCCCAAAAGCTGAGCAGGAATGGTGGGGTGTGCATTTGAGGGAAGGGTGAAGGCTTTAACTAGAAGAGGTGCCTATGTTGCCAGTAAGGTCTTTAATTGATTCTGGGAGAGTGATTTCTAAATTACATCCTGACGTGTACACTGAGATCGATAAATGCATTAAGGAAGGAGCCTGTGTGCCCTGGGTTGTGCTGCTCCACGCCATTCCCACAGCCCGGACCCTGCTCCCTGCCCCTCCGGCCGCAGAGGAATCCCTGTGAGCAGCAGGGCTGGGGGCTGCAGCACCTGGCAATGTGCCCCATAGAGCATCCCTCTCCAGGCAGGTTCCCCACACCTGGTAAGGACACAGGAATCCCAAAATACTGACTTTTCCAATGATTAGTGCCATGGTTTGGCGGCAGAGACAGAAATAAGCTTCCCTCTGCCATAGCAGGATGGTGGTTCCACTGCAGCCTTGAGCTCCTGCTCTTACCCTGTTCTCCATCTCCTGGGAACTTCTTACAAACCAATTCGATCTGGAAAACCAAGAGCGAGGCAGAGTGGTCCTTTCCATAAGGATGTGTCAAAAATCCTGAAGAGCTTGGCTGCCTGCCTATTTTAGGATGACAGATTTGGGAAGGGGTTTTACCATCTTTAGGAAGGGTTTACTGATTTGAAGAAGCTGCCTGGAAGTTCCTGCTCTGCCTGCACACTCTCCTGGCACACCTCTGCTGCCTGAAGAGAGAGATGGAAGCTAGGAAAACAAAAGCAAATACAAACGCTTCAGCCTATTTATTAAAAAAGTTTACAAAATGATGAGTGAAAGACAGCTAATGATGCATGGTATAGTTAGTGCCAGGGAAAACGCTCTAAATTAAAGTCCTCAAATATAAAAAGAATCAGCATTTAATAAGACAGTTAATGTATGTTATTTAAATGTCACTTCATTATTAAAAGTGTATATTTTTTGAGGTTTAATAACCATGTAATTGAGGCATCTTTTCTATAGTTAAACCTTGGCAAATATGTTTTTCATAATTACCCAGTATTTATTTAACATGCAATAACCATCCCATTAAATTTAATGACTTCAATTAATAGGTACAAAGGGGCCTTTTTTAATGTCAATATGTATTCCTAAAGCCAGTTCCCGACGCGGTGCCACGAGGAAGCTCAGCCACCTGGGGATGACCAGGGAGGGCAGGCGCCTGAGCCAAGCCACGGGGTTTTGCTGGTGCCTCACTGGAGGGATGGGGACACACAGGTGGGGAGGGGGTGCTGCATGTCCCAGCCAGGGCTTGGGGCTCACGAAGAAGGGGATGCCAGCAGAAACCCTGTGGGGACCCCAGCCCATTCTTGCTGGTACCTGCTCACCCCACAAGCCCTGCTGCTGGGAGCGAGGCTGAAAGGCAGTGTCTTGGGGCAGTGAGGCAGCAGAGGCTCAGCCTGACACGGCCACAGCTGAGCCTTGTAGCCCACAGTAGAGAACAGCCCAGGGTAAATTAACTCCTTTAACGAACCATCCAGTCCAGAGTTATTAACTGGCTCATAACAAACCCCAGCACGACACTGTGCCTGCTGCAATCCCACTGGGCTCCAGGCTATAGAACCCCACTCCATTAGCAAGGAAACTCCCATCGTGCAGGCATGAACTCCCTCTAGAGCCCCTGCACCTCCCTGGCCCTTGGCAGGGGCTTTGCTGTCACCTCCCAAGCCCCCTGCACCCCGTGGGCTTTCCCTCCTCCCTCAACCCTGGCAGGACTTCCAGATGCCTCTTCCCCATCCTTTGGGCTCTTGCCCTCCCCATGAACCTCAGCCCATGTGCCAGGGACTTGGATTTGTCTGATGGCAGAAGCACCTGAGGAATAGAGCAGGGAAGAGCTCCTGTTGCTGCATGTGGCAAACAGGGAAGCAAACTCAGGAACACCGAGGCAACCTCTTGGAAAGCAAAATCACCTCTTGTGAGAAGCAGCACAGCAGAAACACAGCACTTCCATCAAAAGTGCTGGAGTACAGAGCCACGGCAGCCAGCCCCAGGGCAGGCTGCACATGGGGTGCTCCCCCAGGGACCCCGAAATGCCAATGGCCAAGGCCAGCAGCCAGCATGGGCCCCTGGCTTGCCCCGGGTGCAGCTGGGGGAACCCTTGTGCTCTCCTGTGCCCCAGTGGCTGCCTCACCTGGGGAAGTGATGAGGCACCAGGTCAGGTCACATCCTCCTGACTTGCAAACCAGTGAGATGATGCTGGAAGTACTCGCAACAGCCAGGGGACTCTGGGGAGGTGGTTGCAAGCTCTGCTTTGCTTTTCCAGTTGTTTTGAGCCAGGACAAGGCTTAAGAGACACTAAATCCTTGAAGGCAAAGGATTATAGATTGGGTTATACCTCTGGCTGTGCTGGCCTAGGTTCAGGGCGACTTGGATCACCCTAGGATGGAGATCCAGCTCTAGAAGATCCAGCGTCCCCAAAAGATCCAGCATATGGCCCTGGGGCTTTTCTTGCACCCCCAAATTATTCCCTCCCCTTCCAGCCTTTTCCATCGGGACATGAGAGGGGCTGTGGGGCAGCCACAATCTCACTGCCTCAGTGTCCCCAGCACCTCCTTCCGCAGCTAAAACCCTCTGAGGCCATTTGTAGAGAATGGTCAAAAGGCACCAAGGCTCGAGCAGATTGGGGAAGCATATGTCTCCACACGTATCCCAGGGCACAGAGAGAGATGCCAGCAGCACTTCCAGCCTCCGCTGGGCAGCACACCGGCTGCTGGCACTCGCCTGCCCCATGTGCAGCGAGGCAGCAAGATTCAGCAGTGATCAGTGAATCCCAATTAATTGTGGTATCGGTATTTAAGGGACCCCATTGTGACAAGGCTGCCACGAGCTGGCTGCAGCCATCTGCTCCCCTGGCCTGGGGACCCTGATGCCTGTGGGGATGGACCAGTGATTTCTGACTCCCGCCCCACAGTTTGGCTGGGTAGCCTGGCAGAGCCAGGTTTGCAGAGCCGATGGGGTTATTTAGAGTCTCAAACCAGGCACAGGCTCCCAGCGGCGCTGCTGCCAACCTGCGAACAGCTGCCTGCACCGATGTGGCTATAAATTACCCGCGGAGCCATTGGGGACCCGCACCGCAGGGCAGGCGGCAGCGGCTGCAGCCCCGCACAGGAGCCCGGAACAGGCAATTAATCCTCGTTAGCAGCTTGACGGGGAGATGGGCTTGCTGGGCGTGCGGCGCGGGGTGGCTGCTCCTGCAGCGGGGCTCTCTCCTACCTTTGTACCCCTCCTTCCCCAGTGTCCTCTCTGTACAACTCCTCCTTCGCCTCTCCCACTCCCTCCCCTCTCCTGCCTCTCCTAGCTATCCTTGTTTCCTCCTGCCTCTCTCCAGCCTTTCCTCCCACCTGCCCCGCCAGCACTGCCCTCCAAAGCTGCTCCGTGGCACTGCTGCCATCCCCAAAGCAGGGGTGAGGCTGGTCCCTGCCTGCCACACTTGGCTCCCAGCAGTTGCCCAACAGCTCGTGCAATGGCCACTGGGACTTGGGCATCCTGTGCCACAGACTCAGGGACCAATCTCCTGGCTCTCCAGGGAGTGAGATAAAACCATGACAAACCACAAGGCCACCCTCAGGGCCCAGACCCACACTGCTGCAGCCCAGCCCTGGGGGACACGAGGCTCGCTGGGCATGGGCAGAGTGCAGCTCAGCCAGGACAGCCCAGCAATGCTGAGAAGGGACGTGTCATCCCCAGTGTGACATCCCTGAAGCGAGCAAATGCCGCTTCTCACACAGCAGATGGCAAATCCTACAGCAGGGAGGGGAAGAGGGGTGCCCATTAGCACCCCCAGCTATCGCCTTAACTCTGCATCTCCCTTTTCAGGGCTGGGAGCCAGCACCAGGCTCCCAGGCTCTCCCCTCCACCACTCTCTTCCTGCCAGCTCCAGACATCCCCAAGGACACCCCACACAACCAGGGACCAACCTCTGACTCGTGTCCCCAGCCCTCGGCACCCAGGTCCATCAGTCATTGCTCCAAGAGGAACCACAGAGCTGCAGCAAAAAAGGACCCTGAATTTAAAGAAAATAACAATTCTAGAATAAATAAATAAATAACAAGCCCGAGCACAAGTCTGCTTTTAAATTCAAATGTGCAATATGGCCCAGAGCCTCAGAGCCAGAAGGAAACTACAGATTTGGGCAAGGAAACAGGGAATATTTCACTTCAGCTCAGTCCAAGCCGTCATGATTTACCCAGCAGTGAAGGAGGTGGGGAGAGTGCTGCTCCCTGAGGGCTCTGCAGCTCCAGCAGTCATCCCCATGCCCACCACCCCCAGGCTGCTGCCCCTGCACTTAAAAGGTTTCTCCAGACTCTCATATCCCGCCTCAGCTCCCCATCATGTCCCACCTGCTCCACTTCAGGGTCACAGCTGTGCCAGGACAGGGAATTCTCCTTGGGGCTCCTGTTGGAACTTCCAGGTCCATGGACACCATGGTCCGGCTCTGCTGGGACCCAGGACCCTCCAGCCCCAGTGTGACACCAAACAGGACCCAACACCCAGCCCTGGGAAGGGGCTCTCTGGGGTCACAGACTGACCAGTGGTGGCTGTCCAGCTCATGCTGGGCACTTTTGGGGCAGCAACGCCAGGACCTTTTCTCTCTCTACACCTACCTGAAAGGAAGTTGTAGCCAGGTGGGGGTCAGTCTCTTCTCCCAGGTAACAAGCAACAGAACAAGAGGAAACAGCCTCAAGTCTTGCCAGGGGAGGTTTAGATTGGATATGAGGCAAAATTTTTTCAGTGACAGGGCTGTCGAGCATTGGAATAGGCTGCCCAGGGTGTCTCTCTCTCGGGCGAGGAAACAGAGAATATTTCACTTCAGCTCAGTCCAAGCCGTCATGGGCATCACCCAGACAAACGTCGGAGGCCCGTTCCACCCCCTCGGCACACTCGAGGGGCCGCTACTTGTCCCGCACCGGGCAGGCAGCGCCCGGCTCGGCCGGGACCCGCACCGAGACGCACCTCGGGGCACCCGGGGGCCCGCCCAGCCTCGGCCCCAGCCCCGCCGGTGGCCNTTCAGCTCAGTCCAAGCCGTCATGGGCATCACCCAGACAAACGTCGGAGGCCCGTTCCACCCCCTCGGCACACTCGAGGGGCCGCTACTTGTCCCGCACCGGGCAGGCAGCGCCCGGCTCGGCCGGGACCCGCACCGAGACGCACCTCGGGGCACCCGGGGGCCCGCCCAGCCTCGGCCCCAGCCCCGCCGGTGGCCCCGGCCGATGGAGCGGCGGCGGCAGCGCGGGCCGACAGTGCCACCTGCTGCTGCTGCCGGCACCGAGGGACGGACCGAGGGACGCGGGACCCCGGCCCACGCTGAGGGCCGGCCCCGCGGGCGGGCAATGCGCTCCGAATCCCCGGCAGCGCGGGGTGCTGGGGCCCGGCGCGGGATGACCCGTGCGGGGGAGGCGACAGGAGGTGACAGTGAGCCCGGAGGGGGGAAAGTCACCATAAACCCCCAGACCTGCTTTCCCACCGGCAGCGGATGCCCGAACCTCAGCACCACGCACCCCGCATTAGGTACGAGGACAAGGTGGAGAAGGGCACAAGGGGCACGGTTGTGCCCAGGACCACGTCTGGGACGGAGGAGCTGCAGGACCCCGAGCCCACAGCCCTGACACCCCGGTGTGGATGCGTTACCCAGGCCAGCGTATTCCCACAGCCACAGCCCGAGAATGACCCTTCGTTCTCCGCACAGGGAGGCTGAGGGCAGCTGCTGCCAGTCCTGCTGGCACCGGGGATATTCCTGGACCTGGGAACAGGAGCTCTCCTGAAAACAACACAGCTTCCCCTAAAACCATGGGGACAATACGATAGGGCATCATCCCTGAGCAAAAAGAGCAAAGTGGGGGTGCAGGGCCGGCTCCTGAGGGGTGTGAAGGCGCATGGGAGGTGTCAGACACAGCACGTCACCATGTCACCCCATCCCCACACGCGGCTGCCAGGGCATTATGGCCCTGACGCAGTAATCCAGGGATATAAAGGCTGCAAAATGCTGTGACATCCCCACGCCCCTGTGGCACACGCGCATCATCCACAGCAAACATGGAGAGAAAGGTGGGGACCAACCACGGGGTGTGGGGAAATCTGCTTCACAAATTACCGTTAGTACCAAATGTCCCTTCTTATCAAGACTGGACGGGTATTCAATTTTCTCTTCAAACGCCTGCCTTCTGAAATGGTAATAGAATTTCAAATCTAGGGGAAAAGGGAGGAGAAAAACTGAATATGCAAGGATTAACAATGAGAGAGACAAAGAAAGAAATTATACCAAAAAAATATAGTCAGAGCCTTTGCAGGAATTAATTGAATACAAATATAAAGAGAAAATTAAGCCTCATGCTTAGGAGGGGGGAGAAAAGGGATATTTTCTGAGTTTAATTAACCTCTTTTTGCCAAGAACAATGAAGAGGAAGGGGGAAGGGAGGGAAAGGAGAACAGAAACTCCTAATTGTTTAGCCTTGCAGGAGATAATTACGGGAGCCGGCCGGGTCAGGGTCTGCCCACACGGGTTTGGGGTGCGTGGGTCTACCTCGTGCACGTGCTGGGATTGTGTGCACATAATAGCTCATTTGTTGGCTCTGATTGGGACGTAGATTGGGAGGAGCAAAGGCAGAGCTGGGGAGAGCCATGGTCCTCCAGACACCATGGAGCTCAAGGAGGGGTTGTCTCCTCCCAGCAGGGCCATGGGGAAGGGGAGAGTGTTGAGCATTGGTGGGAGGTGGCTGGTGGCCACGGTGGCTGCCAGGGCTGCGAGACAACCTCCATCCCCACACACCTAAGTATCTTGTTTGCAGGTTTGATATTTGTGGTGCTCAGAGGCATCAGTCACAGGGTGACAGCTGGAAGGTCTGATGGGGTTTTGAAGCAGCTGATGCAAAATTAATGGTCTTTGTCACCACTGGCCCCGCCTGGGGGAAGTGGAGGAACCAGGCAGTGGTAGCAGGATGAAAAGTGACAGGACAAGGAAAGGAAAGGTGATGCTGGTGATTGCATGAGCACCTGCCTCCAGGTCCTTGCCCAGGTGCCTCTCTTCTCTACTGCTGGCCATGTGGGAGTTGTTTGGCCACAGCCTGGACTCCAAAAGATGGAAAGGGACCAATCCAGATTTGGAGAGCAGGAGGGGTCTGGCAACATTACCAGCAGGTCAACACAGTGCCCAGCTGCAAGGAGCAGCAATGCCTCCAGGCTCTGGGCACTGCCAGACACCCAGGCTCACACCTGCCAGCCCCACACTGACATTCATGGCCACTCACAGAACCCCAGAGCGATGGAAAACGACCCACAGGCCTCTCAAACAAGGGGTGACGATCTAATGACGTCTAATGATGATCTAATGGTGCTGATCTAATGAACAGCACCATCCTCCTCCTCTAGGTCCCAGTGCTGGGGCTGCTTGCCAGGACCTCCTGGAGGACAGAACAGAGATTTGGGGCCAAGGTGCTGCCTGCAAGATACCTGGAGGCACTGTTGCAAACTGGCTGCTTGATGCTTTTCACTTCTTCCTTTTGACACCTTGGTGCCATGAGGTCTGGAGTAGGACCTGTTTCACTCAAACACCAGCTGTGTGAAGCAGAAACTTCCCAAGGACCTGTCACATATAATATCTCTGGGCCACCCCCCATGGAGGTACCCTTTACCCCTGCATCACAAGCTCTCCCAGATCAATGCAAAGCCCTCTCCTCACCTCCAGCCCTACCTCACCATGGTCACACCACCACCCATCACAGATGTGCCTGGGTGGGCGATGGAGAATCTGGGGTTCTGCACTCCTGGATGAGGTTGCAGGCAGCAGAGATGGTTTTCCAGCAAGGATCACCTGCACTGAAGTTTCAGCTGGATGATGGAGAAATTCATCATTCCAAGGCAAGCAGCTCCTGAAAGGCAGAAGCTGAAGACACGGACCTCTGCAGAGGTCTGGCCTTGCCAGCAGAGCATCACCCAGGACAGGTTACAGATTATCTGGGAAGCGGGACAAGGTGATTAATAAGTTAAAATCAACACTAGCAAGTGTTTATTTAACAAACACGACTCCTTATCTGTCCAGGAATAGATTGCAAAATTATTCAAGAGTCTTCAGTGTAAATTATTCTCAGTATAAAGATTGTTTAAATTGCAAGCTGGGAATATTACTGTGAAGTGTACAAGGTATGTGGTAAATTATGTAACCTATTTATGTAATTTATAAATTGAGTTACATAAATTAGCTACACCAGGTACAGCATGAATGTCAAATTGTATTGTGACTCAATTGTCACAATAATGGCTCAGCATCAGATTAGCTCGAGGATTAATCCAGACAGTACAAAGTCTGGATGTTACAAATAAATAAATATAAATATCAAACTGTACACTAACAGCTCAAACTAGAAAGTCATTAGCATTAATAAAGTGCAACCACTCAATTACTTGTCAGGGGAAGTAAAATGAGGCAGAGTCAGCAGGATCAGTTTGCTTTTCAGTTAGCACAGATGTCCCCACAGTTAGTGCCCTGCAGAGTGCTTTAGGGAAGGCAGAAAGTACCTAAGGCTTCTCCAGAAGTCCTTATCTCACTCCTGGGGTAGGGAGCAGCTCTGTTAACAGTAAGGGGCTACAAAATCACTGATGACTTTGCATTAGGAAGTTTGGACTAAGGGCACTGTTACACTACTTGATACACTGCACACAGGTCCATGGAAAAGTCCACTAATTTATGGTACAGCTCTGAGACTCACCTGCCATACTCACTAACCCAAATTTTCAGGGCTTGGAGAATCCTTGGAAAACCTGAACCAAGGCTTTTAGTTTTCCCCAAGTTAACAGTCAAAGGTACATTTTCAACCGCTCCTTTTCCCTGAGCACTTCCCCTTAACTCCCATAAACTACTCAGTCTCCAGGTTCAACGTAAGAGGGAAAACCCTGGGCCAGGCACAGCCTCCTCGGACATATGGACACCACGAGAGGGAAGGTGCTTCTCCTGCAGTCTGCAGGTAGAGATTTGATATAACTTTAAAAACCTGGAATGGACTTTTGGGAGAATATGTAAGGATATACAGCAACAAGAAGAAATACTGCAGACTGGTTTATAAATTACTCAACCCACAAATCTAAGGCTGGATGGAAGGGGTCTAACTCCTGTGGACCAGATGGAGCAAGGAGAGCCAAGAGCTCTCCCCAGGGAGCCTTGTTCACAGAGTAACCCCGTGGGCAGGAGCACGGCTGAGCCACCTTTCATGCTTTTTGCTCCATGGTCCACATTCTCAAAGGATGGTGAAAGGCTTCCAAGTTTCAGAAGTTTTCACCTTGTACTCCTCATTAAAATCCAATTTTCTTTCAAGTTGAGAATGGCAGAATTCTGCCCTCCTGAGAACAGCTGTGATTATGTTGTCATCTGCATGCTTGGAAGTGCTGCAAGGTCTGTAGCAGTGTTAGAGCTCCCAGTCTCAGAGGTGACTGCGAAGAGATCTGGAGCACAATTCTCTTGAGTACAGCTTAATAAAACCTCCCTGTAATGGCTGTGCTTGGCTTTTCCAGAGAGCTGAGTTTGGACCTCCCAAGCAATCCCACGAGGTAAGCACTGGTTGGCAGTGACCAAGTTCACAGTCACAAGAATGATATATATCACCTTAAATTTACGGTGTGCATGTGAGTCTCATTTTTCTGTGCAATTCCCTGCAGTGTTGAATGAAGTTTTTTACCCAGCAGAAGAACCACACTTGGAAACATCTGCCCATCAGTCACAAAGAAGCAAATGTATCTCTTTTTCCTGATGCCACACTTGGATACTGTGACCTCAACACCGGATTACTATAACCTAGAGAGATCTAATCACATTCATTGCCTCAAATAAAACTCCCTGAGTTTTGGATCAGCAGTGAGCAATACAGGACCACCTGCAGCCTCAGAAGAGGACATCTGCTTTGTTTTCTGAGAAGCTGAGGAGCCAGACCCTGCTGGCTGAGGGTCCTTTCATGAAGACAATCAGCTTTGACTCCGAAGCATGAATCCTCTTCTTTATCTGTACGGCCACAGACTAAATGGCAACCCTTTCCTTCAGACAGCAGAGTTCCTCTTTCCTGGCATTGGGGAATGCAGCCAACCAGCGGCTGGGTGGAACCAACAGCTGGCACTGAGGTTTCACAGCTGGATTTCCTTAGCAGGTTAGGCGAAGCAGCCATGAAGTATATTAAATACATTGCTGTGGATATTCCGTTTTGTAAACCACCCCCTGATTTGGGAATGTAAACTTCAGGATACCAGAAGGCAATATATAAAAATAACTAGAATGGAGTCTTCAAATAAATGGATGAGTATCTTCTCTTTTTGTAACCCCTTTAACTTAAAGACCCCACAGCACTACACAAGCACCCGATTTAAGTTTGGAAGAAGCCCAGCACACAGATAATTCTGCGGCTTTCAGCTTACACTCTACGTGCCTTTCCACTGCGGAGCCCTGAGATACAGTGACAGAACAGTGCTTAGGAGCAGGCACCCAATCTATGTGGCCACCACAGATCCACAGTGTGAGCCATTTAATCCAGTAAATTCCAACCCAAGGAAGCTGCCATTATTTAGAACAGCTCTCTGGAGGTAAAGAGTAGAGGGGAAGAAGTCCCAACACAAAACTTATTTTCCTTTGCAAAATAAAAATAAGTAAGTAAGGATTAAAGGGACTACAAAGGCTGTTTCAGTGAGGCAGTCCACAAGAACAATTTCTCTGTCTTTTGCAAGCTTTTATTTTGGCTGATATGATTTAAGCTAAGTCCTGAACTGGCATTTCCCCTCTGTCTCATTAAGAGCCACAGAGCTCCGTTGCAGTCACTGGCCAGGCTTCTTCAGCAGCTGAAAGGCTACTAAAAGAAAAGTAAAGAATTAATTTTTAAAAAGCCACGTTCACACGTGGCTTTATCAAATGGCAAGAGTTCAAGTCTCTCCCTTGGTTCAGCCACTTGGAGGAGGACTGCAGGCAGCACTGGCAGAGTTCCTGTTTATTTGTTTTATGATGGTTGTAACGAGGAACCCATTAAATTAATAGCCGTGCTTTATTTTTAATGTTATGTTTAGCTAATCCTGACTTACAGTGGCACTCCCCATTCATGGAAAATAAAAATCAAACTCACACTGACGATGGACTCCAACACCAAGAAAATGGGTATGATGGGATGCTCAAGAGGTCACAGGAGGGAAAAAATAACATCCTTTTACTCCTCCTGAGGGAGCGTCACTCATGTCCTCCACTGTTGGCCATTAGAGAGATTAACTCGGACAGTTCAAGGACTAAGTAACACAAAAGCTCTGCCCCACTGGCAAGGAGGAGAGAGTCCAGCAGAGGTGCTCATGCACAGACACACAGGCAGAAGGCACAGCTGGAGTGTCTGGGTGACTCCAAACTGTTTTCTGGTCTTAAATGCTGAAGGTAACTTTTTTTAAATTCTGTAGAGCAGGCAGTTGGAAGTGTATAGGACTGAACTGCACACGCCAGTTTGCCAAAAATGTTAGCAGTAGATGGGAATGAAAACAACTTACCCTGCAGCTGTCACCCCAATATCAATTCAGTATTCAAAAAGAATTTTAAAACTAAGCTTTCAGGGATCCATAAGGAGGCAAACAGATTCTAACTCCTCAAAAAGATCCAAGTGAGCCAAAGGGCTTTGTTTCAACTCATGTCAATTAGCAAACCTGCTCCAAAGATACCAGAAATTATTTTTAAACATACTTTCTGAAAACAAAGGAAGATGCAAAGTAGGAATCAAAATGAGATCCCAGGTCCCTACTGCCTCTTCTCCTACACTCCCTGGGACAGCAGGCCTGCCACACAATAGCTCCCATAGATAACAACACAGGGCAGCAGGAACCAGACAAGTGCTATCAACATCTCGTAGCAAACGGCACAAATGCTGGATAAAGCACAAGCTATTCCAATGAGGGCAACCGGGGAGAGCATCTAATTTAGGCCATTCACAAGGGGAAACCAGCTTCAGGAGCAGTTTGTTACATAGCCCTGAGGGAACAATTGATTTCAACTTGGAAAGAAAAGTTTGTGTGCTGCTCTCCCTAGGAAGACGACAGAGGAAAGTTTCCTGCCATGCTCTGACCTCTATAAAGTCTGAAAGAGCGCACGTGTCATTAAATCCAAGGCACACTTTTGACAGGGAGCTCTCCTGAGACCAGTGGCTGCTCCATTTGCTTCCTCTGGCTTTGCCCCAGGCTGCAGAACTACCACTCTGCCAGCACAATTACACAGCAGAGTGGGAGATGGAGGGGCAGCACTACTGGCCTGAACAGCTTCAGCACAAAGGTGACACAGCCCAATCACTTCAGTCCACATCAACCTTCACTCCCCCAAAGGAATCGAGAACAAGGGAAAGTGAGGAGAATCCAACACACACCAAGAGCGATAGGGCTGACAAAGCAGGTGAGTCAGTTTGGAATATCACATCCACCTTGTCCAAGGATAAAACCGACAGGAATGGGAGCAGGTGTGGGGTTACATGTCACAGGACACTGAACAGCCCTCCCATGGGTTCCAGAAAAGGGCTGGTAATGCTTCAGTGCTGGATGCAACAGTCCACTGTGGGGGGCACAAGACAAGAGAAGAAAAAGGTGGTCCTGAGACACATACAAGACTGGCAGTGAAGCACCTTAGGGAGTCAGACACAAACAATTTATCAACAAGTTACAGACAAACACTTTTAACCAGTTTGGAAATAAAAAATAACAACAACTGGAAAGACAAATTGAAAAATTCTGCTTGGAAAAGGAGCACACAGCATGAGATCACAGGATTCAGCAGACTATAAAATAGGAAATGAGACTTACTCTTCTCCCCCTACAGCTACACAAAACCCTCCTACATAGATTACAGGCACACTTGGCAATTGCCTTCCTCCTCCCGCCTCTCCCGTTATGGACAAGGCAGAGAAGGTAGCTGCCTAAATGCAGAGAGGATATTAGATAAAGCATCTTGCAAAGTCAAGTGTGAAATATTAACAACAGGAGGCAACGGGTTGAGTTTTTATGCAAGATCACAAATTTGGTGCTTGGAGCGCCAGTGATGTTCCTGCACACTGGCATCTCAAAGTGCTGCTTGTTGAATGTTTCATTCACAAAGCTATTGAGGCCTACTGGAAAATTTTTATCAGTTCTGTTATTTCCTGTATCTCCTCTAACTTCGCTGGTTTTGTTCTTTTCCCTTCCTGCAACGCTAAGAAATTATGCATGAATAAAAAGGTTGTTCTTTCCATTCATCTGGCAAGTTTTAAAACAATTCATACTCTTAAAGCAGGCACTGTGCAAGCTGTATTTTCACATGAAATTACCACAATTGTGCACATTGCATCCGAATCACCGGATGCATTTGTACACAAAATTACCCAGTTTGCAGAGAACTGCAATAACCAGGCAGGCAAAATGGACATGCACTGCTCAGCTGAAGGGAGCACTGTGCCCAAGCTGCACCTGGCCATGGGCAGGTTTGGTTTTAGTTGGTGAAAAAAGTCACAGATATTCCTGGTCACAAAAAAGCTGCTTTTTATCCAGCACATGCAGCACAGACAGCAGCGTGGCTGCTGCCTCTACCCTACCTCAAAGCTGCCTTTGGAGGAAACTGCCTCTAATTCAGCTTGCACAATAGATCCAAACCTTGTTTATCCTGCTGTCCTAGTTGTCCATTAATGCCAGCTGTGGTGGTAGCAGTGTGGAAAGGACATCTATTCAACACTGGACACCAGGCTCCAGGAATAATGATCTCTGCCACTCTGGAGCATAACTGACACCTGCTGTCACAATCTTGCACAGAAAAAAAATTGCTCCGAATATCCAACAAGCAGTCAAGGAGAAACATAAGGAGAGGGAGCCTAGCAGAAGGTGCAGGGCTTCTTCCTTCTTTGCAAGGGCCTTGGTACTACAGGAGCAGCAAAGATGAGGGGGAAGAGAAAACATTACCTCGAGAAGTTCTGTTACCTGCACATTTTTTACTTGGATAGCAGCTGAGACTCTGTAACTGAACTTCAGCAGTTTCCTATTGACATCTCTGGTGATGATATTTTCCCCCAGGCTCAGGTATCTGAGCTGGTGATTAGGGCAACAGCAGCAACAAAATTGCTCCTGGGCACTAGGAAACACCAAAGGAAAGGGACTGCCTAAAGGCAGATGGGACCACAGTCCCCATGGACATGATCACCAAGAAGTTCGTAGACATTCAGCACAGAGTAAGCTAAAATCAAACCCAACATGGCAGGACAGAGGAGTTTCTCACCTCAAGGCTGTGCCACAAATGAATGTCTGTCCTCAGAAACTTTTGGAGACAGAGGTAGGCAAGCCAGTATTGAAGTGCAGTGACAGGCAAGAGGTGTATTTTCAGCTAACAATCAAGCAGTCCTTCATCTGGAGGTACTAGATGGCCTTTGAGTGCCACTTTGTCCTTGCTGGGCTGCAAACAGCCGCAATGCACCTAGCCAACATTAGCTGTAGTTGTCACATTTATGATTTTATGGCTGATTTTTCCCCCCTACCCTCTATCGAGTACACTGTCTGAATGATCACATCTGTTTATGTTCCACAGACACCTGCGTATCTTGAGATGACAGCAACTCCCTGAATGCTGTAATCAGTTATTTCTCAACAGAGGAATTGCCAATTTGGTAAATAAAGCTCATTATAAAAGAACATGAAAATGTATTACAGTTGCCTAACAGAGAAAATTGCCCAGTGCCGCCAAATAATCAGCCCTGGCATCACAGTTCCCCCCAGTTTAGGGCAGCTGAAATAATGACATGCAAATTACTCATGCCAAGGCAATGCTGGATAGGGGCAAGAGGAAAATGAGGGAGAGACAAAATCCATACTTTTCTCTTCAGACCAATAATAATTTCAAACCTAGTCAGGGACAGACCTTGGTGCTCTAAATCTCTGCCTGCAGAGTCAGAAGTTCTGTGGCTATCCCAAGCAGATACAAAAGCTGGCATGGCAGCAGCAGCAAAAGCCCACCCAGTCCTGCTCCAACAGATCTGAGGGCACTAAGTGTCCTAATTTGTGTTGGAAAACTTGCTCTTCCTCCCTTGGGGACAGCAAGTTTGACCTACACAAAGATGCAGAGCTGGAATTTTTGCAAGATCTGAGACTAACAGAGATAAGCCATGGGTAAGCAAACATCACTTCTGAGGATGAAAAGTGTTGTGGCATCAGCTCTCAATAAGAAGGAAAGGCATTTTGTTGCTTTAATGAAGATGTAAAGCACTAAGTTGCTGTCTAAAGAAAAAAAAGACAAAGCAGAATATAACACAGAAAACAATTCTCAACTCCCCTCATCCATTTTCATAAACACTGCATTAAACTCTGACACGACCTCCAAAAATCCATGTTCACATTCTTCAAAAACTGTCAGATACAGTCAGAGAGGACAGAAGTAGCTAACACTGCCAGAGAAGCTCTACCCAGTGAAAAGGAATCAAGGTACCAAAGTAGACCTGCTCCCCTGGCTTGCTGACAGGCCTTTTGCAACTCTGCCACACGTACCTCTAGGAGAGTAAGATTCCAGATGCACCCAGCTTCCTCCATTCCTCACGAAGCAAGGAGAGGGCTCAACACAGAGCACAAGGCTGAAAGGGACGATGGTTTATGGCAGGCACAGCAGGAACTGCACACAAGAGCTGGTGAAAAGAAAGATAACTTGGGCTCTGCATCCAGCAGGCAAAAGTTTTTCCAGTATGATTCCCCACCACCAGCTCCGTTCAGCCAGGACCTTGCACCAAGTACTTTCAAACAAGCCAGTCACCCTGAGACCAAAACGAACAAGTTTTGTGATTTATAAACTGTGACTTGAAATACTGCTATTCCTCGCACTCATTTGGAGTTTTTGTTGGCATCGGCAATAGGCAGAAAACAGCAGTTTACAAACTCATGGGACTGAAAGCATCTCACAGCACACAGTGACCGTTAAACACTTTATTGTTTAGGAGGGAACCTTGGAGGGAAGGAATGCGCCTGCTGGTGTAACCAACGGGAGCATGCTAGGAACAGTTAACCCTAACAAGCTACTCGGGTTACTTCCAAATACTTCAGACCCTTTTCTCCAGAGCAAACAAACAGAGGCAGCAGCTCTTGAAACTCAGATGCAGGTTGGTGAAACCAAAGTTTGAACTGGGTGAACCAGGCTCATGTCAGGCAAGACCCCAAGCTACAACCTGTGCTGGAAGCACCTGGGGTCAACAAAATTCTTTACATTGCAAAACAATAAAAAGAAACTGTAGTATCCCCCTCTCCTGGGACCCTTTTGCCAACTCCAGGAACATCCACCGAGACTGATACATGCAGGCAGTTAGAAGAGGAATCATGTTGTATTGTCTTGGGTCATGGAGGGCAGAAGGCACTGGTTTTGGTCAGTGTCTGTCCAGAAGGATGCTGGGGCTTCCAAGGGCATCTGCGGTCCCTGTCCTCTGCTCTTCCACGGATGATGTTTATCCAGAATTAACAAACAGCTCCTGGAGAAAAAAGGAGACAAAAGAAAAAGGCAGCAAGCTAGTTATGCAGCTGTTGACATGGGAATGTTTCCATCAGAAATGAAAGAGTAGCATTGTCAGGGTGAAAATCCCACAGAAAAATGATCAGGTTTCACCTACTGTAAAACACAAGATACTCAAGGGGAGAGGACTGTAGAAACAAGAAAGCAGCTCATGATACCAAAGGTGAGGCTGATTCTGTGATCAAGAACATACGGTCAGTTGCAACAATCAGGATTGTAAATCCATTGGTCTGCAGCGGGAGAGAACAGTCGTGGTTCCAGGTAAGCCTTGGAGCAGTGAGGTCACAAGAGTAAGTGCAGCCCCGCACTACATCCTGCCTCAGCAGGACACAGGAGCACTTTGATTAGCTGCCATCAAACACACACACACACACACACACCACTTTCTCATCCTGGAACAGGATCAACGTAAGACACCAGAGAAGTGAGAAGAAGAAAGGTGGGGACTCAGAGACCACCCTAACTCCTGACATATCTGACAGCCTTTACCCTATTAAGACCCAAGCCCTCCTGAAATCCAAAGCAAAATCATGTCTGCTTTGTCCCCACAGAAACCTACTAAGTGGTACCTCCTCAGACCCTGCAGGTATTTGCATATGAGCTGTGAACTCCTGAGGGTTATTACAAGACAGAAAGCTTCCAACATTTTTAGGATGGAGATTGCAAAGTCCGCTGTGGTCTCTTCCTATTTTTATCTTATCGCATCTATAAAGTCAAAGAAATCAAACCAACAATGCCACCAGCAGTGGATGAGAATACACACAACACCAGCTGTAAACACCTCTCCCTCTGATGATCTGAGATATCAGTGTTGGATCCCACCTCACAACCTGGGCAATCAGCTCTCCTGCACCAGCAGTGGCATCATTGTGCCAGTGCTACAGGAGCAGCAGAATCACAGAAGGCAAGCCCATCAACAGGCTACTTTTTTCTCTCGCTCTGGATACGTGCAGGTCCCTTTTGCAGAGCAGACAGTACTGATTCATGTCAAAAGGACCCAGCTAAAGCCAACTAGAGAAAGACAACTGAACACTTCACTGCATACAGTCTCATTGCCCATTTTTATTGGGGCTGTATTTAACCTCAGTCCTACCCTCCAGATATTTGCCTCTCTGAGGAGAGAGGCTGTGCTTTCTTCAGTGTGAATCAGAATGGAAAACATCACAAAATCATGATGCTAGCACACTTGGCACTGTCTGTCAGAAGGTGAGGATGTCATTTTGGCTACTTCTGCACAGCAGGCTGGTATTGGTTGATACATGGTCAATGTAGACTGAATATGCTGGCCTTGAATCTCCAAAGACAGCCTCATCTCTGACAACGATGAACTGGAAAAGCTTCAAAGGACTCAAGAATAAAGAGAAAATTGTCCGCCAAATTATTTAGACAAAGGTTATGCAGAAATCTGACAAATGAACCATCAATAATACTCCACTGACTCTAATTTCCCAGGTAATTTTTCTCATCATTAGTGACTTAAAAGTTGTGCACAGAGCAATATATTTTAAAAACTCCAATAGCACTCACCAAAATTGCAATGAGTGAAGCAGTAACAACTCACGATCAATTTTACAATGAAGTAATTTGCTGTATTCACATCGTAACACCTCAGTAAAGTGTCCAGGAATGCTACATTTTGTGGAAAAAACCAAAATCACTTCTGTGGCTACTCTGTGGTTAACCCTTCTGGAAGACAGTAGAAACCTCTTTTTTTAAAACAGTTTTAAAGAATATCATAGTCACATAATTTCATGTTCAAAATCATAACTACATATTTCAACCTCATCTAGCTGCAGGTGTCTCTACCCATGGCAGGGGGGCTGGAACTAGATGATCTTTAAGATCCCTTCCAGCCTAAACTATTATATGATTCTCTGATATCTTTACTTATTTCAGAAGAAAATGAGAACAGCCCCAATGAATTCTTTCCAGCCTAACCTACCCACATATCAGGTATGCATTGAGCTGGAGGCTCACAAACATTCCTTGTGCAAAAACATCAGGTTCCATCTCACTCTGGGTGACTAAACTTCCTCAAAATCTTTTGCACAGTGAGCCTGGACCCAGAACTGATGGGCTGAAGGACACCTTATCTCTGAGACTAAACCCACTCTTTGCCCATGTTTTAACTCCACCCAGCACTGCAACCGTGCCAGTGCAGACTTGGCACCCCTTCGTTTTCTTCCAACCTGGAATCCTCCCTGCAAGATGCTACCAGGTTGCTACAGCACTTACCTTGAGCAGGAGGAGCCAGCAGAGGGAAGGAGAAGCTTTGCCTCTTCTCCATGCCCTTACCATTGCACATGCACCAGACAAGGTGAATATTCAACAAGTCCAGGCAGTTTGCAAATGCTGTTCTCACACGACAGGTTACTCCCAGTTAATGGAGTTGAGGCTCAGACCAAAAAGTTTTGGTGCCTCCTCATAAAATGACTGCCCCACAGTTGGCATTAGTTGATCTCTGATGCAGTCTTAGCAGAACAAGTCAGGAGATGAGCAGCCTTGGAGAGTGCACTGCACACACAGCCTGATGAAAGGGAACGGTGCCCTCTTGCATAGGGAGGGCAAGTTATTTTTAATGCCACTGCCAATGCAATCCAGGTAGAGAGCAGGTTCCAGTCTTGACGAGCTCCAGCCCAGTGCCTCTACATATGAAAACAGTGTCCATACAAAGGCAAACTCCTCATCAGCACAAACAGGAATGGCAATCCGTTCAGTCCTGACACCAAGTCCAGCTGGAGGGCATACAGCACTTGTTTTCCTCCATGGCTCTCACGGCAAATGGGACCTTCGAGCCACTAACTCATGTTCTTCCACCACTGTGGGACCCTGCTCAGGAGCTAACTGCAGTCAAAATGGGCTGCTCAGCTGACACAGCCTGCCACTTTGCAGCCCCTGTGGGAAAGCCAGTAGCTTTCCAGTTCTGGTTCCAATTGACTGAGGAGAAAGGGCTGAGCTCTGCAAGCAGATCTGCTCCACAAATCTCACCCCTGCTGAGAAGGGAGTCCAGTCAATGCCCAACAGGGTCCTTGTCCTCTAACAGAGCTGAGGCCTTGGTACCCAGCACTGGGGTGAGCAAGTTTCAGCAAGATTTTCTAATGTACCTGTTCCTCTGTCGTGTTCCTTCTTTCTCAGTCTGCATCCCCAGTACGGAAGCTCAGGGCTGCCTCGCAAATCTGCAGCAACCTCTCCACTTCCCCCAGTTGCTGGCCAGCTCTGTGCCTCAGTTCTTGGCCTCGCTGGAGGCTCTCAGCCAGCAGAGGAATCTCCCTCCTTGAAAAGCCAGACCCTGAAGAACTTCCTCCCTCAGTGTTTGCCAGAGACACTGTTTGCCAAGCCTCAGCTGTGTTAAGACATATTTATTTAACCAGCCTTTAGTCTCACAGGGTAAACTCTGCAAGTTTCCTCCAGCATGTGCCTTGCCTTTGTTCTAACATCCCTTTAAGCAGTCACACCACGGCGCTCACACATATGGGCACTGTGTAGCTATGAAGAAATCAGAAAGCAGATCCCCATGATAAATGACTCGGTGCATTCGGAGTGTCAGTGACAAAGTAGAAATTAATCTCCATAGTTCCTAGTTCCCTGCCATGTGCAGGCAGCTATCAACACCAAAATACCTGTTGGCACACAGCAGACCTCAGCAACGTGACCGCACAACTTTTTCATCTCAGTTAGTGGGGAAAGAGGGACAAACAAAACACAAAAATCCTGACCTGCCCTAAGATGGGTGTTCAAGGCCTTTACACTGGATGAGGCATTTGTTGCAGGGCTATTAGCACCCCAAAGCGCTGCAAGGGACATTTGAGTCACTTTGGTTTGATGTATGCTGTAGGTATTTTTTGGTTATGTGCAATTTGTTCTGTTACACTCAGGGTATTGGCTATTTTGTGGAGCAGCTCTGTTGACTAATGGATCACAGCACTTCTGTGCCATATAGTTATTGCACAGAAAAGCCTCTCTGTCTCTCTCATCCTTCAGGAGTCCAACAGTTGCTGTCCTTGGGAGTGGAATAAGGAGGGGCAGGAGCACGTCTGGCAGCAACAAAAAACATTAATTCAAAAAGCTATGAAGAGAGTTTTGTTTTCCTTCTTCTCTGTACTGGTGTTAATAGCATTGCAAAGCAGAGAAGTTCACCCAATGACTTCTTGGCTACTTCCCCAGATGGTGTCTTCAAAGCTGGCTTGACAGCAGGAAAGATGCTTTTCAAAAAACTCACCAGACGCATTGTCAGAACACCCCAGAAAGTGCTTTCACGTGGAAGTCTCCTGGTTTACACACCCCACCAACAGAGTGCAAGGAACAGAAACAGTCTTTCTGGTTTCCTCTTCCCTCTCCTTCAGCTCACAAGAGCCTACACACTGCTTGCTTTCTCTGCCTTGACACCTCCCCACTGCTCTGCATCACCCAAATACGAAGTTATTTACCAGCACAACTAATCTCCAGCTGTTCTGAGACTCACCTGTTTGTTCATGCATTATAACATTGATTTCCTCCAGACAATTGTTCTGATCATTGTTCTAACTCGCAGAGAGCTCCCGTCATTAGCCTTGCTTAACAGGAAATATTTTGCCACTGACTGAGCAGCTCTGCAGTCAGCAGACTGCACAAAAAATCATCCCAGCTGGGGGGCTGCATCTCCCTGCTGAGCCAGTAACCCCAGACATCACAGTGGGGAACAAGCTCAGTGCTTTTGATTTTGGACATGTGCTAGAAAATACCAGGGCCAGGAGGAACAAACACAGCTCTGCAAAGGGCTACTGCTGAAAGGATGACTGTTAATTAATCCACATACAAACCGAGGGCAGTTTTTGCTCAATCGATGTTAATTGCATTTAATCTCATTCTTGCCATTAAGAAAAGCCACCAGGCCAGGCTGATGTCGCTAGCGCCTGACATGTAGATTCCACCCACGTTTGGGAGGCAAGGCAAGAGGAGAAAAGTAATGGAAAGAAAGGAAATAACCCTTCCTCAACCCCTTCTGCATCACTGCACAATTTCATTGGGTCTGTTCCATTATTTAAACAATTTTTGTTTTCCAATAACATTACAGAGGAGCTCAAAGGATGAAAATCAGACACAGAGCATTTCACTACTAGTTATTCTTGCTCTCCCAGGTACCAGCTTACAGCTTTGCTAACCTGCACAGCTTGGGCTATTGTGCTTCTGTAAAGGACTGAAATATAGAAAATCGCTTATGTGAAGTGGTGTTTGCTTTTTAGCCCTAGGCTGATCCCAACAGACGTGCCAGAGCCCCTCAACATGACCTACAACTGCTGACTGCCACCTTCCATCAGCTCTGCTGAAATCTTTCTCCTCACCTTGCTACTGAGCACAACCCCAGCACACACCAAAGCATGATGAAGCCTTTCTCTAACATCTTATAACACAAAGTAGTACTTGCTATTAAACAACCTCTGACCAAATTTGCCTTGTAAGACAGAACATTTTTGAAGCCTGAACTTCCCAGGTAAACCAACAGTGCATTCACCAGTGATCTGGCTCTGATCTGGGGACTGTGTCACTATCTGCCCAGCTACCTGCTTGGGAAATGGGAACAATCCTCTTGCCTCTGCAGGAATCAAGCCTGGGGGCAGAGGGGCAGCTCTTGTAGCACAGGAAGCCCAAGGCGGCAGATTTCATGACTACTGGCTTATTGCTTCTGTGACAGCCTTGCGTTTTTCCAAATCAGTATCAAGAACAATAATAATCAAGCCCGGGCTCTGTCGGTGCCTTTCCCCTGTGGCAGCACACAATGCTTGCCCAAAGCCAATGGTGCAGTTTATCATGGATTTTCTTTATCCCTCAACAAGTGTTAGTCCCAATGCCTCTCGCTGCATGAAGTGGACATATCACAAGTGCCATGAAGGACTGGCTGAGTTTTAAGTGCTCTGAAATGGCTCCACTAGACTTGGTCAAGATTGCTTTAAAATCATTTCCCATTAGGACTGTGACCCTCTCTCTTTACAGCCAGGATAATGACTGTATCTCAGAGGAAGGTAATTACATCCCACTATCTGTACACATCGGAAAGTGAATGCTCCAAACACTACTGTGCCTTTCTGGACTGAGTGGTAGAAGGCAATGCAGGAGGAAAAGGAGATAACACTGGATGCCCCTCCATCCTGCAACTGGAGTCACCCCAAGTGTTTTGCAAGCTCGTGGATTAGCCCCTGGGAGGGATAAAGGGATCCAGGAGGCACAGAGTGTTTCTAAAGCAGAACAATGACAACTTGTACAAATCCAGCTCTGGTTTTGTGAGGATTAAAATGAACTTCACCCAACTGTGAATATCCGCTTCCAGAGCCAAAAGGAATGGAAAACCACTTACTGATGCAACAGTATTTCATTATTTCAAAACCTAAGCCCAACGCTTCCAAAAATTAAGGAGAAGCAACAGTAACATTATTGCTGGGGGACATTGGCTACAGGGGTTTAACTGCTGAACTGCCAAGCCATGCTCTGGGCACAAAGTAATGAAACAACAGACACAAATATTGGCAACTTCTCCATACTATCTTTCCTGCTCTTACTACCAGCCTCCATAATAATCAGTGGGAAAATAAAAGGAAAAAATAACCCCAGAAGCCAAGAGACTTTGGATTAAGTTGTATAAATGACCTGTTACCTCCTTACACGAGGAAGAAAGAAATGCAATAAATACCTGCAAAGCCATCTCAGTATCTTGGATTAAATGGATTACAGAAATGGAAAGTACATGATGCAAGATGTTATAAAACAAGATGCCAGGGAAGTGCAGGAATTTGAATCAGGCTGGCAAATGATCCCTGCAGACTATTGAGGAAAATTAATAGAGAGAGGGGGTAGAGAAAGGACATGGTAAGAAGACTGACTGATGAACACCGTTGTTAGGACGTGTAAATTCAGGATGTCAGACTTCCTCTTAAATCTACTTCAGTCCTGGAACAAAAATAGCAAATCCTACAGTGCTGAAAAGCACTGGAAGTAGAAAAGTCAGATATGCCAAGCCTCATTTCAGGATAGGTTTCCCCTGTGCATCCCTCAAGATTGAAGTTTGTGACTTTAATTATTCCTGGAACATTGTGTATATAGGGATTCAATGCAGGGATTACTAGCAGGATCCTTGTTATAAGTGCCACTTCTCAAACAAATTACACTTCACTGGATGTCAGTAACATACACAAGAAAACAAATTAGATAAAGGCAGCAGGACGGCAAAATACAGGTCTGGTGCAAGGAAATTTCACAAGGTCACCAAAGAAAAATAAAGGCGCTTAGAATTTAAACTCCTAGAACATTTCTAATTCCCCACTGCATTAAAGTTCCGCATGACCCAGACACAAAACCTTCAATACATCAGAGACTCCACACAACCTGAGACCAAGCCTAGCTGAGACATGTTTTATTTGTGAAGAAATGCCATCAGGGAGTGGATGGAGGAAGAGAGAGACAGGAGATAGAAGGAGCAACCCCAGTTGTCCTCCCAAGTCCTAGGGACCATCCCATCCCATCCCATCCCATCCCATCCCATCCCATCCCATCCACTGGCTGTTCACAGCCACACAGAGACAGATGGGAGAAGCCAGGGAGAGAGGGTGTAATTTTGTTTGGAGGTAAATATAGCAGCTCCCTGGATGCAGGGCTTCTTCACAAGCTGATTCCAGATTTACATATTGCATTTTGCCTTTCCAGATCTCATCCCAGAATGTACTACTAACCTGCACTAGTTCTAATGAGCATGTCTTTAACTCCAGAAATTTTCATGAAGATGGAAGCACAGGAAAGTCCAGTCCTTGGGTAGAGTGCAAAGAACAGCTGAAAACACTCCACCCCAGGTATGGCACTGTGCCTTTGAGACGGGACTTCACGGGTGGTTGCTAAACTCTCATACTGGGGATTTCACCAGGTGCTTGCCAGTGTTACTGAACCCTGCAGTTTTCCTGTGCACTCCAGGCGGGTTAATACCTCCAGCACTGCCTGGAGGACATAAGCCAGTCCTAGGCTCTATTGTCAGTCACCTCCCAACTTCTTCCAGCAGCTGAAATAAATCCCCATCTCAGTTTCCATTTCGGTAACTAAGAGTAATGCCCCTTACCAACCACACAGAGGTATGATAATTATTCACCAAGAGAAGATGCTAAAGAAATGCAAAAATTCAGTTCTCAAGGGATCCATTCCTCTGTACAATTTGCATTTAGGCTTCAGAGGAAATCTGGTGCTTTATCTTGTTCCTTTCTGCCTTGCTTTAGCAGGTTCCTGCTCTGGATGAAGAGAATTCCTCTTTGGGTCAGGGTATCATGTCCACATTTAAGGTGTGGCTCAATCCTGTCCAGTCCAGCTTCATACACCAAGAAGAGGCAGGCAGAGACTTCTCCAGATATCCTTTTTCTATGCCTGATTCTATTTCTGTTCAGTGATACAGTGAAATTCCACGCAGAAGTATTATGAGCTTGACTGGCTTTATTTGTTTAACAGTTCACATTTTCATTAAGCTGTTGCTACTCGGCAGCCAGTAATTTTATTTGTGTGATAGCTGTATTCATCTCACCCACACGGGTGTGGATGTCGCTCTCCTTTTCTTCTGGCTGAAGAAGCAAAAATCAGCAATGATAGAGTCAAGAGAAAAGTGGGAATTCTCAGGTCTGTTTGCAGATAGATGTGGGATATGACTTCTACCTGGTTTTGTGAAACACCTCCCGTTCAGCAGAATCAGCCCGTTTGACTCAGCACTGAACTCTTCCACACCAGAAGCTTATTGCTGACTGAGCATTTACAGTATTTGAGTATCAGATTGTAAAGAATTAATTATATGTCTAACTCTTGCCAATCTTCAAGTGTCTTGAAATATCTGATTAGATCTCAAGGAAGAAAAGTCTGGTTGGCTGGCCCTCACCAAGCCCCAGTTAGACAATCTTTTACCAAGTTCAGGCAACCAGACAGAGAATTAACAGCCCTTTTGAAATGTTAATGACCTGAACGAGACAGTCAAATGACTGAGCCACACCTCTTGGACAGAGGTTTCAGAAGTCACCCAGGAAACACTAAATATTTCACTGTGCCACTCCCCTTTGACGGGATCAAGGAGCCACAGAGCAGGGAAGCACTGGGTAGGGAATCTGCATTCCGTGTTGGAGAGCACTGGGTGTTCTCGCCGGGCATGACACATGGATCAGAACGGAGAGGCTGTGACAGATTGGGAGGCCACAGAGATGTTCGGTTGTGAGATGAGATGGAGATGCCCACCACAGGCACACCCAGGCAGCACCTGTGGGAAGCTGCAAGCTCAGCTGCCCTGAGCATGGCACTGCCATAGTCAGTCCCCGGGCAAGAGGGATCTGCTCCAAGCAGCTGCCCACTGGCACCCAGCACAACCAGTGCAATTAAGAGACCACCAGATAAAATGCCCTACAAGCTGAACCATGGATCTGATCAAACGAAGGGAGAATGGTGAACACTCAGAGATGCATCTTGATTTCTCAGTGTCTCCTCCTGTATAAATTCCAAATCTTTCTTTCAAGATTAAAAACCTTTACCAAGTGAAAAACAAGCTCAGCATTTCTCTAGCTCTGTCCTGTCCCTATCCCTCCTTCAGAGGACACTCCGGTAGAATACCAGATGCTGGAATAAACCACAAAAGCCTTCTAAATAATTATCTCCTATCGCCTCCTCTGCAAATTTATAGTCCTGCATCTGTGTCAAGACAGAGACCTGCTTCCATCTGTCTAAAACACATTCTTTACAGAGGACCTAAAGGTGGAATGTTTAACGTTAGCATTCGAAAATGTATTCAGAGACTGGAAAAGAAAGTGATGGTTTTTAAGTGTGCTGTTCAACTGTCTTGTGGACACTGCTCAAGTGAAGGGGGAGCTTTGTATTTTTTTTATAATATGACAAATGATGCCAGTTCCATCTTGTAATTTTCCTCACTGTGCAGCACGTCTGTTCATGATAGATACCAGTGCAGCTGCTTAGGTGTCCGTTTATCTGCTTGAAAAGTATTGCCTATTTGGAACCAACTCATCCTAAAACAGCAGCCCCAGAGGGCGAGAGAGAAAAAAAAGGGAAAGGGGGAAGAGACAAGGGAGTTGTGGACTGGGAACACATTAATGCTTCTCCTGTAAAGGTTCTGAAAAAAAGCGAGCATCATATTTAGTTTTAGCTACATCCTCTCTTCCCTCCTCCTAGACCATTCTTTTCTACTGTCACTCAACACCTCTTTACGCTCCCTTCCCACAAAGACCTTACCACTAACATACATTTAATCTCACACTTGCAACCTGTGGAAACAAAGCAAGACCTCAGCTGCCTTCTGCAAATCTGTGCCAGCACAGAGGAGCCTTCAGGTCCCAACCTGAACAGTTTGCAGTTTAGGACAGGCACCATTTAAAATAAAAACAAAACACATAAAGGAAGGAAAGAGAGAGAGAGAGAGAAAAAAAAAAGGAAGAAAGAAAGAGGACAAAAAAATCAAAGAGTACTTATACTTTGTGTTTAAAGAGACTTTAAACAGGAACTTGTCAATTTTCTGTAACCAGGATTAGAAGAGAATAAACTCAAATACTTTGTCCTTCTGCAGAGCCCTCTGAGCTGAATTTCACTCTCTGCAAAATGGCCAATATAGAAAAAAGCTCATAAATCCCTCTGACGTAAGTAACTTCACATTACTCTTGGGGAAACAGAGGCAGAGACAGATTCATTAATCTAAGTAAATGAATCCATGAAGCAGTCTGAATTTCTGAATCCCCATAATGTCCCACACTAGAAACAGCACCCAGGGCCCAGCAATTTCCATGCCATGTTGCCTGGCACAAGCAAAGCAAGGAACTTGAACAGATGAGAATGTTTTTAGAAAGGAAAAGTACAGTTATTAAACCACACCTGCCCTAGCCATGTAGCAAAACCCATGTTTTGTTACGTTAAAATATCTCCCACCATTTCACTCGTTGCATCATTAATGCCAAAGACCAAGGTCACATCTGTAAGATGCTGCCTCAGAAACCTGCTGAGTAGTAGAGAGCTGCACAACCTGTCTGAACAGGTGGGTACAAATTCCTGTGGCTCAGCACTGTCAGGGTTAGCCTGCTGGTAATACTCAAAGCTAGCAAGGTTAGGGCTGGTTTGATCTGCCATCAGTATTCTGCAGCCTGGGCATATCCTGAGAGGATCTTGCTACAGGCTGGTATTCTGTCTCTGGCTTACCAAGTACAACTTCCACGTGTGCACAGGGGAAACGGCCTTACAAAGCTGATTAGGTAGTTAGTTACGTGTACACAAAGAACTTCATAAGACATTTGTGTTCAAGAATTGTTAAAACCAGCACTGAATTAAAGACTTGATTTTTAAAATAAGGAGCTGCTCCTTTAAAATCTTGGGGTTTTTTTCTTAGGTTTTGTTTGGTTTCTTTTGGTGTTTTGGTTTTTTTTTGTTTGTTTGTTTTTGGTGGAGTGGGGTTTCTTTGTTTTGAAAATAATAAAATTCCACATGTTAGATGGTGTCAGATGATTCTGGATTGTGTAAGGTAGTTGTCATTACCATGACTTAGAACTGGAACTTGCATTCAGGAAGCTCAATATTTATTGTCTCCCTAAATTTAAGCTGACAGAAAGAGTGTCTGCTCCTGCAGGCAGAAAGCTAATTCCACCACCTCTTTTCCACAGTCAGTCTCATTCTCACATGTAAATTCTCCTGAGTGGACCTGCTAACAACTACCAAAGCACCAGCCTGTATGATGCTGACCAAAACCTCCAAGCACGAGGCTCTGAACTGTGCAAACCAATCCCGGTCCCACTGATGCCTGCCTGGGAAGGAAACACAGCGTGCTTGCACACATACACCCCCCTAGCTCAGCCAGCACAGGGAGGGACAGGATGGTCACTTGATTTGCAGACAGCTTTTCCATTACTTACTGCAGCGTTCAAACAGCCAGCCTGCTCCCCCTTCATCTGCTCTGCGGTGGCCATTTCTCCAGAGCTGCCCATCACTTCCTTATCAAGCAGTAAAAACGTAGGATCGCTAGAGACACAGCTCAGCCTTGCTGAGATTTCATTCTCTCAGCGGGTTGTAAATGCCCCTATAATGTTGGCTTTTTTAATCTTGTGTTATTATTACCCGCGGCTGCCATTCAGTCTGCAGAGAATAAAGCGCCCAGGCTTTCAGGACCCACACAATGGCTCTGTGCATTTGCCAGTGGTTGGACAAACAATACCTCTGTGTTTCAGCTTTATTGGAAACCTTTCTGTTGTGGGAGCCTGGCTGCATGTGTCCCTCCGCTCAGGCAATGCAGAGGTGCGAGCGGGTGCCTCTGAATTCATCGGTGATTTCAGGAGCACGTGCCTTGGCACCGGCCTATGGAACCAACATGAAAGTGCACAGGCAGCTGCATGTTCTGTGAGCCCATGAAATACAGACACAGACCTGCAGAGCCAGTTGGTCTCTAGATCAGCCAGGGAGTCCGAAGCTCTAACAGGGCCCCTCTGTGAATAATTACGTTCATCTCCGTGTAAACGGTGTTGCAGGCTCATGGGGAAGTGTGATGATATATGACATAACTGTGAAAATGTCAAAACACTGCTACCCTGAACCACGTTCTTACAAGAAATCTTGGCTTCCACTTGAAATTAAAGATCCTGCTGCTTGCAAGAAAGGCTTGAAAGCTGGAACAACTGAAAAAGCACAAATTAGAATGCAAAGAAAATTTGAAAAATGCAGGGCTCTTCTAATTCAGGGAGACTGATTGTTTTGGTCAGCTCATTATGGCTTGCAGGGGACACTGCAGATGTGTGAACTCTTACAGAGCTGCAAATATCCCTTCACTCAAGAAAACAAGCCCTGCTGCAGACTCCTCACATATTGAAAACCCAAGAGGAAAGTCAGAAACTCCCACAAAACCACAAGGTTTACTTGTGAAACTGTTTAAAAACACACCAGGGTTATTTCATTTGTCTTCTGGTTTTAAGCAATTGAGTCCCATTCTCACACCACTTCTGTCTAGGCAGGAGGGTTAGATTACTGTATTTTATTTATTCTTTCCTTTTTCTTTTTTTCAGTAAAAACACAGAACTAAAATTCTCATGTACTTGTAAAACTTCAGATACAACTCCACAAAACTAGGGCAATAGAAAACATGCCAAATATTTCAAAGCTTGGCAACAGTGAGCCTGCCTGTCTCTCTGTGGCAGGAGGAATGTCTGTCTGTCTCAGCCAATGTTTCTGAGTAGGAATGTCTCATCCCGATAGCCCATGTACATATAAAACACCTATGCTGTCAGCTCTCCAGGAAGAGACCTTGACATTTTGCAGAATACCACACCCCAACCCCCATCTCCCCTGAATAGCAGCAGAAGGCAGAAAAACCTGGTAGATCTGAAAATCCAAGAATCAGGTGCTGCCTTCAGCAAGGATTAAAGTTAAAATGGAAGAGGCAGTGGTGAAATGAACACAGCCAAGTCACTGGAATTGATGTACCAAGGAACCAACTTCCAGGTTTCCCAAACCCATGCTCACAGCTGGCCTGTCCCACTCCCTCTCCTGTGGGCCAAGAGAAGAGAGATTTTGAAGGTGAGGAAATCAAGGCTTTGCTGTCTTAAACAGAATAAATAAAAGGTGAATGGTTTCAGGAAATATTGTATTACTGTTGTGATATTATGTGCTTCATGTACCTGGAGAGAGAAAGTGCAACCCTCATTGTGAGCTCTCACCTTACAGTACCCAGGCTGGCACAGGCAGGTGAGCTCCGCTCTCTGCGGACGCAGTAACGGCATTGCAATGCTCTCTTCCTGAAAAGAGTAATGAGGTGCCCAGAGAGCCTGCCGAGGTGTCAGAGAAACTGATGCTGATGGACCCTTTGCAGGCCAAAGACAGATTAAGAATAACACAATACCAGCATAACAGCACCTTATCAACAGCCCTGCGAGTGCTAAGAAGTGAATCTGAGCGAAGGCTGTGACACCTGTCTGCATCACAGCCCTGCTATTACTGCCTTCCGACTTCCCGCACAATCCAAGCGTCCAAATGGCTTTGAAGCAAGAAGCAGCAAGACAGGAAGGTGAATCTGAACTCTGATCAGCTGTCTGAAGAGATGGTATGAATACCTTACATTTCAGCAACACTTTTCATCCATAACGAATCCGAGACATCCATTCAACCTCCACACTCCAAACCACAGAAATAATTTCTGCCCAGGTAGAGACGGGCAAATAAACACAAGTTAAATGACTGTTCAAGGTCGTCCAAGGACTACGAGAGACACACACGTCTAGCAAGTAGATTACTCTTCCCTTTTGAAAGGCACACAGACACACACACACACACGCATGGGGGATTGAAACTGCTTAGCCAGGTGTGGAACCTGCTGTGATCAACACAGCTTTACTGAGCAGCAGCTCCTCTCGATGCTGTTTCAGTGATGCTAAAATGTAAAAAAGCAAACCTTTGTAACAGAATTCTTTCAAACAGATGCAAATAGGTGTGGGGATTTTGCATCTGGGCTAAGTTGCTACAATCTACACATTTTATTTGTTTGCTAGTTATTAAATTACCCACAAGCCATCAACAATACAAGTCTCTCTCTGAGAGGCAGAGATTAACTAGGAATTGCTATGCAGAAATGCTGCTCATCTCTCTCTCTAGCGAGATCAGCCTCATGATGAGTTGCGGACATTTGGGAACAAAGGTGAGCTTTTCTGCAAGAAATGAGAGGCACAGAAAGATGGGAAAATGATGCTACAGGAAGAAGAGGATTTATTTGCAAGGCAAGAATCTATCAGGAATGGTTTCACACACGCACTGCAAGCCACAGACTGTGACCAAACATACTTGTGTATGTGGAGCACAAGAAGCTGCACTTCTGTCCAAGCACTAATGCAAATGAGATTTTCAGTGAAAGACAATGAGGCCAGTATGTAAATACTAATTTAACAATCTAGTTGAGAAAGCCTCAGCTGATCTATAAATAGTTGGTTTATTAGCAGGTGATGCTGAAGGCAGCTATCCTGGCTCCTTTTCCCACAATTCCCTGTGCCATCTTGTTTCTACTGACCCCGGAGACACAAGGACTCTTAACTGTATGCAGCTCACTCCTCCACCACTACCTGCAGAGTAGCTACAAACACTTGACAACACAATACATATTTATCAATGCCCTTACACGACAAGGATCCTGCAGCACCACGCACACAATGGCTCCCAGTGCTCAATTAAAGAGAGCAAATGGTTTAGAAAAATAGAAGAATCATGCAGCCTTGCTTTTAAACAGGAGGAGCTGGTCACTCAGGCACCAACAGGCATTTAAGGAATGATTGACACAGAGCCAGAGCCAGGCACTGTCCATGCACATTTACACTGTGCATTGGCAAATTGAGAATCTAGGATAGCAATATCTTTAGTAACTCTAGGCCACCAAAGAAGCATTTTACCATCTCAAAACAGGATGTCAAAATCCTGATCTTTTTATGCAGTTTCCTTTCATGAGGAATTATTATTTTATAGTACATAATAAATCTTACAACTCTTTACCACCTCCTTAAGCCGCGCATGCAGGAATCCCTTCTTCCACACAGGCACAAGACAGCTATTTAACAGCTGACAGCAACACCACCAGAGTCTAGGGCCAGCAGGCAAGAATACTGCATCCTGGTAAAATTGCTGTGGCATTTGGAGCAACACACCAGAACTGCCCTAATTGCAGCATGGCCGGCATCCATGGAAACCACACGAATTATGATGTTTTAGGCTATTCACATGGATTTGTAGATAGTCTCCAGAAGTGTTAAGGCTTCAGTCTTCCTCTTGCTGCAAAGAACAGTGACAACATACTTGACGAGTTGGGCTTGTAAATAGGCAGATTGAATTAGAGGAACAGAATAGACTTTGTTATCCCTTCCTCCCACTTGCTTCAAATTTCTAAAGAAACCTTCCAAACACAAGAAGCTGCTGTGTCTCTCACGGCCATATGATAAGCAGAAATAAAAAATTAAAAAACACACAATCAACACTTATTTTTCCATAAGGTTCATCATATTCTTACAGCTTGTACAGCACAGGCTCCAGAGTTTATCCTGACAGGGAACCTACTGTGCCGGGCCCTGCACCAACCCCGACAGGGGCAGAGGCTGCTCGTGACTGGGAGGCCCACGCTGCAGCCAGAGCGTGCACGGAGCCGTGCTGGAGCAAGGAGCCCCAGTACATTCCCAGCCCTGCTGCTGCACCCTCACTTCTCACCGCTGCCCACTCAATGAGGTGACAAGAGTTTCCAGAACACCGATTTGTTCTGCCACAGCTCAGCAGATCCACTCCAAACGATAACGGCTCACGGTGATCTGTGCCAATGGCAGTACGGTTCCCTATGGAGCAGGTTTTGGATAAAGGACTGTTCCTTCATTTGTCCTAACAACAAACCTTTACAATTTGTTTTTTTACAAGTTTTAAACACAAGGGTTAAACTGATATTTATATGATTGCAAACCTGTGATGGTCTTACAGGCTGTTTTTAAGACCACCAGGGACTGTGGAAAAGAAACTTTTCTAATGAAGTTCACTTATTAAATTGCCTTTTGTGAGTGGACATACTTCTGTTTGCCAGTATTTATAGAAATAACATAGAGAAGCTTGACTTAGCAGAATAGAAACATAAAGTTGCTCTCAGAAAACCTGTGGAATTTAGCAAGAGAAGCAATACACCACAAATAAGGAAATCAATTAGGAAAAAAAACCAGTATAATAATAGATTTGCAATGATCTTGACTAGATTATTTAATAAAACTGTCATAAATCTAATGGCAACAGACACAAGCACCAAGGAAGAACTGAAACATTTTACATAGTTCAGTAAATGTAAGATGCTGCAACAAAGTGTCAAAACAGCCTTCCCAGGAGAAATCCACACAGTTGCTGTTTCCTTTGCCTTTGATATAAAGCTACATGTAAACCTGCGGTGCCAAACAATTCAAAAGAAGCTTGTTCTGTCCCCCAAATCTCTGCATTTCCTGTAGCTCTGGCAAAGTTCCTTCCTCCTTTGGCTGCTGCCGCCTTTTCCGACCAGCATATCCATTGCCCAGATCCTTGATTTCGCAGCCCAGTCAGTTGTATTCCAGGAGCAGTTACCAGCCAGCACCCAAAGAAAAGTTTAACTAAGTTTGGCTCTGTCTGAAGTAAATTTTGAGCAACTAGAGCACAGATGAAATCCAACTTATCCAGAGTAATTCATTCTTCACACTTGTTTAAGCATGGTCACTCACCGAGGACAGACTGGCAGCCTTCTCCGTGGGCTGTGGATTCCACTGCACTGCCAGGAGCTGCGCTGAGACAAGTCCACATCACACGTCAGTGAAGACGGACTGCACCCTTCAGCTCTGGGATGGAAAAATCAAACTGCTAGATAGGTTCTCTTCCTTGCTGGATACACTGATTTTTATCAACGGGAAAAGCCAATTAAAGTTGATAAAGACACATTCTCTGCTGATTTTTCCTTACTGCCCACTGTTCAGTGCTAGTATAATGGATAATGTTCTGGCTGTGGGTGTATTTTCTAAGATCTGTCAGTTCTGACAGCATTTTGGCACCTGGATAACTCAAGATCTATACTGAGGGTCCAGGAATGCACCATTTCTCAGTAGCTGATGGGTACATTTTTCAGCAAGGCTTCCCTAATTAAAGGGCTGGAAAGAGATGGGATCAGATTGATAGGCTTTGCAGTCAGATGTTTTATGCTTAGTTTGATGAATTATAAATCACCTTTTGCAACTTCCAGAACACGTGAGAAGAACACGCAACAGAAACTACAGCAATATGTCCAGAATATCACGATGTAATTATTTATTTTCAAATTTCCCCTCTGTACCTATGGCAAGGCCATTAAAGACATATTCAAGAAAAGCAGTGCTCATTGAAAATAAAAATAAACATAAATATATATATCAAAAAGAAAAGGGAAGCTATGAAATGAGACAGTGCTGCTCTGGAGGTACTCCCACATGGAAGCGTTTTGCCCCAGGTGGGACAGAAGATGCATCCCTCCTCCTCTGAGCATCACCCTGGGCTGGGAACACTGCCCTGGAACTGAGTGCTCAGCTCAATCAGCCACCTCCTCTGCCAGACCAGCAGGAAGCTTTGCCTTGTCCTCGGCTGTCACAGCCTTGTGTCAGGGCTAGAGAAACCACTGTCATAATAAATGCTTTGACTTTACTACCTGTAAAACTGCATGAAGACAATGTATTCTGTGCTGGCTTCATTGTCTCTGTCAGAGCCCCTTCCCTAAATACAGTGAAATGCAACTCCAGAGTGGCCACTGGCAAGACCTTTCAGAATAACCAGTTTGTTCTGGTTTTAATGGGATCTTTAAGTACTGAAGTTCTTTTTTGGGGGGGCAATGTGAGGGGAGAAAAACAACAAAAAAAGCCCAAACCCCAAAACAGGATGTGAGAACCTGGTATCCCAGAGTGAAAGTTCACAGGTGCCTTGCTCTCAGTGGTGTTCAGAACAGTGCAGACGTTAAAGCTATAGAGAAGAAAGTCACAGAGTAACCATTTGGAATAGGGAGAAAACTGTTGGTAATTTAAACAATGAAACCAAAGAAATACAATGCAAAGCTACCAGGATCTGAAAAGCACTTCCAGGCACTGAGAGGTTAAAACAATTATTTGAACAGCTGGGAAAATTAAAATGGTAAAATAATAGCTACCCTTCAAAATTCTACAGATGCAAAGAGACTCTTCAATGAATAACTGATAAAGGGGAAAACACATTTTAAAAGAGAAACTGTTTCACGCATGAAGGTCATACAAATAACAGCTCCTCTTAAGAACCCGGATTTCCAGACTTGGCAAGAGATGAAGAGCTGGGGTTAACACAGCAGCCTTTTACCTTGAGGGACCTAGGGTAAAATCCTGAATACTTTAAGTTACACATGAAAGTGACTTTGGGCAGATTCTTTCTATTGTTTTTTTGGAAACTGTTCCCCACCATAGCAAAAGCAAGGTCCCACAGGAGCACGCCAGAATTGTTGTTGCAGTTTGTTTGTTTTCCCAAGGAATACTCCCAGCCCCAACGATTCCAGCAAATGGTGCAGAGCAGCCAGTTCAGGTAGTTTTACTGCTGTTGCCTAGGGCTCCCCCATACATATAACCTTGCTCTGGTAAGAATGTGGTGATACGTGATTTTTCAGGAAAAAAAGACAGTCTGTAACGAGTAGCTTTGCTATTCAAGAAAGGTCTAACTGGAAGAATAATGCCAGTCAGGATTGCAGTGTGTAAGCCATGGTGTACACGATGCTGCTCATCAGGACTGGGTACCCAGAGAGACATATCCAGGGGACCCAAAACTCCAGCAGAGCCATCTCCAGGGCAGGGAGGAGCTGAAAGAACACAGCCATGGAAGGTTTATCTGCCACTTGGCTCCAGCTATCCTTGTAGGCAACGGATTCTCTCTCTCTACTAGCTATTTTAAAACAAGAAACAAAAAATCTTCAGCAAGTAGAGAAAAACTGACAACTGAATATGCAGCACTGTAGAGAAGAAATCAGCTGTACAGTGCCAGCTCGTTTCCATCCCTCACCCACTCCAAATGCACAACCTCTTCCACATAAACATCGTGTAAACTGTTAAAAGGACAGCAACCGAACACACCTCATCAGAGTCCAAAAACATGGATCCTTTGGCAAAAAAAGGCAGAATCAGAACAGAAGGCCAAATCCATCCACCCCAGCAGTCAACATTCACACATATCATTTCACCAGTCAGCATCTGGAAAGTCTTAACTCTTACTTTTTTCTTTCTAAAGAAAGAAATTAGACAGCATAAACACTGAGATCCTCCTGCAAGAAGACTTTTTCTCCAATCAAAAGCATTTGTTTTTCCAGAACGATTAGAGCATTTCTGAAGGACTAAAATATAGCCTCCTCAGCCTTCTCTCTTCAGAGTAGAGCCTACTTCACTCTACTTCGAACATGGTCAACACACTTCAGTTGACAATCATCTGGTATTGAGTCCTGATGCTGTCAGGTATCTCCTCTGATGGGTTAAGCTGCTCACTAGGCAAGGATACTAAAAGAAAACATGAAGAGGATGAGCCTGCAGCCTCCCCCATACAACTTGCTGCAACCACCTTGAACCCTTAACTGCTAAGACCAGGTTTGACCACTTTAAGGATCAGAAGTGTCCAACATGTTGCAGAAGGGAGCAGTTGTATCTATGCCAAACCAAAGTAGCCTGTGCCACAGAAAGTAACACAGATGACAGAAGGTTTTCAATAAAGGTCTTGATCTTCCTAAGGTCCTGAAGGACCCTGTGACACATTTTTACAAGAGTCAGGGCTCTGGTATTCTGCCAAGCTACATACATTTTGTCTAAACTGAAATTATGATTACAGCTTTAATTCAATATGGTCTCCTTCACTTCTGATCTTAATCTGCTGGCAGGAGCTGCTGGACCAGTAAGCACCTGCCTTTTTTTGCCCTTTAGGTGACTACGTCACTGTGCTGCCTGAACAGATGCCAGCAGCTAGAGCTGCACAGCAAAACCATTTAGGAAATTCACCAGCTGGGTACAAAACCTGCCTTAGCAGAGCTCCTACTCCTACTGGGAAACCCGCAGATCTATCTCTGGTACCTTGTGGCACTGGTTGTGGCAAGAACATAGAACTGGAATATCCCAGCTTGTCCCCTCACCGTACCAGCATGATGACCAGTCCATCGGTCTTTTAGTTGCTCAAGGTAAACAGCATCCTGCAAAGCTGGTGTATACCTGGATAATGTACTCTGGGATCCTTCACGGTTAAAAGGAGGGCATAAACCTGACAGAAAGAAAAAGAACTTGAAGCAGAAAACAAAGGTGTGAGGCTTGCAAAGCACCCACACCTTCCTTGGGGTCTCTGATTCTTACCCATCTTTCCTGCAGTCAAACTCCCCTGTGCCAAGCAGCTTTCATGTTCAGTGAGGAGTGCAGGGGGAGCCAGGGCAATGCAGAGGATTGCACTATGTCCTTATGAGCTTCCAGCATTCAGAACCCAAAGATTTCTTTTGCTCCTCTGATCAGCCATGTTCAGATGCGTATTTAAAAATAAGACAGACACTGAACTCTGTCTTGCCCCTTGAGGGAATTGCAGCCTCGTTTTTCCAAACTGCCAGTTCAGTGCTGCAGGGAATAGGCAGCCTGGTGTCAGCTCCGATACAGGTTTTGAAATGAAAGGAATGCAAACGAAGGGGACAGAAGAGAGGAGGAGGGAGGGAGAAGGTGCAGAGACACTGGAAGGAAGCAGGTGAAAAAATGAAGACAGAGGGGAAAGGAAAAATCTGAGCCCAGACTAGAAAGAGCTGAGTAAAAGAGATGGAAGGAGGAGGAGGAAGAGGAGGTAGCAAACCTAGGCAATAGCCTATCTCTAGCTCACTTGTTCAGACTACAAGAAAAATCCTACACGTGGCCAGAACTGCTCGTGCTAAGTGGTGAGGAGGAGATCAGTGAGCCACACACAAAATATATGTAAAATACCCACAGTCTGAGTTTTAATCACAGAACATCACAGAAGAGTTCTAGAACAGTTTACCTTGCTTCTAGCTCAAACATTTGCTATGCACTTTCCTGACCTCAAGGGAACCAACCCCAGTGATATAGTGGCACTACAAAAAATTTGGAATTCAGCATACCACAAAAAAACCAACCAAACCAAAAATACAATGGAGAAAATAACTTGGCAGTGTTATACAGCACTTAATTCTGGTGCCAGTGAGACAAAATAGGGATTCCTCAACCTTCATGTTTCCACATCCTGCCCAAGAGGATTGGCAATTGCTAATGTTTTTAAGCTTAAGAGAAGGATTCCAGGCAGTAACCTCAGGGAAACAGGCTTAAAAAAGGTAAAAAGATATTGTTGGTCTATTGAAAAAAAAACCCAAACAGATAATCAAGTGCAAACCTAGATGTAAACTGGCAAGTAAGAAATGCCAAGTCGGGAATCAGGAGGGCAAGTTCTTACAGCTCTACAACATGTGCTTCCAGAAGCTTGTCAGAACTTCAGTGGTACTTGAGAATTTCGTGCCAAGATCAAGAAATGCTTCCAACTGTTGATTCTGAAGCAATTATCTGGAAGAACACAAGCTTGCCTGAGGTGAAACACACAGTATGGTGTGAACTTACCATCCTGCTGTCAGGATGGACCAGGTATCACGGTAAGCACAAATCAAAATTGATGAGGAAAGCACCAACAGAGAGAGCAAAGCAAGAACCAAGGATCACAAGGAAGAGCAAGCAGGACCCAGATGAACAGTTACAGCCTAGAGGCTTATGGAGCAGTTCAGAGCCACTGAAGAAATTCTCTTGCATACCTGGCTGGTGGGTCCAAACATCAGTTGGATCCAAACCCGCTGAAAAGATTAACAGCTACAGATTAACACATAATCCTTATAACCTTTTATCCACATGACAGTGCACCAGACATCTGTGCTTTAGAAGGCTCTTCTCAAGGGAAGATGCCTACTTCAGCCTTCAAGCACCACAACATTCCTGCTTTATGTTGTCCCTTAAGAAAAGCTTTTCATAGCAGCAATGAAAGCTTTTTGCACGGAACAGCTGGAACCAAAGTCAAAGCACAACCTGGCAGTTTTCTTGGCTGAACAGGGATGCCATTGAAGCTGAGCTTCACAAGAAAAGTCTGTATTGACAAAGGTTTGAGACAGTGGTTCAAGAGTTGAAGGGAGTCAGAATTGCCATTTGCAGGATTTTCAAGAAGAATATTTTGAACCTTATCCTTCTGCTACAGCTGGCATCCAGAAATTATCTCCCTTATTTCTCTCCTTTAAATATTTTTTTCCCATAACACTTATCAAAGCCACCACCTTCTCAGCAGGAATAGTCAAGACTTGTCAGGTTTCCCCAGATGCTCAGATTAGCTGGCTCTCTCCTCCACGTGGGAACTCTCAGATCCCACAGCTTTGTGAGGCAAGGATTTGGACCTGGGATTCAAGTTTTCATGAGGGAATTTCTGTTATTATAGCAGACCTAGTTCCAGACACAGCCACTTTGAACCATGTGACAGGATATGAATCCTCTTCTGTATATTCCTTCTGTGTGATCTCCCTTTTCGTTCCTTCACAGCCCCCTTTTCTCTACAGTATTGCAGCACTTCATTGATTCAACACAATCGACAAGAGAGCATGAAGGCAGAGGCAGCTCTCAGATTGGAACAGCTGGTTTTCTTGATGGCATCATGTCCCAAAGAGAGGTAAGAAAAGAGACTGCTTATTCTCAACAGCAAACAACTCCAGACCGGAGAAGAAAGCACAACCCTGCTAACTGAGAAAAAGGCAGCAGTGGGATTTTGAATATATTTTACACTCCTTGATGGATCGTGCTTGAAGATTTTGTGGGGAAGCAGAGCTCAGAGGAAACCATGCTTCAAAGCCTATCGCTGTACTCAGGAGGCCTATGAAAACTTTATAAATACGAACTCCTGCTGTCCTGTCCAAAGCCCACCTGCAGACCTGCTGACATAAACAGTTCCTCAGTGGCCACAATCCACAACTACTACACCTCGCTTCCATCAGGCTTTGGAATAAGCTCCCACCAGCCATGCCAAAGTGGGCTTAATAATAGATGGACAAGGATGACCAGTGGGGACTGAAAAAAAACCAGTCAAAAGTCACTGACCCTGTGACCAACCTCTGAACAAGCTGTGACAGCACAGCCATGTCACAGCCAAAAACCATACTGAGCACCCAGCCATGAGCTGGCAGACCTTACACTGTTCCATTCACACACAGTTGTCTGTCACACGAGTCCTTGGACATAGGTCCACAACACTGCAAAGCCTCCTCTTCCCTCATCTCAGTTGCTGTCCTGCCTCAACACACAGCAGCAAAAACAAGCTACTGAGAGCTGACAACTGCCTGCTCATCAGCTGCAGAAGGTGCTGAGGCCAGCAAGGATCTGCAGTCGTTCTGATCCCCAGAGCTCAAATTTTCCAAGCATGAAACATTTGCCTGAACAACACAAAAAGAGGTGCAGGAAGCAAGAACACAGGCTGCCTTAAATCCACAAGCCCTTTTCTTTTCCCAGGCTGCTCACACCTAATACTCTATCTTTTATCTCATCCTAAAATAAGAGAACAGGCCTTAGAGGATCAAGCTATAAACTTCTGAAAGCTTTCTGTAGCCCTCTCTTGCAACAAGGGGTTTGTTTCCATTTCTCAAAAGCAAAGACGGAAATCAATACTTGGACAGAGAAGGCATATTCCAAGGACAAGCTCCTTCGTTGCTGCAGTGCCACCCTTGTTGAGTCTCTCCAATGACGGTGATCACAGTGGTAGGCAGAAGTCAAGCCCCTCAAACATTCAGGCAAGCCAGAGTCTTCAAGTGGAAATAGGTTGTTCATGAGCAGCAGAAATGAAGTCATTTGGATTCCTCCAGATTCATGTCTCAAAGTTAAGTTTCTCTGTGACCAAACTCACGTCTAATAAAGAGTGAGTCAATATCTTTCCCCCCTGCACAGGCACCACTGGGGTCCCTTCCCTCCACCTAATTGCCTGTTTTCACAAGGTATACAGGAACTTATTACTTCAGAGCCTTTGTGCCTTCTGAGGAACATCACTGCAACTCACCAGCATGTTTAGAGTAAGCAGAGAGTGGGACATAAACCAGGCTCACAGATGCACAACATGGTTACGTGAGCCCCACTTCCTTAACCAGGGTAAAGCTCCAGACATGGCTCGGGGGGAGCCCCACATTCAGAAGGAGTGCTGGCACACTGAACCCAGGACAGTGTCACTCATGTCACCTGAGCAGGCTCTGCCCTGCTCTCCGGGGTCTGCTCTGTATATGGCAAAGCTCCTGACCTACCAACATCTGTTCAGTTTTTATACAAAGCAAGTCAGGGCTCTGCAAGGCAGTACAACATCTTTGTTGACATTTCAGTCCCTCAGAGAGAAGCTCTCCTTTGGCTTTGTGTCAGCCACCTTTGGCTGTGTCAGAAAATAGTGCATAGCCTGTTCTCTCAAGCAAAGCCGTTTGCCTGCGCAAAGGTTCTCAGCAAACAGACAGGAGGCGGCAGCTGGAGAAAGGAGACCTGGGATCACTGCACACAATCTCACCTTTTATTATTTAGCCACATTTACTGAACACAGCCTGGCTCTAATCCATCAGTGCAAGAAACCTGCTAACACACCCACCTGATTGGAGAGACTTTCCTCCGTTTTATGGGGTTCTATTGTAGCAAATGTCAAGGCTCAGCAAAACAAGAAGGCACTAAGAAGTGTCTCACTCAGCCTGGGCTCTTTCCCAACCAGCATTTGATACTGGACTGAACCAGGAACTTGAGAGCATTCAGTTGTCTCAAGTTCACAACATAGCTTTGTGTGCACACAAGCCATCCAGCAGCAGCTGCAAGAACAAAGTATGACTTTCACATTTAATGGCTTCCAAAATGCTTTTTGTTTTTGAACCAAGTGGCAGCCCATGTGCCTTAAGACATTTGCTAAAGACAGGAAAGAGGGGAATGCATTAGAACATTATACCCAGTCTACCTTCAGCAACGAACCTGCTTCTGCTCCAGAGGTCAATCTGGAGTCTATACAAGCTTTAGAGCTTTAAGGTTGGCTTTTGCAGAACAAAACAGTGATCACTGGTGCCATACAAGCTCTCCACAAAAATTTCTTTAGTGCACTCCAGATCTATCACAGTGCCTCCATCATGTCAGCTCAAGGGACACACACCAAGGAACACTCCTACCTGGATCACAGCATCCAATACATTTTTCAGTGGCTCTCTACTTTACAGGAGTTGAGAAGATTTCCTGAGCCTCAGAATACTCCTGAATGCACTTAGGCTTGGTACTAAAGCTGAAATACAACCTTGATGTACCACAAGAAGTTGAACAGTATCCTAGGGCCCAGAAATACTACAGAGCTTGTTAAATGATGGTAATCCTAAGTAGGCCACATTTAGCACTACTGAAGACAAAACTTTTCAGTGGTTCCTGCTGATATGGCCTGAGGGAAACTCTTGCATTCAAAGTCACCAACTGGTGTATACCTGAATCCATGAAGAGACAGTGTCAGAGAGCCCAGAGGATCATTAGAAGCATCCATATAACCTCCCAGAACACTGTGTTTAGCTGCAGGCAGTGCCTCAAAATAAAGATACATTTCCTCCCTTCTTCCACCCATGAAAAAGAACGAGCAGAAGTTCCTTCAGACATGTAATTAAGATGGTATTGAGATGGGACAAACAAACAGTAATTCAGTCTCCTTTTCAAATCTTTTAGAGAGATCAACAGGTCTCCATATCGTATCTATAACCAGAAACTCTCCTATTCTGTCAAAGAACTTATTTCATAAAGCTATCAAGTAGATAACCGAAACACAGTGTACTACTTGCCCTACTGCCTCACATGGAAGATAAAAATCTCAATTCTTTGATATTTAGAAACTTTGGGATTTTTTTTTAATCTTATGCCAATATACTACTCTAAATTGCAAGGTTTACAGTCCTATCAGCAAAAATACTCCCATGTAAGAGTTTTTTTTAAACAGCAGCTGAGCAGGGACCCCTCACATACCTGGGCACTGCTTGTCTGAGCTCTTACAGGCAGCCAGAGAGAATCCACAAATCAGTTCAGTCCTGTATCACTCTCCTATTTCCACAATAGTCAGGAGACTGCTACAGAGAAAAAAACTTCAAGGACAGAAAGGAGGTGCTGTTAATATAACATCTAAAGAAGAAAGATGTGTCCTAGACAAAAACTGAACTGCTTAAGTAGCTGTGTCAGGGCACTGAGTGGTACTAGAAAGAGAATAAACTCAGAACAACTGCAATTCATGAGTAGGAAACATCCTTCAGAGAATAAGACAAATATTAAAGTTTCACAGCAGTTTGGTCTGAATGCAAGAAGAAAAAATGATGCAGCTGCTATCATCTCCCTAAATTTTAAGCTTGCTTTTTGTCCAATTACCCGATTTCCTGAGGATATATATTGTGAACAAAACTTCAAACAAGCAGAAAGAACATTTGAAGATTCAGGAGCCTGTACATGTAGAAGTAACTGTAATGGGAAGGTACCATCTCACACCTGGCAGAAGGACACAGCCACCTGCCAAAGGCTTGCATGACCTGGATATGTGGGTGCTCCCTTCAGTTTTTAAGACAGGGTCCACACTTTACAAGTCATTAGAACATTTCAAATCACCCTCATCAGCAAACTCAAAGAGGAATCCAGGGAACAAGCAAATGGATAAAAACATCCTCCAATTCCATATGAAACACTTGGATCAGGTCAGGATTGAAGTACACAGTCCACAGAGAGGAAACTGGAATAATCATTGCGCATGATTCAACCAGTTCATGAGTTTAAAAAAAAAAAAAAAATTGTAATCTTCTTTCACCTATGTTAAATTCATCCTGAGAAGGGAACTAGGTACCTGCTGGGACACAAATAAAGCTGCCAGTTGTAGTGGTGATTGTTGAGAGCTCCCAGCCCCCCAGCAGAAGAACAGTGTAATAGTGCTTTATTAACAGCCTGAACCAAAGAACCCTGAGCTTTCTGTTCCACAGTTCAGAGAAGAACCCAACAGAGGAGCTCCTTAGAAATATAAGCCAAGTCCTTGTGGGCAGCAAACATGGACCGATAAACCTAAGGGGAGAGAATGCAGAGGCAGATGGGCAGAGGTAATCAGAAATGACAGAAAGATGAGCAGGCAGAGGGCAAGCAGAGTGCTTGAAGGACAGAGGCAGAAGAGCTGAAATTTTATAGCATACAGGTATTTTAAAAGTTAAATCTACAGCTTTCCAATACTGTTATTTAAAAAAATCATCCCCCCTAATATATGCAGGAAGCCAGCTGCTTGCAAAATGACCTTTAAACCCTACCTACCATGACTTATTAGACTAATTCAGAGCTGGAGGTTGGCTGATCCTGAAATCCATTTATACAGGACAAACAGGTATTCAGCAGGGACAAAGAGTGAACACACTGTCAGAATAATTCTGTCTGCATTTCTGCATGCACACTCAGGCTCAACACAGTAGAGCAGCACTTCCCCAGCTTCAGAAACAAGGTACGCCAAACATTGCAGCACCATCCTAACTCAAGGCTTCTCATCCTGCTTCCCTCGCATTATGAAGGTAACAAACTTTAATTACAACAAGTGTTGTCTTTCTGGACAGCTTCTGTGAATGCAGAGGTCTTTAAGAGCCTTTTGCCAACTCTTAAAGGCCCCTAACCAAAACAGAGGTTATAACCAAAAGAATGTTTCTTGCCAGAGATGGAAGTAGCAGCAGCAGAGCTAACTCTAACCACTGTATTCAGATCACTGTAACACATTGTCTTCAACATGTCTTGTTCCTGGATTGGAAGCACTGGTGTCCAGAAAAGTTTTTTCAATTGTCTTGCAAAGGTCTAGCTAGGACTGAAAGCTTTAAATTGTTTTGGAAGCATCAGAAGTGTGTCAGGAAATTTCTCCAGACAAGGAGGCCTGTTGGGCAGACAGACAGTGTCATAGAGGGGTGAAAATCACAAACAATTACTGCAGGCATGATGCAGAAAGAAACCTTCCCTCGAAGCTTGGATTTTGTAAGAGATGAATGCTCCACAGCCTCGGACAAGGAGGCTCTGTGGAGAGAACAAACACTACCAGGCAGCATCAGGGCACCTTCTGCAAACCTCCTCCAGTACACCACAGTTCTGATGAGAAAAGGATTGGCTTCACACTAATAGGAGGGCTCATCTGTCATTCAGTAACTTCCAAAGAAGGGCTAGTTAGAGCAGTCTTGCTTGCTTGGGAGCAACTCTTCCACTGGACTGGGACCACTGCTGCCATAATAACCCCTGCACATGTTGCCTACACAGACACATTCAGCTGAGTGGTGAAGGCTTTAAATCCCACTAGTCCTCAAGGCATTCAGCCCTAAAACCAGTGACAAAAATACCTGATGGATGGCGTGTGGAGACTGCCAACTGCACACAGCAGGAAACCATCCTGTGCAGACTATGACCAACAAAGAGCATAACAAATCTTTGGCTTCCCCATTTTGTCAGGAAGGCTTTGGCATCACTGATAAAATCTCCCAAGTTATAGCCAAGTTGTCAGAGAACGGATCTAACATTAGAATGGAAGTTATGGAAGTCAGGGCTACTTTGAAACTTCCTGGGAGTCTGAAAGCACTTGACCACTGACCTTGTGCTTCTGACCAGCAGTTGCTATCAACAGCAATTTTTGTGGATCTGTTTCAATCTAACTTCAGCAGCAAAACACATAGTTTAAAAACTGGAAATAAACTTCTTTCTGTCCAAGACTGCTTGGTCATCAGTCTCCTGGAATTAATCTGAGTAAGAATTTCCACTTCCCACTTGCCAACAGCGCTACAAATCTCTTGTGAAAGAATCTGGCATTAAAACAGCCAGATGTATCGCAATGCTCTCTCACCCCCAAGCAACTATTTTCCATACTAGATAAGCCTGACTGCATACAGGCTACAGTTCTCAGGAAAATGTTGCCTAACACACCATACAGAGAGCACAGAACTAAAGAAATGTTTGATCTGTGTAGTCCCCCTAATTTAAGCCTAAAGAGAAATAATTTTTGAAAAGAAAGAGAAAGAATACAAAGAGTGAAATTTTGATACCAAAGTCTAATGAGACTTTTCAGATATATCCACTCAAAGACCACATTAGAGCATCAGGTCAGCTAAGATGTCTCGTTCCTGACCCAGCTAACTCTTATAGTATTTTATTGTAAAAATTTTTTGACTGTTTTTAAATACTTCCAGGCAAACCAGATTTTAAAACAAGAATTGTAGCAAGACCACATTTCAGAAGTAACAAAATGCCAAATAATTCAACTTCAGAAATTGTAATGGCATACTGACTTCTTTCCCTCTTTTACAGAAGTTGCTTTCAAAATCATCTGTAAAACATACATATTTAGATTAACTTTACCTGCAAGCGTATCTGAAATCAGAATCATCAAGCGAGAAATTAGACTCAAAAGCAATTATGCCTCACTGTAACAATGTCAAACCCCCCAAACAAACAAAAACCAGGAAACAAAAAATAAGTGCACAGAGCCTGGGTGTTGAACTGTTAGACAACAGACTATTTATGAGAAGACAAATGCAGTCAGAAGTCCTCTTTCCAGATCGGGAAATGGATACAAGAACTTGAGAGGTAAAGATGATGCAGAATACGGACTACATATCACTGAAAGAGGAGCCCTGAAGCACAGCCAGGCAAGTTTTAAACTTATTTCTGCTCATTTTCTTCAAAAATTATAAACTTCAGGAGGTTTGGGCTTTACAGGGACTACACAGAGCAGACAGAGAGAGGAATTTGTTTGTGTGGGTTAATAAGCGCTCACAACACAGCAGGCTGTGGGGAACATCAGAGCTTCATGAAGTGCTGAGACACAGAGTAAATAAAGAACTTATGCCTCCAGTTTCATAAATACCAGGTACAGAGAGCAGACATTTCCATTTCAAGTAGGCCAGCATTTACTCTGGAACATGCCTCATATATTAAGATGGAGGTTTATGTCCTTTCAGGCAGCTCTATATTTTTAGTTTATCCACCAGTGAACTCTTGAGGATATGAAGCGTTATGTATAGACCCAAGACGCGCCAGAACCGACAAGTGCTGCCTTGAAAATCAAAACAATAACTGTTTCCATCCTTCATAATTAGAAGCAAAATATGGATCCTCTTCACCTTTGCAAATATCAGGTCAGGGTATGCCTGGGTACAGTTAATCCACTGCTCCTTTGTGTCTACGACTAAACAAACAGCAGCTGCCTGCAGCTTGCAGCTCTCCCCCGACTCCCTTGTGGGGGCCATTTATTGAAATATAAACTCCTCTGATACTGTTATCACCACAGCATTTGCACAAATAAAGGTTGAAAGAGAGTAAGATTAAAAAAGATTTCCTTTATAGAGAAGACAAGACAAACCCTTTACAGATATGCTTGCTTTGAACGAGGACAGACCCACAAAAGGTAGGCAGGACAGGAGTATACCTGGCTGAGGATGGCTGGGCACGGCATCCTCCAGACAGAAAACACACAGATTTATCTGAAACTACAAACCTGAATTCCAGAAAGCTCAAACAACCCTAAAGCCTTCCAAGTTTGATATACTGTATTTCAAGCCGCACACCATGTGATAGATCTCTTCAATGAGGCTTCAACAGCTAAGATCTACCTCTGCAGAACCCAGGGGGAGGAGAAATCCTGATATTTCTCAAGTACAGATACAAACCTTGCTGTACCTGGTCCAAACTTTCTTTCTCCAGCCACACACACTCTGACTGCTCCTCTCCAGCCCAGTGAGTACACAACCTATCTACAAAGTAACCTGCAATCCATCAGAATGGAAAAAACTTTAGCAAGAGCCTGATGATCCAGAATGACCAGATACCTGCAGTGCAGCCCATGGCATCCAACTCATCCCAAAGCTGTTTCTCTAAAGCAGAGAGAGACCCAGGTTGCAGAAATGAAAGCTCCCAGCAGGCCACGCTTCAGCAGGATCCAGAGTGCTTGAGCAAAACTGCTCCATCAGGATGGGACACTGCAGAAATACCTGCAGCATCCTCTCAGCAGTCTAAGTCCCTGCCCACAGATTAAGAGACAAACTTCCAGCAGAGTTGGAATGCTTTGCTTTGTGTGCCAAAAGAGAACTGGGCTTTCACAGAGATCACTTGGAAATGTAAACGCAATAAATTGACCACATTCCTTTTTATTATAGTCAAGGGCAAAGCAGAATACAGACAACTCAAGGTTATGTTAAAAGTCTCCCTTCACTGGAATTCAGTCAATCAGTATTTAGCAAGGGCTTGTTTGCACACAGCAGAGTGACTCACAGCAAATGTGTGTGAATTTTCCCTGCACTTTCATTACAAACCCTGAACATTCATATACAGAGAAACTCACTCACCAGTTTATTGCATTGTAATTTCCTCACGTAGACAAGCCCTAAAGCCTTAACAGAAGTAGGTTTACCTTTGTCTGTTATGAATAGCAGATCTGTGAGAAGAGGGACACAGAACAGGGAGAAAGAGTGCAGGATTATGAATGGCTCCTAGCTCAATGTATACAGCTCCTATTGACAAGGGAATACACATGTCTGAGTACACAGCTCCTGGTAGCTTGGTTTGGCCAGGAGCTAGAGCACAACAATTTCACCTCGGTCCTTCTGTGAAAGACAGGCACCTAGAGACAGTAAGGAAACCCCTGAAAAGAAGGGATACATGCTCTTCACTAACAGACATTTTTCTGCACACAGTTGCAGGAAGCAGGTTCTGTTTGAAATCTCAAATCACATTAATGTATGGTCACCGGAGGCCTCATTTTCCAAGTGGCAGCTGGTTGGAGATTCCCTGGTATAACCACCAATTACGTAACAAAGTAACCAACTAAAACTCGCTGTCAATTCAGATTTGCCTATTGGTGTGAACAGAACGCGAGGGCAGCAGAACGGGTCATAAACACTCTGAAAAAGCTTGCATGTGAGTGCATATTTGTACTGGGGAGGGAAGCAATTCATTAATAGGACTCAGACTTTTTAAAACAAAATCATTTGTTTTCCCCTTCCATCTGGACCCAAACGAAGAAATAACACAGATTTCTACTGCTCACTCTCCTTTTCCATCCATACCCCCTTCTCACTGGCACGAGATAAAAACTTGGGGAAACAGGAGCAGCAATTTTCAATTCTCATTATCTAACGGCAGCATAGTTCTTGGTGAAACTTGTGGTCAATAAACTACAGGCAATTTTGAAAGACACAATGGGAACTGCCCCTCCTACAGCTGTCCCATTATCCCAGCTTTTATTAGATTTAAAGCCAGCGATTTTTATGCTGTAGCTCAAGTTCTGCAGAGCCATGGAAACAGACCACCAGAAAAGATAAAACACTCCTAAATTAAACAGGAGCTATCACAGTGACACCCTCTAAAGTCAGAGAACTTCCACATACGGAAAGCATGGGATGCAGCAAGGAACCCAGTGCCTAAAGGGGCTGACACTGCTGCAGTGAGTCAACAGTGATGTGGCCAAAACTCAACATTCAGGATGGTATAAATGGAAAAGCTCATGAGCAGGTTAGGCAGGGCAAGTTGAAAGCATACTGGCTACAAAGGCAGACAACCAGAGCAGGATCCTGCTCCCATAACCTTGAGCATCCCAGAACAGGCACCAGCTTTGTAGTCTGTTCTCTGGACGTGCCTCCCAAGAGGCAGAGGGAAATACTCATCCCTGGCTGGCAATTCAGCTGGCCTGTTTCAAGTGACTTTTTAGAATCAGATGCATCATGCTCTGCATGTGCCTATTTCTCTCTGTTGGCTACAAGAGATGGCCCAATAGCCAGAAAATATACAGAACAGGTAACAATAGCTGTATCTCTACCATGCACCACAATAAAGTAACCTGTTCCAGGAAGAGGGGCTTTACAGGAAACCAGTAGAAAATAAATTTTAAAACTCATGGAATGATTACCTGATATATTTGTTCATGGGGCAGAAATAACTGAGGGTGTACCTCAGCTTCTGGCTCAGAGATGTGCACAACAGGCAAAGGGAAATGGGCGTCCAAAGGAACGGTCTCAAACAAGCACAGTAAGGGGGAAGATGCAAAGAATTATTCTCATCCACTGTGAGCTGTAATTTTCAGTCTAGAAATCTAGAGCTTGCTTTCTCTGAGTCTAATGTATACCATGCCCTGGAGACATTTTTACCAGCCATCAAAAAGAACTTGCAGAGAACCAGATGCTTCATTAAAGAATATTCACCAAGCCTTATAAAATCTTTAGTAAAAAGCAGAAGAACAAATCACCAGCACGCAAGTGAGCTGAAGTCACACATCCAGCTTTGATTACATTTCCTCCTGCACTGGAAAACAAATTGTGTTTTAAAAAAAAAAGGTAAAAAATGCCCAAGAAATCAAGAGATTCTGGCCTTTCTTTTCCACATTCCTCCAACCTGAACTTCCTGAATGAGGAATGCGTGAGACAAAGCCATTTGGTATAAGATGCTAATTTAAACTTAAAGAAAAATAACAGTTTAAAAAGGGGAAGGGAGGAGGGAGTTTTAATCTTACACGATAAAACAACAGCTTGTGATTGCTACATATATCTCAGGAGTCAGAAAAGTCAGTAAGAGCAGTGAGGCAAACTGTCAGGGCTTGAGCTGTCCTGGGACAAAAGGAAACTACAGAAGATATATTGCCTTACAAAAGTTTTATCTGAATTTGTACTTGCAGAACCCTCTAGTGCCTATCTCTAGCTGAAAGGTGTTAGTTACCTATTCCATAGTCTCTCAAGCCCCTTCTTAAAACATAGCAAGATTTTCTGCCACATTGTCATCATCCACAACAAATTAATGTCCCATGGACTTCTCCTTCCAGATAGTTTCTAATAACAGTGGGGAAAAAAATTTCTGAAGTTCATTGAAGACTCTTGGAACAAAGACAACCAAACAACCCCCAGTTTTCGGTTTATAAAGAAAACCTACCAAAACCTCCACCAAATCCAAAAAAGATCCAAGTTATTAGGACCTTTCACCGCCCTCTGCTGTTACCACTCATTTAGCTTCCAATTTACTCTTTAATAATGTTGGGCTGGGGCTCAGGGCTGGCAGCATCCCAGCCCCTTTCTCAGGCGGGTTGGAGCCGCAGCTTGCAAATATGCTGAAGTTTAATGCAATCTGTCTTCTTTGGTAATCACATTCCACCCGCACTGCATGCAATAAAGATGTATTGGTAAATGCATTTGCTAAAGATATACTCCACTGAAAAGGCTACAAGCCTGATTTAGAGGAAGCGAGGAGGATAACAAAGGCTGGCAATAGATGCACCAATGCTCTGCACACAGCAACCGGGGGCATGGATTGTGCAGCAGCAGCACAGGCACCACTTTACTTTAAAGCTGAGGAAGAAAAAGAAACCACATGTTTTGGGAGCTGGGGAATTTAGAGATATCAGAGAAAAGCCCTTTCCCTGGCAGCTTTAACCTTGCTGATTTGCAGACATACAAAGACCTTCTTTGTAAACAGGAAGGAAAAAAATTCCACTAGGACTAGCAACAACATTTGGTCTAATATATCCTGACAATTTTCCCATCTCCTTCTGTTGGGCTTCTTCTGGGAGCCGGCTGGCAGCTTGTTTCATGTTATACTTAAATCAGGCATACAGCTTCCCCTCACAATGCTAATGCAGAGAAAGACTGCTTCCATGCAATATCCACCTCTCCCCCACCCTGTGCTTTAGTAATCCCATGAGAGAAGTCTCAATTTTCTATTACCATTCTTTTCCCCAAATTCACTTTACTGTATTCTCAGCACCTTTTGGAGAATTTTCTACTGTCAAAAAAAACCCCAAAAAAACAAACAACCAAACCAGAAAATCCCGCCCTCGAGGGACACCTGACCCACTGAATTCTCACATGGCCCAGGACCATACCCTAGTTGTAATGTCCAAATACTTCATTTTCTTTTCCCCTTCACTTGTTTCAATAGCCAGAAATTCTTCCAAGGTACTGAGCAGCCACTGTCCTAAGGCATCAACAGAACCTACTGGGACTCTGCATCTCAGAAGGAAGAGCCATAAGGCTTCCTGGCCTCCCACACAAGATGAACAGTTTTTAGGAGTGTGCAATTTTCCTAACAAACAGCAGCTTTGCCCAGTACAGAACCTTTCCCCACGCAGCAATGAAAAGAAGCAAGACCTCCAACTGCAAAGTCCCATAACAGGAGGATGTTTAGAGCCTGTTGAAAATGTTGCAGACATTGCCAAAATGGATTTACCCACTGTTTGCAGTATACAACATCCAAGAAGGCAAAACTAGGGAAAATCATTGACTGACTTTGAAACCTGGGAGCACTGGTTCTACTGTTGTGGTAGCAGCTCAGTACAACGGGACCCACTGACGGGAATGAAGTCAGGACATACCACAGTGTAACTGGGAAATGTGGATTGAATGTGGGAAAATGGATCCCAAGGAAAATTTGTCTCCTATGAAGATTGCGATTTGACTAACAGATAACACAGATCTCAAAAACACTTCTCGGAAGAAAACACCACGCAAAACAAGACAGCAAAGCCAGCCAGTACAACAGAGAAGCTTTGGTTACCTTCTGAGCTGCGCTAACACAGCGCTGATATTCTTTCGCCAGCTCCGAGCATTTGAGCGCTTCATGTTTGTTTTCTCGGTAGCACTTCAGAATTTCAGACTGCAGGTTTGCACAGATAGGATCAGTGTTCCTTCTCCTGCAAGGAAAACAAGCACAGAATGATGTGTGAAGAGGAGTTTTCAACCACTTGCTACCATTTTGCCAGTAACACACACACAAATTTTATGCGGGAGATGTGCAGACCTAATAGAGAAACTGGTGGGAGCAGCAATCACCAAAGTGGGTCAAATGACCAACAGTGTCTTTCAGGGTACTTTCAGGAAAAATCCAGGGTACTTAGCAGAAAGGGAACATGATCTTTCCTAGCTGGTGTGGAAGGCTGTTTTACCCTTACATAAAATATCATCTCTCCTCTGCAGTCAGTAGGAAAAAAATCCCCAAGCCCAAGAGTTGCAATGATTTTCCCAACTCACACTGGAAATCTTTGGCAAAACTCAAGAATCCTGGCTGGGCCTGGACTAGATCTGTAACAGTCTGACAAGGAACTGAACAGACTTGTTGAATAAGCCACCTTGATCTACTGAATTCTCATCTATTTAAACACTACAAGAAATCCAGCATGGTTGGAAGCACTGCAATTCTCCTAGTGACTAGGAAAAAAAACCAGAATAATAGCAAGACCAGATATCTGTTTCTTTGTATTTCTGCAGCAATTAGTACTCATACTCTGTAAATGGCATTGACAGCTACCCAAGAACAATTAAGGATGATGTTCTTTTACTCTAATGTGCATGTGTACATATGGCACATCATCAGCAACAGTACCAATAAAGGGGAAGGTCGTTGTAAAACAATCCCAGCAACAATGGCACAAACACAGTAACGACAGTGACATCAGCTGCACAGACAGGCAGACACAAATTGCAGGAACTCGCAGCATCATGGCCATGGTATCTTTTACCAGAGAATAAGAGAACATATGCTTAGGTGTAGCAAACCTCAGATGGCATCTCCTAAACCATAAATCCATTTAATTCCTTGCATTTCCTGCCCCAATATGCTTAGAGATCTGTGCCCAAATATCAAACACACCTCTTCCTTCCAAAGTACTTGATGCTACAGGCAGGCATTAATGCCATGCTATGATGTATTCATTTCCACAGTAACAACAGGCACTCATTCAGCAAAAGGGCTTCATAGCAAGGCAGAGAGAGAGAAAATGACCTGTCCCTGGGCATGTCACAGTCTCTCAGGTGGAACAGATTTCTAAGAAACAGGAAATCTTAAACCAAGATCTTCTAAAAGCTTTTGGAGAGCTCAGATACGAGTTCCCAAATCATGCACATCTGTGTAAGGTGCTCAGGAAAGAAGTGGAAGGACCAAATGAACAACAATTTTGCCTTTTCTATACCAGCAACCTGGGTGCACTCTCAAAATAATTTGGCTGAGATATACTCTAATTAATTCTTCTTCAGCCCTCAGTCTCACTGCCAACATATATGGACAGAGTAGGAATTTATCTGTATGACAGCCACACTCTACAACACTGAGATTTGGATCAGAAACCACCAAAGATAATATACAGACTTCTTTTTCCCCCTCTTCACTAATCTTACAGCTTTTAAAAGAAACTTATTCCATGCACAGTCTCTAAAGGCTAGTGTTCGTTTCTAATTTCTATGTTATATAGCAAATCACCTTTAAAGCCTGGAAAATCCATATTCTAAAAAAAAAAATCTTCAAATTTTGGGATAGAAAAGAACCCAGAGAGAGCTTCAGAAACTCATAATGTTGGCATTTTGCTTTGTCACTAACTTTAATATCACTCTAATCAAATCAGTGAGACTGTGGAAATGATACCAAACAATACCAGGTCAGGAAATACCACCAAATCCCTCAATTCATTGAAAAAGTTAAGACTTTTAAAATTAGGTTTTTTAAACTCCATGATGTTAAACTGAAGGGCATTTTGTAATTGTCATATAGAAACCTGGAAGAGCTAAAAGGTACAGCATACCACAAACCAGTCTGTATTCATCTGAACTGAACAACATGGTACAAACATCTCAGAAATATTTAGAAATATGATTGAGGTTGTCATTGTCAGTAGGGAGAGCAACAGGAATTGTGCTTTGCTTTAGATCACTGTCCTTTCTATGGCAGCAGTCTTCACTGCCTAGAGTAAATATAAAGTTAGGACCCACCTGTGGGCTCAGACAGGGCTGCAAAGTCTGTGGCCCTCTTCCTTAGCAGACCCCTTGGTGCTCAGCCCACAGGGCTATTTAAAAGCCACACAGTGGTGAGCAAGAAGCCACAAGAGTGAGTATTGTTGCCTAAAGCTTACCAGAGGCAGGGGATCAATCAGCACAGGCCAGTATGCATTGCCCAGCAAGTGTCTAAATCAGCATTCCTACACACCACTTCCCACAACACAGGGAGGATTTATTTGGTACCGTGTACTCAAATCATAACAAGATTATTCTCCTTTATGGCTTCAAAATAAAACCTCAACCTGTGGTTATGCATCAATTGCACCAGCTTCTCAAAACAGACTTAGAGACGCTAATCAACAAATTGCAAAGTCGGTTTAGGTAATTATCAATGCAAGTTACTGCAGAGTCTGGGAGTACACAAGTTATCCACATCCAGCAGATTAGTTCTGGTACCCATCTGGACTGGAAAGAGGTATCTGAAGTACTCTGGTGAACAATTGCCTGAGGTGCTTTCCTCCCTGCACAGCAATCACAGCACCTGCCCAGTCTGAGTCATGGGGATGCCACTCTCCCGCTTACATTAAGTCTCAACTTCAGGTTGCAACATTTCCACACAGGGGGAACTGCAGCCCTACACACCTACAACAGCTGCCCCTTACAGGTGTCTGGCTTCCTCGTATATACCTGAGACAAAAAGGAATTAAACCAGCAGCATCCAACTACAAACACACCTGCAGAGTGCAATGACATTGTGGGTTGAGTTCCAAAGGAGGCGGACTTTCATCAGCTATCTGCCTTCACCCTCAGCCCAGATCAAGGCTCTTGGCACTAACTAATCTTTAGAAAAATTCATCTTCTGGACACCCGACCACACTGCTCCTGATGTGTCATTGCTTGAGGGTTTTTACCATTATTTCTCATATGAGAGGGAAGGAAAATGGTAGAGAAGGGATGAGGTTTGTATACACAACTAACCAAAGACTTGTATGCTTTGACCTTTCTCCTAAAGTGGGTCACAGTTTTAAGCATAATATGTCACCACCAAATGAGGTAGACAATTGACCTCTGTCTAAAATAAAATATGTTGCAACTGCTACAACTATTATCAAAACAGGTGTAAGAGGCTCATTTACAGCAGCCAGGAAAAAGGCAGGAGAGAAAGGCTCGGCTGGGAAGCGATAGCACAGTATCTGCAGATGGAAGTATGGAAGACAAGCTCTGACAATACCTTGGAAATAAATAAATGCAGAACATACAGAATATGAAAGATTAAACCAATAACACACACTCTCATCTGTTTAAAGGAGGAGGGAAGGAGAAAGGATGACAGGTCAGAAAAAGGAAAAGATGAATTTAGAAATAAAACTCATTAGCAGTGCCTTCCCTATCACAGAGAGGCAAGAAACCTTTGCCTTGCCACTGTGCAATGGGCAGGAAGGCTACATACACATGAAATCCATGATTTCAGAACTTCCTCTCCCCCTCCCATGGAGGGATTTAAATCAGGTCTTTGTCTGGAAAAGAAGGGAGAGGTTTTCTTAAAACGAAACAAAGGGCATCCTTCTCTCTGCTATCCCTTGAGGTAAGACAGAATGAGCACAATCTTGCTGCATTTTGACACCGAGAGTTACCAAATCCTTTCTATCACTGCATATTCCCCTTATTTAATAAATGAAATCTCATCAACTTATCCTTCTTCTATTATCACTGCTGACATCAATCTGATAATATTGGCTTGGCGTGGAATCGTGCTATTATATGTCCTCTTGATATTTAATTTAAGAGAAACGTCTGCAGTGGGGTGAATATGTGAAGCAAGCTTTTTATTACTGGCAGCAGTAAGGACGCTGGGAGTGAATTAGACATTCATCTTAGTCAGGGCCAATCTAGTGGCTCAGAAGAGGTTTTCTTCTTAACCCTCTCCTAACTGTTCAATAGCAGCAGGTAACGGCTGCTTCAGTCAATAACTGCATTCATTTGTCTTGGCAAATTCATTCCTACATGGATATAAACCCCATGAAGAAGTACAAAGTGTCTGGGAGGTTAAAGCAAGGTTCTTTGAGAATTTCTATCATAAGCACTGCACTAGTAGGAAAAGTGCTGGTCTAAACATCCATCAATTAATCAAGAAGCAACACAGTTTCCAAAGACAAACACCCAAACTCACTGCAAAAAGCATTAAGGCTGTATCATCAGGATACAGACCCAGAGACAGAAGGTTTCAAACACAGCACAATGGCTACTACTTGGGTGCTGCTGACAGGTTCCTTTTTTGAAAGAATTACGGACTCAATATTGGAAAGCAAGGGAAAGCTGGAAGAGGTCTATGTATTTGCTGGTCCTTCCACCCAGCTGAAAGATCAGACTACCCAAACAGAGGTGCAACTTCAATGCTTTAGGACTCGGCAGCTCTTTAGACAAGTGCAAAATCAGTAATTTCACAGTGAGTAACACACCATCACTTGGCTTTACCGGGAAGAACAGCAATTCCAGATGGAGTTAAGAGCAAGATCTTCTTTTTACATTTTACTCTGGGAAACCATTCAAGCTGAACAAAAAACTCAAGACAGAGGCTGATGGTATCTAAATCCAGACACTTTGATACCTCTGCTCAGAAAATGATAAACAAAGACACGCAGGGTCCCTCATATAAGCCAACATAAGAGTAGCTGCCTCCAGCACACAGCTGCAAGCAGCAACCTAAATGGGGCAGCAACCTGGAATTTCTTATGGGCTACAAAATCCAGTGAGTGGATTAGCTGCTTTCTGCTGCATTATTTGACTAAGACCAGTGTCTGAATCAACTTGAGCAAACCATGTTAGTCACCACTGTCGCTACAGCACAGAAAGGCCCAGACATCAGCAATGAGATGCACAGGCAGCACTGCCAGTAAATCCCAGGGCACACAGCAGCAGTTTCTGCATGTTGGGAAGGAATCAGACACGTTGTATAGTTGGTTAGTATGTTTATATATCCAGGGTCCATTACACGTTTCAGACTAAGCTCAGTGATGCTTTGGTCACATAAATGGGGTGTGCTGCCAGGCTGCACTGTACATATATAAAACCCAATAGGTGGTTAACTGACCTGTAAAACTGCATCCTCCCTTGGGTAGCAGTTGGCTCTGATGGCTTCTCTAACATGTCAGAAAAATGACTACAGACAGACGCAATACACAGCACATCGAAGGGCTTCATTCTCTCTCATTATTGCATCCTTGACATTTACAGCAGAAAATTAAACACAATTGAAGCATTTCATTCACATATAACAAACTCATCAGCACAGAACAAACAGCCAGGCAAGCTAACTTTCAGCACAGGCTGCAGGATGCTGCACTGTCACAAAGCAAACACTGTGCCCTCACTACAAGCTATGGGATTCCCTGCTCCTGCATTTCAGCTTGATAATGTGGTTAAAATGGAAGAGGTAAGAGTCGTGTTGCAGCTGTTTGGCAAGGGAAATAAGAGATGGAAGAAGCTTAAATATTCTTCCAAATGCCTACTAAAAAATCAGTAACGTTTAAGGTACATAACCTAGCACAGTGTAAACAAACTGCATGTCTCATGAGGCTAAACTAATGTGATCGGGAAGGAAGTATTTCTGATCAGGCTCTAGTATTCAAAACACTGCTCATCAGGCTTTGCCACTGATCCAGGTGGAATAGGTGGCTTGTAGAAGTAACATACTGTTTAGAGCAAGAGGGGACAGACTAAAAGAAAAGGTGAAACCATGTGACAATTTTCACAAGAACAGGAGTGCTGCCTCCAAATTTCAGCTAAAGCCGCTGTATTCCTGTCTAAATCCTTCTCATATGCCTTGTCACACTGTCAGCAGCACACTCCTGAACACCTGCAGTATTTCCCCTCTCTCTATTTCAGTAACAGGTCACCCAATTCTATTTTTTCATACCTTGTTCATGGAGTGCCTAATGAATGAATATTTGAAAGTACTGTGAGTTTCTGGGTGACTCTGTGATCCTACAAAATTTGTCACTCAAGTACTTCCCCATCTCAGTTCCTGTTTTGACAGCTTGTTTGAAACCGCCATCGATTCCCCACTTGAGTTCATGCACTCACTGCACCCCTGCCCTTCCCGGGACAGATACCTCCTTTCCTTCCGATTACAGATATGCAGAAGCTGTTCTGAAATCTTCCTCTGTGTAAGTAATTAGATTCTACCACTGAGAACAAAAGTTACCACAGAAGTCCAAGTCTCAAGTGTCAGCCAGTTGCTGTGTCACTATACTTCATTCAGTAGAAACAGCCTGCCCAAACCACATTTCATTCACCAAACAACAACAAAAAAACCCAAACCAAACCAAAAAACCCCCAAAAAACCCCATCCCAAACTCTAAAACCTACAGATTGATGTCAAAAGTAACTAAAATCTAGCAGTTTTCTGTAACAACCTCTAATTTTGGAAATCAACAACAACTTCATTTCAGCCATGAAATTGATGCAAAGAGATTGTGCGACCCATGCAATGCTGGTTCCAGCTCTCCATCTGACTTACTCCAGTGTATCACAAACTCCCCTGTCCTCCAACATGGTTTATCCTTACACACAAGTGGTTATTTCCCATTTGACCAGTAGGTCATCCTGAAAGACTTTGACTTACACTTACATTGTGTTTTGCCAAGTGCAGTTTCAAGCAAATTTGACTGGCTTCCTTAGACCCTATAAGCTGCGAGCATTGGGGTTGTGGTGGTGGGCTGTGGGTCTCTGGGGGAGCAGAAGGGTAGCAATATGCAAAAAACTGTACTAAACCACATAAAATTAAATTATCCTTATCCTACTGAACCTGCAAATGCAATAACTAATCAACCCTATTAGCATTCTGCATGGCAGATGGCAAGTGGTTTAGAATAATGAGAGACTTTTCCCCACAAGTGGATAATTCCAATGTACATTTGGATGTAAATTCTTTACTGATTATGATGGTAGAACACTGAGCTATGAGAAACTGCCAGTTTGGAAGATGAAAGGAAAACTACTGCCTATTCCTTCATTTGCCAAGAGATACAGAAGTTAACAGAACTGGATCTCCTGCCCACAAAGCCATGCACTATTTTTTCCCAAAGATGCCAAGCTACTAAAAGTTGACTAGCAAAGATGAAGAGCCTAAAGTTAGCAGCAAAATGGTCTCTGGAAGCGAAGCAGGAATGAGTCAGAATCTTGTTGCTGGAAGGAGTTCTCTGAATCAGAAAGGAAGCTGGCTCAGCTCCCACAAGGCAGAAAAGCAATATAGCAAGCAATAACTGAATCTGAAAACAACACACAGCCCAACAAGTGACCCGAATAGGGATTTTCTTTCTTCAGATAAAAAACATCATCTAAAAACTGGTTAAGATCTCAGGTCAAGAAGGGAAGGCATGCAGTCTATAGAAGATATGCAGCACAAACCCTAAGAATATCTGGGTTGTGACAGTGCTTATAATGTCTGGGAATTAGCTGGGGAACTGTTGGTCTTTTAAATACCTTCCCCAAAAGTTTTCTAAAGAAAGTAACTGAAGATGTGATATGCTGATTTCATATAACCACAAGGCATGAGGGGCAGCGGGTTCAATAAATTTCTCCTATGTGAGATGATCTTATACTAATGTCACACTGCAAATGAAATGCTCTTTTTTAAAAGAAAACCCTAACTACTCCTTTGAAGAGCAGTTACTTTTCCAAAATGCCACTGAGCACCGCATGAGGTTCTTACAGTTTAGTTCCCACTACACAAAGGGCTACCAGTGATGGACAAAAATATGAGTCCATTAGTATATTCTGCACTGACAGAGTGGCATATCCTGCTAAAGATGCCAAAACAAATTTAGAGAGGAGATTGAAGCTGCTGGTGTTAAAGTTCAAGTGGGATCTGAAGCTAAACATTCACCTTATTAAAAAAATCCTCTTGCTTTTGCCCACATTCTCTAATCTTCAAAACCACAGTGCCCCCTTTTTATCAAGCTGTGCAATTCTGAGCACTGACTCAGCAAAGATCCACATTAAGCAGCTACTCATCCCTCAGAGAACATCAATAATGATGCTTTCAAAGCAAACATACAAAAAGTCTTAAAAGTCTGGTTTTGGGGGGAGGTTGGGGGGTTTTGATTGTTTGTTTGTTCTTGTTTATAAGTAAATATTGTAAATTCAAAAAGCCCTCAGAAAATTGAAAAAATCCTTACAGAAAACAATTTAGATAACATGGTTCTAAGTCTGGAGAAGAGCACATGGAATGTCTCAGCTGAAGTGAGTCCGTGCCTACTGAGGCTGCTCCAGAGTGCTGCTGGTGGCTCCTGCAGTCAGCACACCACCAACCAGTGCTCTCCAAGGAAACAATATTCGTCCCTGAACAAGTGCTCCTGCCTTCCAAATGCCAGTTTTTTGGGTCAAGTTAGTTTGAATTGTAGTTGTTATGGTGTGTATACGTCCCAGACATGCAAGCAAGAGACACTGCCAGGACTAACAATAAAAATACAAGTAGAGAAAGAACCAAACCCAGCAGGGTTCTCTCACAATAGGTTGAGTATCCCATAGCCTTGAAACTCATTTTATCAGAATAACTTCATGAATTATCAAAATCACACCAAATAAATAAATAGTAAAATAAAGTCATTGAAGCCTGATTTGATGGCAGAGATGGTTTTTTCTCTTCTTCTATAAGGGAGAAAAGGACTTCAATCTCTCATCAGCTCAGCATTAAACAGCACCAACTTCCTCTGTGCAGATGAATCACCATGATGCAAGGTGTCCACAGCAGTCCTACCACAGTCCTTATTTCCTCAGAAGACAAAAATATAGAAGCTCTGACCTACATAACAAACTATTTCCTCGAATTTCCCCCACTGGTACTTGCCTTTGGTGTCTTCTACCATCCCTCCATCACTCCAGGAGGAGACTGACTCAACAGTAAGGACACAGCGTGTATAATCCAGAATCAGGAACACAATTACTGTTCAAAACAGCAACATTGCCCTTGAAATCAGCTGCAACTGAATTAATGACCAGATTGTTACAGTGTTACCTCAACTTTGCCTTAGGCTGCTAATTAGCAAACAAGTCATTAATTCGCTGGTAACAAGTGGTTTCTCAGGCATTATTGCTTCTGACATCTTTAATTCGCCACTCCTTCTGGAAAGCTTCCCCAGACTACTTTAGCCTCAGTCCTTTACAAATCAACCCCATGCCATTACCACCAGCACACTACAGCACACACACGTTGAAGACAGAGGCAGAAAAACACAGCAGGAATAGGCTAAGCTGGGTCATTAATTAATATTCATGATACCTTTCTCAACTCAAGCCAAGGGGAGGGGAAGACCAAAGGCACAGAAAGTTCTGGATTTTGGTGTGGATCTGCCATTATTTGTAAATACACAATAAAATACTATGAAACCTGGAGAAACCTTGCTTCCACCATAGTACACACTGGAACATGCAATTCCCAATGTGAGGGCAGAGATCTGCTTTTATTTCCACTGTATTCTCCACGATAAAGAGCTGTGAACTGAAATACTTCAAGTCCTCTGATGCACAAAGTATGTCTGAGGTTTGTTTTAACAGCTGCACAAATATCCATGCTTTTGAAAACAATCTGGATTTGGCTTGCCAACAAACCCTGATCTAAGGGCTTTATAAAGGCAACATTACTACAGAAAACAAGTGCTTTCCATGTAAAAATCGACAGCAACAGAAACATCCCTAACAGACTACATGGAGTCTTTGGCACCTCTTCCTTTGTTACACCAGCCCTTGCTATTCAGATCTTATTTTATAAAAGCCCAAGTTCTGCCAACGTACCGATGAAGAAATGCTCCTGCAATTTTGAAGAGACACCAGTTATTCAGCTCTAACAGAACTGCAATCTCAGTTCATTGGACTAATTTATCAGTCATCTCTCATCACGCATGAGAGGAAACACAATACTGTGAACATTAGATTGAAACATCATTTTACTAACTGGGCAAAACAAAAATCTTATTTAGAAGCAGCATCTTAGTAATCCCCAAGAGCTGAACTTCAGAAAGAAGATTCAATGGCTTGGATGAAGTACACAATCTAATAAATTTTCAAGATTTAAAATTTGGTTCAAAAAAGAATAATCTGGCCCAACTGGAAAATTTACCCAAATCCACTGCACATATTCAACTTCTGTTTTCACATACCATATTCCTAAAGCAGTAGGGGAATATACATTGCTAGGAAATCAATGCACTGGTACAAGTAGTTGCTTAACAACAGGCCTTCCAGAATTCATAAGGAAAATGTTTACATGCTAAGGTAATGAGTGAAAAACTTTGCGAAGCAGAACTGCAAATGATCAGAAACTCTTTCTTTCAGTAAAATGCACACCATGTAAAATGACACAAAGTCAAAATTCACCCATATACTTTTACCCTCTTTTGAAATAACTTTGAGAAAACTCATGCATTATAATCTCTTAGAGAATATTTCAATTTCCTACTAAGAGCTACTTTATAAAAGTGAGAAACAGAAAAGCTTTCACTAATAACCCATCTCTTTATTTAAAGATTATGAAACAGACTCAGTGCAGACTGAGAAGGAACAACTATCACAAACCAAGCACCAAGGGAAGAAGAGGACTGGGATAGAGTCAAATCATTTTGGTGAAGGTATCATCATTGCAGGGCACAAAAGCACTATGTTAAGGTAAGGCTATGGAAGAGCTTCCAGCAACAACCAATCTCTTATTCCTAAAAACTCTTAAATCTCTATTGGAGAGGCTCCTAATTTCAACACTAAATTAATAATTTATCTAATCTAATGATAGGAGAAATCCCAAAGCAATTTTGTTTGAAAACTATGATATCTTTACCCTTCTCCTTTGGCTTCACAACTGCCCATGTTGTGAACCTGTTTCAGACCTTGTCTCCTGGGCACAGTCCTCTGTTGAAATACCCAAGGCCTCATAGTAGACTTCAAGATTAACAAACTCAAGTATCATCACATAACTATTTTATAAACTTTCCAGATCTACATAAACAAACAAAAAAGGTAGTTTCTCTAGGTTCCAATTAATCTTGCTATTCTAAATGAGGGGCCATCAGCCTCATAAAATCTTGTGCAATTCAATAAAACCTTCATTTCCATGAGTACCGAAAGCAAGCCATAAATTCCCTGTTCCAAGCAGACAATCCATCCGTGAACTTTCTTCCCCTACCCTCACTGAGTCAGTGTGGTTTCCTACTTCACGTTCAGCCAGGAGGATACTTACCACTTGCTGGTTTCTCTGACATAATCACCTTAAATACTCATGTCCATTAAGTTTAAAGATCTTAGGACCGTTAAATGAAACTCTTACATAGTAAGTCCCATATGGAGTAAATCTCTTTGGCAGTTTCTCCATCAGAAAGCTGCCTTGGATTCAAGGCTGATCTCCACCAGGATAAGATACTGACATGCTTTACGCACTCCTTGATAACAGCACAAAGCCTATGCAGTCCTCTCAGCACAACATGCAAAGCAACAGAGTCATCAGCAAGCAGCTTCAGTAACAGTTCTGAAAAATATAGGGAGATCTCAGAGGGAAACTCAGCTTCAGAACAATTTTATCTTTTAACAGCTTCCTAATCCCCTCACCTGACTCCTGCAGCTTTACTTTTTAGAATCACACACCCACCCAGGCCAATTCTTGCATCCAAAATTAACAACCACAAAAATAAATAAATAAATAAAAAGTGATAAAACAACCTTCACAAAAGAAAATAAATCACTAAAAAAAACCAAACCAGCATTTTGAGGATAAATCTAGAGTGCTGCACTAAGCCATAACCTCTTTACTGATGGTTTTTTCCTTCCCCTTAACAGATTCAGGGACTGTAATAACATTTAATCCTCAGAAGCTAATCTAAATGTAACACTCAAAAGAAGACAAAGACAACGCAACAGAAAAAAAATTTGGCCACTGCCTTTTGGGAGTGCTGCTTTATCCCTGGAGCGAGCGCATTAATAGAGCTTGGAATGAAATGCCATTTTATTCTCCGTAGCAGGGAGGGGATTAGCAAGTTGTCTTCTCTAAACCCAGTCTGAGTCATGGCTCTATGAACACTGAGAAAAGGATGTGGAACGAAGGGAAGGGCAGGGAGCACTGGCTTTTTATTTACACGCTGCTTCCTTTGTGGGTGGTTACTGATGTGCACAGTTTGCTAAACAGGGGAAGAAGGAGGGGGGGGAAGTTCTAGGTCCCCTGACTTTAATTCTGTTGGTTAACAAAAGAGAAAAATAATAATGCACCAATTATAACAACATAGTTGAGACAATATGTCCGTGGCAACTGTCCAATTCACCACAGCATGCAAACAACAAGGGCAAGTTGCTTAAGGTGCTGAAAGCTGTGCTCAGTGGTATCTTGTTGCTAGGATCTTTTTCCTGGGAGGAAATAAAACAGGTTGGACAGAGCCCAGAACAAAGGAGAAGGAGACACTCTGACAGGAGATGTGTGGAGATGGGAGCAGACTGGCTTCAGGTGAAGAGATGAGGAACAAAGTCCACTGCACAAGTCAGGCCATGCAGGCATCAAGCCCTGAAGTGGAAACCAAGAGCTAATGACTGTGTCAGTGATTTAATAGGAAGCTCAGCACTAAGTACTTCACTTCTGTTTTTATACAAAGGGAGATAGGAAGGTTTAGTCGCCTACCTCGCAGGCATGCTGCGAAGGGTCACTGGTGGAAAGGTGTACAATATACCTAAATCCTGCAATGCTTGACAATCACTAAGGAGAGGAAACAGGCCGTGGAACACTTGACCACCTGTGCAGAGCTACAAGTGTTGATAGAAGAATTACAAAAGTCATTAAATGCCAAGAAAACACTGGGGTTTTGTTTCAGATACTTCTTCTCTTTGCTTTGACATGGACTCTGAAAAACAGAGTACTTACTGTGGAAACAGCCCCAGCCCTATTTACCTTTTCCTCCATCAGCTCTGCTGATACACAGTGACAGAGGAGAACAGATACAGGTCTCACAGATTGGTCTCACAAGGCACAAGTGCCAGGGGCAAGTCTTCACAGCATAACAGGAATAATAGAAGCTAGGGAAGAGATGCTATTGAAGGATATGGACTCTCTGCAGATGGAGAAAGTGACACTCCTGGTTTCCTTTCCTTAAGGAGACATCATAGTCCAGCACTGGAAACAGGCAGACCTGTACTTCATTCATACTTTGGCTATGTTCCATTTCACATAATTTTGCAGGAGTGTCAGTTTATTCCTGCGAACCAAAGAACTAGATTTGCATAAATCAGTCTAACCTATCTTAGCACCTACTGTGCTTGTATGTCTAATATGAAGGTGCGAAACAGGATGAGCAAACTCTTCTTTCCACTGAAGTCACAGGATCTTGTAAATTATTATCATAAACAGGCTGTAGAAAGATTTGAATGTAGGACACCTAACAAGAGACCCTCACAACACACAGACTTCAAGTCCTACCAATTGAGCATGGATGCCAGGGTAGGAAGGAACCTTCCCCTGACTCTGTCCCAGTGGTATCACGACCCAGGTGTGAGGCACATGAACTCTTCAGGAGTGTTTGTACAGCATGTTGTACACAAAGAAATGGTGTGAAAAGGGTCACTGCATGCTGCTGGAAGAGATGCACTGCAGGCTGATGGGGGAAAGCAATGACTCTTCCTGCATGTACAATTATCAAAGGGCATTATCAGTCCTGGATCATGAACTCCAATGTTCAGCTCAGTGCAATCCTGGCTACTGCAGGCAATTTGTACTGTAAAGAAAAAGAATGCATGATGTTCACCTCCACCCTCAGTTTCACTCGTGCCACTCATCTTGTCCCTTTTCAAGACACCCTCAGCCATGTTATCTTTTCACACAAAATTCATATTAGGGCAGGTGTCTCTTTTTGCTGCAAAGAAGACAGCCCAAGGAATCTGTCCCTTTATAATGGCTCAAGTTCATATTGCCATCAAATAGAAGAGCACTGTACAATAAGGCCAGAAGCCAGGGACTGTTAGATGATAAAGGCTCAAAGAAAAGGGGAAGAAACCCTTAAGAGACCATAAGCATTCATCACTCTCCGAATCTCGAAAGATAGAATTCATTAGCATTTGTGTTGGTCTCTGGCACTAACCTTTGCAAGAAATGGTTGCATTCCTGAGTTTCCTACATTACCAGTCTTCATCTCCACAAGAAATAGAACAGACCAAAAGGAAACGGAAACATCAGGAACCAGCCTTCAGACTACCATAAAAAATAGGGTAGTTACAGTCTGTAATAGTAAGTGAAGAACACAATCCCAGGTCCTAGTCGCTTCCTTCACCAAGTCACAAGGATAAATCACTACACAAGTTCACGACAATTGATCACACATTTGCAGAAGGAAATCCAAGAAAAGATTCAATTGACCAAAGACTATCAGTACATTATGTCCTATGAATTTTTAAAATTTTATTTTAAAAGAGAATTTAGAATTCTGCTATGGAAAACAGTATGGAAATGCAAGCAATGTGTTAGCTGCCTTATTTTGGCTTCTTTAGCAACTTATTGCTTGACTGTCCAAACAAAAATGTGAAATTACAACAGGTTATGTGACGCTTTGGCAGTCAAACAATTTAAAATAAAGACAGCACGATATACTGCACACCCCACTAACATATTCATCACTACTGTATTATCTATTTATGCAATTAAGTATTGTAGAGTCTGGATTGGACCCAACCGGACTACATATGCTGCTACTCCAGTTTATTACATGTCGGCCAACTGTTTACCCAACTGAGATCCAAGTGCTGCTCTTGACAGTGTAATTGCTTTAGCCTCATTAATATTAAAGAATTATAGAAAATATTTTTTCTTGGGCAGCTGTTAGTGCATGTGGAACAATAAGTTATATAACACTACTGGCAAATACAAATATAATTTAGACACTATATATGCTCAGGATAAAAAGACAACATTAAAGGTCCACTTACTGTGTTAAGGCCAATTAAAAAGACCAGAAAAATCGTTGCACCCATTCTACCAAAGCATTAATGAAAATTACAACTCTAATTTGAAACTAACAGGGATGAGATTTAGACTGTTAACGTTTTTTTCTCCTGGATAATGACAACTTTAGAAGTGGTGCCATTCTTCCTACTCCCATGCAGCCCAATGCTGCAGTGTGTAGGTTAAATACACTGGGTCAAAGTTGGAACAGATTACACATGTTCCATTGCTATTTTGACAACCCTAGTAAATATTCCTATTTAATATTAATTTTTTAAGTCTCTCTCTTCTTCCTCATCGTTCCTTGCAAGATCTATCAACTTTACACTAAACTCTGTCAAGCTTGGCACAGAAAGAGAGGATGCCAGCTTACACCTCCTCAGCCCCCTCAGTACCTGACAGGAGGTAACTTCACACTCTGTTTACAGGAACATCCAGTAGCTACACACAAAATGTTATGAAATGCAACTGGAACAGCTGAAAAGAACAAAAATGGCTCCTCACTTTATCCGCTCCTCTGCCTTGGTGGCTGCCTCCTGGTACTGCTCGGATGTCAGCTTGTAGATCTCTGCATTCTGAAACAAAGAATAGAATACACAGCTCTAAAAATTAAAGGCATCTCAGATCTTATCTTGTCACAAAGTCGTCTTCTATAATTAATAACAATTTCCAACAACAAACAGAATATTCAGTTCAAAGAACACCAGAAATGCTTAAGAGTCGATTTTATTTTCAGCAAAATGCATCAAGGCCACAACACATCCTTCATTCCAAGCATCACCTTTATGAAAAGAAAGAGGGGGAAAATGTTGCTACCAACCACTCATGAGTTTTGATTATTCCACGTAACCACAAAAACAAGGTGTTTCCAGCACCGAGTTATTTTGAATTTGGTCGTGTTTTGTTCTCTTCTTTCACTAATTGCTATGAAGGATCTTGTAAGTTACTGACATGCAAGTATCAAAATTGGCTGCTAGCACTGGAAAATCCATTTTACATTTCAGTGCTTCTACTTATGTTACTTATTCTTTAAAAGAAAATTATGCAGCCTGTTTCCCTTTTAACAACATAGGGAGGCATATCAGGTATCAGTTAAGGCGCTGCCAAACAGAGTCTTGAGTGTCTTGCTGCAGGGCTTAAGAGGTTTGCATTAAATTCTCCTAAACTTGCACAGAAAGAGTTTTCGCTCACAACTGCTCAGGCGCTAAATGTGGAGGATGAATTCCTCCTCTGGCTGCACTGAGGAGCCCTCCCAGGCACAATCAGAAGGAGGGAATGGCTGCACTCCCCCAGCGACGGCACTACAAGGTCTTGTGTCGCTAAACCGCTGATAAAGCGGCTTTAGGCAAAGCTGCTGGACTCCATTGGCAACTGCCTCGCTCAAAGCTCATCTGCAAGGCTCTTACTCTGAAAAGGCACAAGCAGAAAACATGCAATAATCAATCAGAAAAAGTGACAAAATGGTATTGAAAGCTATGAGGACAGCTATTCATTTAGGGCCTGTTCGAGCTGCTATCTCGTCTCTCCCCAAATTTGGTCATTTTATATAGAATACTATTCTTGCCCTTCTTCATTTATTTTCCCATAAATGCAGCTGTGGTCCCGCGCATGATGTGCCGACACATACTGTTCAGTGGTTGGAAAAAGGAAAGGACAGATATAACTCAAGTTCTATTAGTGGTTCTGCCACTTGTGCAATCTTGGGCAAGTCACCATTTCCATCTGCAAGTGAGGGATAACAGCTGCCTGTATCTCTGAAGTTGTGTGAAGCTCAGCTAATTGGAAGGTTTATAAAGGTTTTCAGAGCCTGGGCTTCAAGGTGCTATATTTAAGTGTTTTATCTCTGGTGCCTGAATTTATGTTACATACCAAAAAAACCACAGAACAGATTTTGCTTTTTCAAACTTTGACCTAGGAGACAGATTTAAACTGAGAAATCATGGAGGACAAACCACTTCAAAATGCATTTTACCGGCAAATTATCATTAATGTTTTTGTTTACTTACTTGTTACATAGTGGTCAAACTTCAATGCTATTAAATCCATTTTTCTCCTTCCTATATTAAAAAGTTCAGCTTTTAATGGTGCCTTTTTCTCTGGCCTGTAAACAGACCTCATGACTTACAGCTCCCTGCTGTTACTTATTCACACATGAAACCACAAGACCTGTGCTTCATTAATTAAATTTGCCATTAAAAATTAAATAATGTGAATAAGTAGACGTAAGCGTTATCTCCATTGGGCTTCAAAGGTCTCACCGTTTCCCCAATTACTACTCAAGCAATTTTCATATTTCACACTGTCTGATTTCTCAAAGGGACTGGATCTGAGAGATCAAAATGAGAGAAACTGGGAAAAAGAGAAAGCAAGGTAGCAAAATTAAACATTTTTCAGGCAATAGGAAGTAGCCCCGGCAGATACTATTAGCCCGCAGCATTCTGCAGTGAAACAGCAGCAGGAGAGGAAAACAGGAACAAATATGTTGTACGTGAGACCCAGCATGAGGTCGTGTTTAACCCACCTAAAGAAAGGAAAGACAGCCAACAGAATCACTTGCTGGATGTACTGTCTATTAGAATGGTTGTGGCACAACCTTACCCAGCTTATTAGAGAGAGTTCAACTGCCCAGCACTTCAGTCAGGCTCATCTTCAACAACATCGACTATGGACACGGACAAAAATAGCTGGGAAAGGAACCCGGGCTTTAGTTCTGGATTCTGAGGCTGCTAAAAGCAGGCAAGTGAGAGCCTGAACAGAGAGGCAACAATCTCAGTGAGGGAAAGGAGGAATGACTTGGCCTCAAAGCAACCACCAGGCCCATGGCACCATGCAAAGACTGAGGAGGGGCACAGAACACCTTCAAACTGCAGATAAAGCTGCTGAGTTTTAAAAACAAAAAGGAAACATCTTAGCATGTGATCCAACTGGGCATCTTGCTGTTGGTTCAGACTTCTCCCCTTCAAAACCCCTAAACCCAATGAAACAATATTTCGAATGCTCTGAATCGGTACCTTTAAATGCTTCCTCAGGTAATAAAAACAGAGGGCTACGATTTAAATCTGAGTTTGTTCAACAAGCAGACTTTTCAAGTGTGTTTTCCTTGGCCTTTAGACCCTTTCCAACCTTGGGAAAGTAACATTCCCTTTTGCCCTAAACATTAAATGAGCAACAAATGGGCTAAATGCGCAAGGGAAGGGCCTTTCAGCACGGGCAGAGTCACAGCCTATGCGACTTTCAGCAGGTTATGTGATCTGGGGCTTCTACTAACACAGAATAATTTTCCAAATATTCTCGTCTATCCTACTTCAGACACAAGATCTGCTTCATTTTCAGCAGTTTACCCACCACACTATGGTAGGAGAGAACGTTCCAGTGGCCTAGAACATTCCAGGGCTTTATAATATGGTTGTAACGAGGAGCTAAGCCAGGAACCACCTGAGCACTTCCCCCAACTTCAGCAGGGTCGCCTCCACACAAGGGCTATTCAGCAGGATCAAGGTGTGGTATTTGCACTTGAAACAAATTCTCAGCTGCCTGTAGTCTCAGTGAAGTCCTTTATCTTCATAAAACGATATTCAGTGGTACAGTAAAAGAGAGAACATTCCACACAAAATTACAAGACATGAACGCTGCTTTTAATTTACTTTCACAATATTTGATGCTTGAGATAAAATGGCAGCTCACAAAGAAAAAGTTGAACATAAGACCTCAACTATTATTAAATAAAGCTCCTGGCAGTCTTAGTTGCAGAAATAAGTTTAAAAACATGACCAAAGGACACCGTAAGGGCTCAAATAACAAAAGGCACAGAAAGAATGAATGAACCACCTAAAATGTTTCACTTCTCTCAATAAAGCTGAGCCTTAGGGGAGTCAACTTCAGAACATCAGAGCTTTGTCATATGGGGAGAGAGCTCTCCAGAGAGGACAAACAAACAAAGTAAAGAAATGTTAGTTTGAAAGATTTTTCCCTGCTATTAAATGATGGTTCATAGCAAATAATAAAAACACCACAAAGTTGTAAAAATACATAACCAGAGCCTAAAGTGCAACAGAACCACTTTACCATGCTGTTTTTCTACAACAGATTTGCTGCTATACCCTTGCTCTCCACTCTTCCAAAACACCCTTGTGCTAAAAATTCCCTTCCAAAGGAAATCAATTTTAAAACTTAGAGCTAAATTTAGAGTAATTTTAATTCAGCATTCCTCCTTGGCTGCAAACATGCAGAGAAACTCCAACACTCACACTACTACACCTCACTACACTGCCCAGGCCCTTTCCAGAACACATAGCAAAGAAAGTAAGAAAACATTATAGCAGAAGACTGAGTTCTCAGGGTTATTTCAGGAGGGAAAGTAATTGAAGCATAAAGAGAAACCTTGCCAGCTCATTCTCACACTGACATTAAACCATATTCCTTACAACTTCAGTGAAACATGTGCTACTTGCGGTAACATGTAAAACAGAAAACCGAGCAAAACAAGCATGAGGAACTAGAAATTAATCAGATTTTAGGTTAAATTATTTGTGAACATCAAGCTGCAGCATTAAAAACCTGACACTGGGACAAAGATTTCTTCATCAGGTTCAGTCTGGGTCAATAGATCAGAAGGTGTCTTGATTTAAAACCAACAAACCCAGCCACCATCACCACAGCTATCTTGAGGTATTTTGACACCTCAGAGTATAGAAGCTTGTCAGTGGTCACAGTGTTTAGAGATACAAAGAGGATTAACAGCTGTTGAAATGCTGCCAGGCTAGATGAATGCCAGTGATAGCTCTGATGAAACAGAGCAGGGCAGCGGAGGCCTTGACAAATGCTGCAGACGACAGCCGGGGGATTAGATGGTACAATCTGCCTCACACCTGACAGACATGTTGCTTCGATCCCTTCTCCTGACATCCACGCTCACCAACTTCCAGAAAAATGCCCTTTGCAAGCCCCTCTCCAAAAGAGCACAAGAGGCAGTGCTGTGAGTGGGGCAATACATGGTGTGCCCCACAAGGGCACCGCAAATTTGTGAGAGAAACAGGTAAGGAAAGCAAAGATTACTTCTTACAAATCAAATGTCAGCTGGGAGACATTCAAATTCCTCCTTCCAGCTGCTTCTGAAGCCAGAAATAAGACCTCACACCATCCTGAGAAGCAGCACAACTGTGGCCTGCCTGCACACTCTTGGGGACAGACAACACACACATGCCCTGGATGCAGCTGCTGCCATGAGGAACTCCAGGAGGCTACAGAGAAACATCGGTCAGTGCCAGCTTTGGGAGCCACCTTTGCTCCCAGCAGTGCCTCAGGGAAGCAAAGGTACACCCAGGTCCCCCACACCTCACCGGGTCGCTGGTTCACACACACTGTAGATCAGGCTGTTCATTTTCACCACTCAGAAGTCTCATGCAAATGGCTCCTAACAGATTTGAAAAATTACCCCGTGTACCTGCATCCCTCCCACAGGTACAGAGGCAGAAGAGCTGAACCAATCGGTTCACTGGATGACCCTACGGATGTGTTAAAATCAACCCACACAATCAATCACTGCTATCAGCTTTGGTCCAAAACAGGGAGTTTGGGAATTTCAGAATATGCTGCAAGAAACAATCTCTTCACCTCCTGAGCTCACTCCTCTGGAGTTCCTGCTCAGCCCATTTGCTGGTATCAGCCAGCAGTCAGCTCAAGGAGATCATTCACATTTCCTCCTTCCCATCAAGTGCACATACATTAAAAGCCAATTAACAAGGAAGAGAAACATGCCTATAGTGCATTTCACCAGAGCACAGAAGTTAAGGGTTAAATTGCTTTTTTGAAAATTCATATGCTTTTTTTCTCAAAAGGTAACAGAGGAAAGATGCAAGGAACTACAAACAGCTTGCTGATACGGAAAAAAAAGATTTTTTTCAGCCAAAGCCAACTTCTAAACACAGCTCTGTTGTTTGCTGTTCATGTGTGGGTTCATCCACTCCTCCCGCTGAGACCAATAATGAAATGAGAGCATTGAATTTGTGTCATTCTATTCTTTCCTTCGGCAATAAGCTGTGAGATCATAAATTTTGGATTAAGATTCAGAGAAAGCATAAAGAGAGTAGTGTCCACAGTAAGAACACAGGCAAGTTAAACTAGTCAGGAGCAGAAGTACATTCCTCTTTGAACAGATCTTCTCATGTCTGCAATATTACCCTGAGTTGAAAGCAAAATATTAATTCTGCAGCATATCTAGAAAGCTTCTCAAAGATAAAATCCCACAGAACACCTATCACCACAAAGCTTGAGGGAGGCAGAGCTGGGGAGAAGGAACATGGCTGGGTTTATCCTGTGGATAACAAACTAGGTACAAAAAGGTTAAGCTACAGTCCCTAAAGCACATAGGGACTCAAACAAAAATACACATCCCAGGACTTCCCAGAACCAGGGTCCCACACCGAGATACTCCATCCAAGTGAAAATGGGTTTACCGACCCAGGTTGTGATGCCACACCAGAGTCAGACTCTCTCTATGAAGGTACCCTGGGAAAAGTCTAATTAAAACAGGGACCCCACAGCAAAACAGTATTAGGGACTTCAAAAAGCTTCAAGTGCCTCACTGGAAACATGCAGAAAAACCTCATGTTATCTTCAAGTCAGAAGGGCAACCAGCAAAAAAGAAATTATTACTACAGAAGCAATTAAAAGGGGAAGAAGGAGAAAAGAGAAAGAAACACTGTGTTTATATGAGGTTGCTATAAAGCACACCCTTCTGAAAGACTACAAACAAAGCATTGCCAATTCTTTAAACAAACTCTGGAAAGCAAAAGCAGCTTCAAAGAGAAAGGCCATAAAATGCCAGCAGGTAACTCAGGCTTTCTGACAAGGACAGCAACAGCATCGTGAAAGGCCCAGACTAACACCAAAACTGCTGTAGGGGAGTATCACCCTGCTCTCCTCCTTGCTAGAAGTTTAGCTAAGGTGAGGAATTCACAGTAAATGCCCAAATCAATTATACCTGACAAGTGCAGGTAAACAGGCTTCCCAGGCATTGATTAAACATCAAGAGTTTTCAGCATCTGCTTCAGAGAAGTCCCGCACTGGCTGACCTGCGCAGATAACGTGGTGCCCGTGGCATTAAGGGCACAGCACCGCCTGCCAAATCACAGCACCTGTGCTGGGCAGATGCACAACTCATCCTGCAGGGGTGCCTGGGTCCTACCAGCAGATCCACCACACAACCAGCATGAACTCCAAGATCACAGGATGCTGCCTCAACCAAGAGGGCGCTGTCCATGAAGGAGCAACAGGAATGCAGAGAATGGATGCTAAGGGAAAGGGAGAAGAGAGAAAGAAGGAAATTGCCAGAATATCAAGAGTGCCAAGAAATGCAGGTGAAAGTTTCACTCAAAGGCTGACCACTTTCAAGAGGAAATAAAGAGGGAAAAAAAACCCCACTTAACAAAATTGGCAGCCATCAAGTACTTGTCATACAATAAAAAAAAGATATGAAGCACATTCCCCTGTCAGGCCTGTCACAGGAGCTTAATTTGGGAAGGAAGGAAGGAAGGAAGGAACATTTTAACTAAGGTTTAATGCCGTCATGCCAAAGCTGGTATTTGACAGAGCCTCCAACAAAACTCCCACCACCTCGGACAGTCATACTGCAGCTAAAACTCCCATCTTTCTCTGCTGAGAATATCCCTAAGTCCCATTTATAAACTGCAGCAGCTGGTCCAGTTAACAGTTCCTGTCCCAATTAAAAAAAAAAAAAAAAAGCTAAGTTAAGTTCATGACCCCATCCTTTTACACAACAGGTAGCTAAGGAATGCAATATACTGGGTTCCCAGAGGAAGGCAGAATAGAGGAACCCAAGGATATGCAAGAGAACTGGAGAATACTGAAGAAAATCCATCACATCAATACACTTGCATGGGTAAAGAAACTGCAGGGAAGAGAGCCACTATAAGAAACAAACAAAAAACCACTGAAAAACAGAAGAAAGCCAAAGCCTGGAAGTTCCACCCCCTCCCAGGGTTTTTCCTCTACCCCCAACTACAAATTATTCTCCATGTGCAGTTTCCAGTAAATCAAGCTTTGCTAAATAACCCCGACATGTGCAGGGCTGAGAACCAGCCAACAAGCAATGATGAGATGTCCCTGGAATGATTAAGGAAAACGCAGACATCTCTCAGGTTACAAGGAAGCCTGTTGTACTCTCCCCTTGGTGCATATGCAATGCTGCAAGCAGTGTTCTGAAACCTCTGATATTCAAAGGCTCATTTGGTTGACAAGGAGCCTGTGGATTCGTGGACAGATTGTCACACAAACTGTCAGGTTTTTAGAGAGACTATCAGACCTCTCTTTGCCTACGTTATGGAGCACATCAAAGACACAGAAGATGAACCAGACGCAGACTGCACAGATCTGACAGAATGGTGGGTGTACATATTCAGGATACTGTACTGCTGGGGGGGGGTAGAGGCTTAATGTGAATAATCAGGGGCTGAAAGTTCCAGAAATGTGACAGATTTTGGCAGCGATTCTCATCTTTGCATTTATTTATCGAAGGGAGAAAAACTGCCATACTAGAGGCAAACTTGAGAGAGGAAGAAAAATTGTATCAGCAGCAATTTATTTTGCCACTGTACTTTTTCTTTATTACTATTACTCCCAGAGCATTTTCTGAAGATATTTGTATTTTCAGTCAAGGTTCTCTCACTGTGCTTGCAGGCTCTCTTCCCATTTTATCCAGTAGGAGAGGCTGGTTTAATGATTACAGCCAAAAAGACTGCTAGGACTTCACAGGTCACTGTACACGGTTAATGACACAGACAAATCCACACTTTCAGAAGTGCCTGCTGGCTCGCAGCTCTGTCTGGAGATGCTCAGGAGCCCATTATTCAAAACTTCAAGCTCAACTTATGGGTAATCAGCACATCTGAAGAAATACACCATACCTGGACAACCAAAAAGTGAAGAGACAATAGCTATTATAGAAAATACTAACCTTAAGCATTAGGTCTCACTTTTAAAATTGGGACAATGTTCACTTATCTTCCAGTGAGCTAGAAATATCAGTTAATGAATACCTGGAAAAAGTTCCCAGCTCCACAGCTCAAAAATAGTATTATGAAGGATAACTTTATGTCATTCTCCTTTGTTAGGGATTGTTGGACAAACATTATAAAGCAACGATGTATTTTACAGGTGGCAAAAAAAGTTATTAAGCTATTTCTACAAAGAAATATTGATTATTATTTAAAAAGGAAAATAAAATACAAAACAAAACATTGATAACAAGAAAAAGAAAACGGATTAACAGATTCCTTTGGCCTGCCTTTACAATACCACTGTCACATAACCTCTAGTTCTCCCTGTAAGGCATCAGTTATTCCAGAGAAAGGAATACTAGTATCTTTTTATGTGTATTTTGCTATTCAAAAGATTGAAATTCTCCACACAGCAAACAGAAAATAAATACAATGTTTATCCTAAGATAAAAATAAACCACAAGGAGGACAAAGGAGAAAGGATGGCAGAAGGGATAAGAAAGAAATCAGAAAATATTTGTAAGCAATTTCCTTTCCATCATCTGACAGGCTCATTCTCTCTGCTTTTAGCAATCTTTTCTTTCACCTGTTTTTTAACGCAGCTGTTCTGCCTCTTCTAAAGAGGCATTGAAGAGACACCTCTGCAGCTGGCAAAGAGGAAAGGCTCCAAAGAGAAGCCGAGAAGGACCACAGACCTCCAACCAACGGAGAGAGGCATTTTCACAGTGGGGCTATTGAGCTGTAAAGATTAACACGAAAATCAAACACCCACAGAGAGCAGGGGCAGCCACACAACTCCTTCATTCCCATACTACAGCAGACACCACTCCTGACACAACCCTGGGGCAGGACGTCACCCGTGGCCTTACACAGCTTTGGGTCACCACCGGCTTAGTTATGGTACTTTCATTACAGAATCCAGGCAAAGGAAAGGCAGCAAGGCAGGTCTCACTTTTAACTCATTAAACAATAATAGGAATAATTACTTATTAACATTAAACCTGAAAAATCTCACAACGCCTTGCTGCCAAGGCTTCTCAGGAACATAAATGGAAGAATGTCACATGCATGGCGTACCACACACCCATAGACACAACCTAAATCTACTCAGAATTTAATCTCTAAACACACTCTCTGACAGTAAGGAGTATTGCATGCAAGCAACAACAGACCTTGAACGTGGCACTAAATGAAGAGGAAATAAAGGTAGGCTTAAAGTTCCAGGAGAAACATTTTGGTATAAGCATCCTAATTATCAGGGGTTTGTTGCTGTAGATGATAAACTTTGTAACAAAAAGAGGCTTGGGAAACAGGGTTTTTTCAGGCTCACGAAAAAAAAGTATCAGTATTTCACCTATATCTGGAGAAGACCAAGCAAAAAATTCAAGCCCTTCAACCGGGGACAGCTTGAGCTCAGACAAGAGGAACACAAAGAGGGGACAGAACTATGCTTTTGCTGGGGAACAACAGGAGGGAACAAAAGCAAACACCACAAAAACTTCAGACCTGGAGCTAAATCCTCTCTCCACAGAACAAATGAACACACAAACTTAAAACCCAGCACTGTCCTGTTTTCAGCCAGCAAGGACAGATGTTGTGTTCCTCCCTGGGATGCTCTGTGCCTATCACAGAAATCAACAGCTAGGACACTATTATGGGGGATTTTTTTTTTTGTTCTTCCTGCAACAAACCCTTGTCTCTAACTGAAGGAAGAGTTATCTGAGTGCCACACGAATGAGTGATTAGCCATCAGGCAGTAGTGGCTTTTTGCTGCTGTGAACGGAAGCTGTATCTCAACAAATGACCTAAAGGTGAAAGGTCTCATACATTACATTTAATTCCCTAAACAGCCAAAGGAAATGCTGTGGTATACATAACTATTATGAAAAACGAGGTTAAAAAATGCATATACATGCTCAGACAGGCACACAATACAGCATTTTTACACGCCCATATGAGTCGTCTTCTCTGATCAAGAACCACAGTCCAGCCAGTTCAAAGCTTGCTGCATGTCAGGGCAAATTAGATGATTTCTGTGTACCATCCAGTACATCATGAGACATCTCTGAGGGGAAAAAAAAACCCCACAACCCAGGCACTCCTCAATTGACCCAGGCATGTAAGCTCAAAGCAACCTTGCAGCTTGAAATTATGAAAGAAAAAATTTGGCTTCTGTTCACAAGAATGGGGAGGGAGAAGAAACGAGAAGGAATTAAGCTGGTTTTCTTATTAAAAGACTTGAAATGCAATAATTGGGAAGAAAAAGAAAAGCTAGCTCTTCTCATAAAATAACCTAGTTATTACAAGTCTTCTAAACCAGAGGCTTAGAGCTTTATCTCAGCTCCCACATTTTCCTCTCCCACCTCTTGCTCCTCTGTGGCCTCTTCAAGATGGGCACCAATCAGCAGCCTCTTGGTGTGTCCTGGCTCTGTGGCCATTCCTCGCTGCTGCTGTCCTCTGTGCAGGGCAACATCTTTTACCTGCTGGCCACTCCACTGCTGAACACCTACCAGGGCAACCTCCTCTCCACATTTGTGAGGGCTCGACGCCCAGACGGTTCTACTGCATATGAGATGTATGTTTACTATTTTTAACAAAAACAAAACAAAATTTAGCCATTATTTCATATTTATTTACAATGGGGCTAAAACACAAATGAGTGAGCCAGGAAATCTTCATTTGGGCCAAGGTGTTTAATGGCAAACTGCAGCTGGGATCATCCTTGGGGCAGCAGAATCTATGGGCAAACCACCAGTTAACCCCAAAACCAACCAAACAAAAACCCACCCCTCATCATTTCAGGATCAGATTCTGCGACAGGCAAAGCAAGCTTGCAGTGGCTGAAGACCTCACTTCGAGCCTCATGGTACACATCTATTTAAAAACATTGAACATGTTATTTACAAGCTACTTCTGAGTCACCCTGGTCTCTGGGGAACGTGCATTATATGTTCAAGAAATTGGAGTAGCTCTTTTATTTATGTTTCTTTAAAATGACTGGCAGATGGGGAAAAAACCTTCAGAGAAGTGGCCCCAGGCTGTCATGAAACATGTATTTAACACACCCACAGTAAACTACTAAACACTTCAGAAGGTACAGCCGCTGTAAATATGGAGTAGTTCCTTTTTAAAGTCTGGTCTTTGGACTATTTAATTCAGCACAAATTTGAGATGTTCCGGGGAGTCAATTTATAGAGTAATTATTAGCCATATTTTCCATTATCATGATGACAGCATATTCTGTAAGGGCAGAGCCATAATTTTAAGGACCTTTTCAAAATGAATCCTGGTGTTGGCTTTATTTTTAAGTCACAATAGTAATGCCTTTTTCCTGACACATGTGGAAGGACCACTGTGAGCTGAAACAGAAATCTTAGATTCCCCAAAGTCAGGCTCTTATGCAAGTGAATTCCACACACTGGGAAGTTTTGTCTACCTGAACCAATTTCCAAGACTAAGTCTAAATCTGGAATATCCCAAGAGAAGCACAAGCTTCAATCATCGAAATCCCAGCAGACACACAGACTCCAGCCTAAGGTCTGGAACACATTTAATCAATTCACTGTGCTAACTCTCCACAGTTTCATAAAATAGCCAATACTGCAATAACAGGGCCAGAAATTAATTGTACACTGGTTGGTGAATTACACGGAAATAACAGGAAGCACTGGTATTTATTGCAGCGGGGTGCTGTAGTTGCTGTTGAGGTACAACTGCACTTCAGTAAAAACAGATGAGAGACAGACAGCGTGTGTGCACACAACTGGAGGGGTGGGTGTGTGCCAGCGCTGCTTCCCATTAGAAAAGTAGCACTGGTTTTACTGGTAACAGTGTTATCTATATAAATATACATACACACATTTATAAATACCAATCCTGCTTATAAAAAAGCATGTAAACAGCACAAAGAGGGAGGAATCAGAAATGTAAATTATTAGGCAATGAGAAAATGAATGAAATTAGGGGAAAACTGGGTTGAATAAAAAATGCCGAGGGAGGGTATCAGAAATACTAGATAATGGGGAAAGCTCTCAGAAGTAAGACAAAAGAACCTCTTGTTTTGCTCTTTTTGGACTAGACTTGACAAATGCTCCAGTGCTGAGTTCTAACAAAGAGACAAGATCACATTCTAGGTCTTTTTGTTCTGCCTTTAACAAGTCTTCATAGTGATACACTGATGAGACCAGATACCAGATTGTTATCTAAATTCAGCTGCTAAATTCAGTGTTAAGACACTAAGTTCAAACCACACATTGCCACATTTATTTCACAAGTCGAGCCTGAGGATGGATTCCTCCAAGATGAAGCAGCCCATAAGCATCACTCTCTCCCTCTGCAAAGGTACTCTAAATGCCAGGGAAACAAAATCACCGTAAGACTCTGACAGTTCACCCTTCAGAGCACACAGACTGCAAACGCATCCCTGCACTAATCGTGCAGGCTGAAGAGGAAGCAAACACTTAGCTGCTGTTTGCATAGAGGCTGCTTGTAATTTGATGTAATGTACTGTACACCAGTCAACACATATTGAAGAGAGAACGTACACACTGCAGAGAAGGCAGAGAGGCTGTGCTGACATCTAACACGTTTTAGTTACCCTATTATAGATGTTCTTTGAGTTCATCAAATTACCAATCAATTTATCTGATCTCTAAAAGCTGTATACTGAGGTATATTAACTACTAAACTTCACAAGCTTTCAGCAAAAAAGCCATTAAATGGGTGAATGGAGCACAAGGTACTGGAAGTCAGTTTGTGTGCTGGCCAACAGCAACAAGGAAGGAACCTCTCCCTGCAGACAGGGAGATTATGAGAGGCATCAGCCTCCCCTAGATGCTGTTCAGCCCAAATGGGTATCCACAGAAAGCAGAAATCAGGGATGCTGCCCTCCCTCCTCCTCCCCCCAGCATGACATTTAATGTCTGAGAAAAACTGAGAAGGAGAAGAGGATGGGAGGCTGGAACCGGTTCAGATGACGATTTCAGGTTTGTCCCCTTTTCAGTTTGTTCCCGTTCAGGAATTTAATTCATGCACAGGACAGGATCTTCCATTCTCTAGACATCAAAGGCTGTGCCATGGGAGACTGATAGAGCCACTGCCACCTGAGAGCAGCATCCACACAAGCCCCAGACAGGCAACCTGAGTGACTGGAAGCAACCTGAATTATTAGGATGGATCTTGTCGGCCTATTTCAGAAAACTACACTGGGGATTATTCTTATGTTCAGAAGATTAAATCAACAGTTTGATGAACTGGGTGCTTTCCTGTACTGCTCTACTGGCCTGCTTTTTTGGATCATAGATGTTGTAGGTTCAGAGAAAGGATTGGTGGGTTGGTGAGAGGAAGGGTTTTCAGGAAGGGCTGGGGATGAATAGAGAACTCAACAAATCAGATAAGAAAAGAAATTGTAAAGAATATTGTACAGTTCAATTACGGAGACAGGGACAAGAAATTCTTCTGAAAGGGAAATACATTTTTTGAGACTAGAACTTCACACTAGCTGTTCTTCCTCCAGGTACCCACAGCCCTGGCTAGAGCAATAAGCTGGTGGCTGGCAAGACTGTGACTGCAGGCAAACAAAGCAGCCCTTACACACATGGCAATAGCTCACACACAGCCCCAAGACGTTACAGGAGAAAGCAAATGGTGTCAGTGACACTTGCCAGGACATATCAACTCATTTATCAAAGGGCACTGAATCTTTAATTCCCACTGAGAAGGTAGAGGGTTTGGTTGAAGGTAACACCTGAACACAGCTCGCTTTTTCAAATGTAGGCAAGTGATCCCTAGGTCTCATGGATACAGACAAGCCTGGCATCCCAACTCAAGGAATGGATTTCTTATCCCCTTCAATAGAAATCCCCTGCCACCTTTGCCAGGTGACATCAGTTTGTGCAGCCCCACGGAGTCTGCTTTAAACTGATGATGATCCAACATGAACATATTGTTCTAGAAGGCTTTTTTTTTTTTCAGGTTTCTATCACTTTTTCTCTGCAGAAATTTTTATTGAGACAAGTTACCAGCCATAAACCAGAAATGACAGTGGACTTGAATGTAGGGGTGACCTCGGCACACCAAAGTAGGAGACAGCTCCAAGAAGAAGGATCAAGGCCAATAAGAATAACAAACAAAAATAACTTTGCCTCCCATTCTTTACACATCCTAAATGCTTTACAAACATGAATTAAACGGGAAGTACAAGGGCAAAAAGAGATTAATTTAAACAAACCAAACAAAATGAATGCCACACACAAAATTACAAGATTTGTGAAGCCAAGCAGGGAAAAAGGTGCAGTCAACCTTATTAATAAAAAAGGTATGTATTCAATGCATTCCTTTCCCACTTGCACAAATACTCTACATCTTATGAATACCTCTTGTGCTACTTACTGCTCTGAAAAGCTACAAGCAGAAAAATGTTGCATATTAATGCACCCACTGCTCACAGTAGTCCACAGCCGCCTAACAAGAGATAACGTGGGAGCCAGAGCTTAGGAAAATCCAAACAAAGAACAAGCATCATCTACAGCAAGGAGTTTCACTTTATCTTCCAAGATTACCTTCAGCCTTTCTCTGCTGTTTTAGACTACTCCAAAGAGCTGCCTGTGTTTTTGTTGTAGTGTAGCACTGCCCTTAGCTTTTGTCAGGTTAAACTCAGCAAGAGGCCAAATAGCAAAAGGAGTCAAACAAATATTTACTTGGGAGAAGGTATACCACTAATATGCTAAGTGAAATCTCCCGGCATCTGAAGGGTTCCAGGAGAGACTGCACTTCTTTCCTATGACATTTTTAAAGGATGTTTCTACCAGTTGGAGAAAGCAGGACAAAGCATACACAGAATCCCTAATAAAACCCAGTTCTGAGCAGTATATATGTTAACTGTTTACAACAAGCTCCCTCCATCCCCCTCCCTGCTTCTCAGTAACAAAGAAATGCATGAAAAAACATCATCTTGAGCTTCTCAGTTTGAGTGTTTCTAAGGTTCTCCCTACAGATTATTAGGTCTAACTCTCATTCTTTCTACCCAGAGAAACACTACAGTACAAAACCTCCTTCAAAACAGTTGAGAGAAGACACACATTGTATGAAACACTTCAAATTACATGGATGAGATGTAAAATTACTCTAACAAGTCAGAGTTAGAAGTTTAACCAATTATAACAAATTAGTCAGGTCTCACTACTGGATTACTTATTGGAGATTAGACAGTCACATTGGAAACACAGGTGTGGAATGGAATGTCTGTACCAGCAGCTCCAACCCTGCAATCACACACAGTCATATAAGAAACAGTCAGTTCAAAGGAGCTTTTCCCCTCTAATTTTTCTGATTACCAAAATATTTCAGGCACTCCAAAGCAAAAACATACAAGTGACCGAAGAGACAGAAACACACAACTACAACAGACTATAAGAGTTAAAGTGAGGAAGACAAACGGTTTTACCAGTATAATGATCCTCTGCAAGGAATTTGTTCAATAAAATTTGATTTAAAAAAAAAATCTCTAAGAAGCATGCACCACACTGCAGGCAGAACAAAGCCTACCATCCCTTCCCGTGCACACAACCCCTGACAAACTGACAGTGAAGGGTGCAGTGGGAACAATATTCCCAGCAACTAATCCCAACATTGGTTTAATCCCAGTACACCCACTGTATATATTCAAGTCTGCACTCAGAACAGCGGAATGCTGCCAGTAGCAGCAGTGTGTGGCATTCACTCAACACAAGTCAGAAGTGCAAATCAAGTGTCAGGCACTACAAAGAAACAGAGAACCAAACAGTGATTCTGACACAGCTGCCACACATGTTCATGGTCCCCCCGCATCCTGAGCACTGTGCACACAGTCCTGGCTCACAACTCTCAGAGGATTAAATATGTGATGAGAAGTTCCAAAAATGACTAGCCAGGATGGTCAAAGCATTTGGGGCAAGTACCCCATAACCTTGCTTTGATCACAGAATGGGTCACAGTGGGTCATCTGGTCCCACCTCCCTGTTCAAGCAGGGTCATCCCAGAGCACATGGCACAGGATTGTGACCAGATGCTCCTTGACTGCCTCCAGTGAAGGAGACTCCACAACCTATTTTCCCATCAGTTCAGTTCTTACAGTTATCCCTGGACATTCACTTTCAGTCACAGTCAGGACCAGCATACTGAACTATATGGACCTTAGTGTGAACAGCACTGCCACGCTGTGCATTGTCTCATTTCTTCCAGTGCTTTAGTAGAAGATGCAAGGAAAACCCCAAAAGCTGAAACACCGAAATTATTTTTTCATACGTGCCTTTTCCCATGAAAATTTTAATAAGACTGTCTGGAGAAACTGAGTTTCTCAAGATCTGTTTGAAGTAAGGTATACCCATAGTTCATCTCATGCAAAACTAAAGGCAAAGCCTTTTTAGCATTTTTATAGCTTTACTGTTTCACAACACTTTGCCCTCCCATTATAAGCTATTCCATCATATAGATGGAATAACTGAGATAGATAGACTAAATAATTGTTTCAAACTCCCAAAAGAGAAATGACTATTAGAAAATGAGCAGGTTTTTCCTTCCAATTCTGTGCTCTGTCCAGTAGATTACAGTACTCTTTCAGAGATTACAAAATAAAAGGATAATGTATTCACACAATCTGCTGCATTCAAGGGAACTACTGAGTTCAATTCTGGTCAATACATCTCAAAGACAGAGCTGCTAGGGGGAAAGTGCCAAAAGACAAACAAGTAGAATGAGAAACCTGGAAAAAATCATTCACACAAGCAGAGGCTGAAAAGGTAAGGACTGCTCAGCTTCACATGAAGGTGAAAGAGGGAACAGAAGTCTACAGATAATGAATAATGAAGATAATTTCTTTTTTCTCTTTCACATAAAGAATATTAAATGCAAAAAAATATTTGAAACTGATAACAGAGAATTCATAGAGTATATAAATTTACCTGTGGCACACACTGCCACATGATGTCAGAGGCACAGAGCTAAACAGGGCTACAGGAAAAATGCCTGAGATGCATAGAAGAACAATGGCACTAATCCAACTTTCAGTGAATAAAAATACTGAATGAAAATAAACTCTTGGGCAGCAGGGCATGTGTCTTCCTCCAACTGACAACATTTAGGAAGACTCTTCTCAAAGCTGCTCTCCAGAAGTTTTCTTTGTGGCTTTGTTTTGGTGAGGTTTTTTTTTCTTCTTTTTTCAAAGCCTTTGCAAACTGACGACTGTCAGAAGAAACAGGACAGTCCCTGTGTTTGATTCACTGAGCAGCTCTTGTGTTGTAAGGAGTATGTAACACAATTACTCTTAGCATCCTACTGGGATGACTGGTTTTTTAACATCAATAGTTCAAAACATCCTTCAAAAACAAATCTCTAAGTCTCCTACAGATGAATTCTGTTATCATGAAGACGTGGAGACAAAACCAACCTGGGCACAGCAGGAGAGGAGAGAGGGGAATTCCTGATAGCCTGATTCTTAGAAGGAGACATTTCAGCTTGCTAACTCCACACCGAGCCATCATATTCATTCACTCACAGCCAAACACCTCTGAACTACCACTGACCACACTTCAAGTGACCACCCCCTCTTTAAAGCAGCAGAGAAAGCAAAATTCTATTTCAGAGCTCTCCCCCACCATCCCCTGACTGAGAGCTTTTTTCTAATATAGACACACACATACACAGATGTATAAAAATATATCTAAGCCTGAGTTGGAAAGCTTTAGCACAGTGCAAGGAAAAATAAATAAATAAATAAATAAATGTCAAGGTCTGCGTGTATTCAACAAATAAAAGCAGAATTATATAAAAGCAACAGCTAATAAAAAAGATTGTTCTGTGCTGCATTTTCCATCTTTCCAACCATTATAGGAATAAAATTATCCACAGAGAAGATCAAAAACCTTTTTCAAAACTAATACAATTAAGCTTTATTACACTGTTTCAAGTACATTTCTCTCCTTTCCCTTCTAGCCCCCACCACCTCCTACTCCAATCCAGACTACCGGTTGGAGGCATTCTTCTATTTTATTACCAGCAAAATGCTAGTCTTTAAGGGTCAGAAACTATACTAAGGTATTTCGAGAGAGGAAAGAAAACCTGTTCTTTTTATCCACTTGCTTTTGTACACATAACAACTAGAAGATAGTTTCTCTGTAGCTCTGCAGTTTGAATAGGACTATGGGCAGCCTACCTCAGTCCCCCGAGAAGATCCCGCACTAAAATATCCATCACATTGTTTATAAAGGTGTCCCTGTAGCAAGGGAAATGGACTTGAAAACACAAACTACAACAAAAGATTTCAAAAAGAGGACAATGAAGCCTGGACACAAACTTCTCCCCACTCCACTGTCCATAAAGGACAGACACGCAGGTTTTCCCTGTAATTTCCGCTTCATGAAACCAGATCTGGAGAGAAGAATATAATAGAAGCACTCAGCATGGGACCAAGAAATTGCAAAAATTCCCTTTGCGTATGAACATATGGACAACTGTGATAATTAGAACGATAGCTGCTAGATTGTTTGCAATTTCACTGAACAATCCCCATTATCTAGAAATAGAATTTAAAATACGAATGCAACACTGAGTGGTAGTTTTAATAGTTTATTTTTAATGAATTGTACGGATTAAAGTGTTGCAAAATTGTATCACGTGAATTTGCTCACAGGCATGTTTTACCGTTGATGGCTTAAAAAAAAATGCAGCATGGACAATCCTACAGTAGCAGGGAATGAAAAGAGGAATAGATATGCCAACAGCTTCCTACCGTGTCTATAATCCACACTTTTCCCATGTTCCATACTCACCATCCTGCTACATGTCGGTAGTAAAACTGATTGATTTCTCTGTCTCTTTACAACCTACCCTTTTCATTGTTTGCATTTCTTTTTAGTCACATAACACAACTACAAGTCGAATGCATGCAACTCCCTGTCAGGAGGTCTAATTGCTTCAAACTGGAGAAGATTATTCTCCGCGTTTATTAAAAAATAAAGACTACTTATAACATTATTTCATTTTGCCAGGAAGTGAAGAACACATTAGTTCATAAGGAACAGCATGGCTGCTCCTATTTTTATGGCATCAATTTTTAAAAACTCATCATGGTAAACAATTAAACAGAGAAGCAAATCCCACGTTTAGGGGAGAGATTCAAATCCCTAAATGGATTTTCAAAGGTCATTTCAGGCTTAAAAGATGCTTGACAGTGTCTCTTTAAATCATGTTCATTTCAAAGGCTTATCCAGCAAGAAGCAGGCAGTGTACTGCAGCACCACTCTTTGAACTGTTTGGCTCCCCAGAGAAAAATTAATAATACAACTTTAATTCATATTTATAGCAAGATTTATGTTGTGGTGGTTGATTTTTTTTTTTTATTTAGGAAAGGATTTTTAACAAAGGAATAAAATACAGGGCACTTGTGTTTTTTTCAATTTAGCTTTCACCTAAATCCCATGGTGAAAAAGATAATAGAGTTTGAACTACCAGAAATCTCTTTTTAAAAATCATCCAGTTAAAAAACCCTTTATCTTTCAAATGCAAGTTGCTCGAAAGATTTGTACAGCTTTTCTACCACTTACATAAGGGGTGGGGGGCAGATAAGATACTGGGAGCTGACAGTTCCAGGCTGCAGCACGACACTTCTTGGTTCTCCATCCTTTGGATCCACACAGATCTGTGTCCTACCCCTGCAGGGGCCAGAAATAAAGACAACTCAGCCTTACCTTCTTCTCAATGCGGGCCAACTGCTCTTTATAGAAGGCCTCTTGTCGCTTCAGCTCTGCCTCCCTGCCTTGCAGCTCCACAGCCTGGGAAGGACAACAAAACAGCATCAGTAGAAGAAGAAATTAAAAATAAATGTAGGGCAAGAAAAGCACATGGGATGCAGACTGGAAGGAACTAAAAAAAATCACTGCTCAGGACTCATACATGGGATCCCCCTCAGTGGAACTACAAACGTTAAGAACTGCAGCTCATTTTGGGTTATCCCCTGACATTTGAAATGCTCTTATTAGCATCATACTTGAACTCAAAACCTTGATTTTACTACTCTTTATTAAATGAAAACATATAATCATAGAAAAGTGACACTTCCCCATTCCCTTTTTCAGAACTCCACCTTATCCATGTCTTTGTTTTTCCATGAATCATGACAGTCATTACTCAAATGTTCTTCACCTTACCTTAAAAAAAACCCAGACCAAATCCCCTCAAATCCTTCTCTTTATAAAATCCTGCCCCTTGGAGTGTCCAAAAGCTTCTAAGGATTAAATACTTCCCTACAACAGACATACATAGGACTATGCAGATAATTAAGTACTCTCTCCACGTGCTCTCTGTGCATTCCCCATCAGCACCCCCGGAGCTCCTCTGGCTGGTGCTGCAGACTCAGAGGGGAGATGGGTGTCAGAGAATTTCTCTTCTATCTTCCAAAGTATAAGCGTGACACTTTCAAAACAGTAAATCTGGTATTCATCAGCTAAACAGTGCTCAATTAAAAAGTCTGTGTCGGTACAGCTGTAGCCTTCTAGCTCCTTCCAGCCAGCACCACTTCATTATATTCCCACTCCTAAACTGAACTAGCATTAAGAAAACATGACATTGATGGAACTGAATCAAAATTTCCAAGTTTAAAAATAACAAGCAACGATAGCAAGAAAAGATGGCACTTGTTCTTCATCCCCCATCCTACCTCAAAATCTCTGGGGCCACAGAACTTATCAGCAGGCAGAAGACCTTTCAAAACCAGAATGATTAGCTTCCTTAACATGGACACAAACCCTGCCAATCCATAGCATCCCAGCAGCATTGCTCTTAACTTCTAATGATGGTACAACCACAGAAAATGCTGGTCCAACATGATTAAGCAGCTGGGACAGAAATATCCCCGTGGGCTCAGACCTGTCATTTTACGGCCAAAAGCCATTGCTAACGAGAAAAATTACATCTGAAAGCAAGTTGCTGTGCATGTCCTTCTTTCTGCTCCCCTGCTGATGGAAATACAGTGGTATAACAGGGCTTAGAAGAGATTTAAATCTAGGCAGTGAGGGTGGTTGATAAGCAAGCAAGAAAAGGAGTATATGAAATAGGAAGGTTGTAGGGGTTTGGTGGTGATGTGGGTTTCTTTGTTTGTTTTTAAAGAAAAAGAAATATTTTGGTTTCCATGCTTGCTATCCCAGAAAACAGGACCAGGATAAGGCACAAGCAGCAGAGACTCATATCTAAATCGCCTCTCTCTCAAAGGCACTTGATTAAAAGCAAAATCTCTGGCTTTGCTTTAACCTATAGCTGCTATACTATTCCCACCTGCAAACCAGCTGGAATAGGATGGGGAGAGGGATGAGAATGAGCTGCCCCACACATGCAGCCTGAGAAAAGAGATATCATAGCAACAGTAGGGGCACTGATGGGTACTTTGCAAGTGCCAAAACTATAACCGTTTTCTGGTAAGAGAACCACAGCTGTCCCTCTGAACCAATCTTCTACACAGAAAAGAACTAAGCAATTTCAAATAAAATGAAACAGATGTAAGAAAGTGGGGTGGTCTGGTGGACGACCAAAGGACACCAATTCTCCCGCAGGTTTTCTGCATAACACCCATAAAATCAGATTACTCCACAAGTGACTTGTATTTCCTTAAGGAGAAAATAAATATGGAAGAGAAAGAAGAGTAAGACAGTACTGACCCCTCGGCATGATTCAGATGGAAGGTGCATCATATGATGGAAGAAAAAAAGAAAAAAAAAAAGAGAGTCAAATAATGAATTCTTATAAACTCATGAAAGCTTCTGTTTAATCTAAATAATTACGTATCAGTGCTATTCTCCTGGGATAGTGGATATTCTGGAAGCACAAAATCAATACATGTAACAGTATCAGTGGGCAAGAGGGTTTATTCTGTTTCTGGCAAGACATGGATCACAAACCTACACACTCACTCAACTTTCCAGCCTGTGAGTTTGCCTGACCTCACTCACCAAGAAATCCAGCACACTTATCCTTACAACCCCTCTGGAAGGGAGCACAAACCAAATACCTAATCTCTCAAGTAGGGTGCTGAGATGCAGACACATAGGGGTGTGCTGCTCTGCACAATGACGACCCATGGACTGCCAAGCTGGCCTCAGTGGAGCTGGAATGCCCCCAGTGAATAATTCCTCCCCACCAACGCACCCTGCAGCAGACAGACATTCTGTTAGTCACCTCCCCAGGGTCTTGCAAAACTGAGGTCAAAGAACCAAAACCGGATCTCCCAACTGCAGACTACAACCTCAGAGTACTCCCCATTCTTCCCCCTAAGTAATTTTCCCATATTATCCCCCATTGTCCCACTTATCACCCATAATGTATGATGAGCTAGGGATTACAGAGAAAAACCTTGTACTTACAACACAAACGTATTTTCAATGCCTTGCTTGTTTTCAAGAGCTGCTGCTGTTTCAGGGCATTGAACTATGCGGAGAAACACTCTATTTGCGACAGATCTGCTTCAAAGTTGCTTTCTGTTTCCCTCTATCCCCAGCTGTTATTACTAAAAACTTTAGTACACTTTATGATGATGTTTGAAGTACGATCGGTATAGTAGAGCATGTGTCATTTGAAATATTCACTGTTCCAAACTGGGTTGGGCAACGAGGGACATTTTGAATGAATATAGGATATTTATTAAGAGTTCCTCTAGTCCTGCTGCTTATTCCCTACCTGAAGTCAGAAGCCTGTGATGTCCCAGACAGAACTGGCTGCTATGGAGATGATTACAATTTCACAGGGGATTAAGATTGCAAGTACCAAACAAAACATCAATACACTTTTCGGAAAAAGGCCTTTAGAACTAAAGAAAGAGGGAGAAGGAAAAACATGCATGATAACACACTGATTTGAAAATCAGATATCAGAAAGCTGCATTTCACTTCCACACTGTAGAACTACATTGGAGCTTGAACATAATTGTGCAAGAGGTGACCAAAGCCCAGAGATGACATCTAAGATGTGTAGAACACAGATAGTGTGATGTCCAAGAAGTATGAACACAGAAACTAAACAGAGACAGGGAAAAAAGCATACTCAGCTCTAGAACACAGGAATGCACCCAAAACTTAGAAAAGGGGATGTATTTATAAAAGAACATGTATGCAATTGGCCATTGCCCTCTGTACAAAAGCTAAGTATAAGATATATTCAATAAATGCTCAAGAATCACCTGTGATGATGTCAGAATTTACAAGCATTGCATTCCTACGAAAGGACAGTGAAGGCATGCTACTAACATGCTGCTACAGCTTCCACGGGCATGGATCCATGGACTGGTTGGGCGCTCTTTCAAATTCTTCCTCTGCTTTATCTTTACACTTTTTCTGCAGCCCAAGGTTTTTCAGGTTATCTCAGTGCTGCTTTGAACAGTGACAAAGAGCCAGGGCAGAGTTGTGATGTGTGATTCTCTGCCTCCTTCTCTCCCTTTATCAACTAACCCATTTAGAAACAAACTCTGCAAGCACATTTCTACAGCTATACATTATATACTGGCTCAACTAAAGGATCCAAGCGCTGGCCTGCTAGCTGACAGACAGGCCAAAAGAAATATTTTACAAGCTCCTAATTGAGGTAACAAAATATTATTGGTTCATTCTCGATGAACAAAGCCAGACAATCTCAGCCTTGTCCTGAACTGACACCAACATGCCACACATCAGACCGTGCAACTGATCTAGAGCTGGGTTTCACTCTAACCATTCCCAGATTAGCTTTGGCTTTGTCCCTCCCAAAATATCACCAGATTTTTATTATTTTTAATCACAGCCCTGCCTTATCATCTTGTTAAACATGAAAACTAGGGAGGAAATCTGTTTGAAAAAAAAAGAACTTCTTGGCAGGGTCAGATGATAGTAAGGAATGTGGTACCCAGGAATAAAGTGCAGTGTTAGCACAGCCCACAGCTGACAGCTACCATGAGGCTGTCTCTCTCCTCAGTACTGTTTGGGTTCTGGGATTCGGGAAGAGAATATGGAGAAGACTCTACTGGAAGACAAAAAACCCAGAAACTCTCTCTCTGCAAAGGGCAACTCGAGCTAGAAGGAAAGGTCCAAACCTCAGCCTGTAAAGAACTTCCTAAAAGGCAAGTCACAGCATTTGGCAAGATTACTGCAAAAATATTTATCTTCTTGGCAAAGCACTTCCACCACTCACAGACAAACTAGCAAGATGATGCCTAGATAATCAGTCAGAAGCAATACAGGGAAATTAGCTACAAGGATAAAGGAAAGGTTCTACAGTCTATCAAATGCCTAGTTTCTACATCATCCTGTCTTTGCTGAGAGGAGTTATCTGCTTCCCCCAAAGGTAAGCAGTTATATCCCTGCAGCAGCACAGCAGAGATGTTTTGGCTGAGCACCTCAGCTTGCCACACTTCACAACTGCAAATTCTAATACCTCATGCCTTCCCAAGTCTCTTCCAGTCCTGGTAGCAGTCCAGGTGGCAGGGGAGAAAAACAAATGCTATTAAGGACTCCAAGACGAGAAGAAGGAATTGACAGCAATTCACTAAAGAACAGAGCTAACTCCAAAATTAGCTAGCTGGCATGTTCCTGGCCAAGTCTAAAGGGAATGGCAGAGCTGAAAGGGCAACACTGAAATAGTAAGAGGCAATTTGTGTACTTCATGCCCAAGACTGAATAGCAGAACTTTACAGGGAGGCTTGTACCAGGCAAGTAGCCATGGGGGAGCCTTGACTCAACCTCCACTGGCATCAGCAGAAATATCACCATTACCATGGAGCTGTCCGCAATCGCTATTCCAGACACACGAGGCCTACAAAATCACTGGCTTTTTGTCCTACCTTTCATTCTGTTGAAGGTAGGTGACCAGGTTCTATTTTAGAAACCAGATGCAACTCATAGCCTTAAAAAGCAATACTGGTATAACCTTCATTTCCTCCTGTTTCTGCTACTCTCTTAGCCAACAATACACATCACCAGATCAAGTTTGGTTTCAGCAGCTGTAAGCTACACAAAAGGAACCAGTGAAAATCTTTATGGAGGAAATAATATGCAATTTTCTAGCTGAACACCTTTTAAAATGTAATGACAGAAAATAAAATCCTGCATCTGTGCTCAGCAATAACAATCTGTACACGCGCAGTAACAACATGACACTTGGAATAAGCAAGATCCAGACAAAAAAGAGAGCTTACCCAGGCGTCCAAATCCACAGGCTTGGAATAAAGAGAGCGCAAGATAGAAAGGAAGGGAAAGAGAAGAAAAAGAGAAATTGGTGATTTATGGAGGCCGCCTGCTGCTGTGCAATATAGCTTTTAGGATGACAAGTTTAGAAAAGTTCCTTTAAAATGACAAGCATCTTAAGCAATGCAGTGCTGTCCCCTGTTGGGAACTGTGCTGTTAAAGCAAAACAAAAGCACATGCACCTCCTAAACCAAAACCAAAGCAAAGCCCCCAGAGCCTGCTGCAGGACTCCCATTTAGGGTGGGAGTTAAGCAAAGGCAGCTGGGAAACAGCCAGTTCCAGGGAGCCATGCAAGGTGCTGCACAGTGTTAGAGATGCTGATACACAACATGCACCAGTGAATGTGGCAATGCTGGGCAGACTCAAAAGGAGGCGGTCAACAACTGTGCCGCTTCCATTTATGTGCCAAGAACAAGTAATCTTTTAGAGGGCATTTTTGAATGCACAACCTGACCTATGTAGCAAGTCATCTTCCATGGACAATTTCAAAGAGTGACTCCTAGCAGAAAGCCAGGTGACTGATCAGATTCCCAACCAGATTCCCCTTCACAGGCAACTGAAAACCTCTTCAGTGCACAGTCCAAACCTCTGTCAAAGCCAAGCTGTCTCTACCTGCAACTTCTTTTGTCCACAAGCCTATTTAAGTGTGCAGACAACCAGACAAAGCAGGTTGCAGTATTGCCTCTCCTTCACTTGTTACTACTTTTTACTTACACAGTAACCCAGCAGCAGCAAAGCGAGTACAAGATGATAAACATTTCATGCCCATAACCACCTCCTTCTGAAGCCAAGGCATTTATGAGGCAGGCACAGCTCTCATTTGCTGTCAAGGGCTGCAAGCCTTCCCTGCCTCTCAGGGCTACCTTCAATCAGCAGCACATTGGCTAAGCAGGAACTTCAGAATGGCTGGCCTTTTTTATTACGATTATTTATTTAAGGGGAGTTGACAGGGCACAAGGAACTTTCCTCTTGGTCATAGTTCACTGCCAGAGGGAGCAGACAGTGGAGGGTAATATTTTTATGGGATCTGCCATCATTTTAATGGCAGAGAGTGACTACTTCAGGTAACTGAGGGATGATGTGTTATCGGATATGTGTGTCGTCCATTCTCATCCTTTGCAACAGCTCAGAGGGCTGGAACTGAACATCTACATTTCAACCGAGGGAAGCCAATTCCGCCCTTTCCGCAGACAGGTTTGATATAGCAGCATCGAGTCCTTGGCCAAACAAACCAATACAAAACAGGTGTTTACTGGTAATCACTGACCAATCTTGACAGAAGCCTGATTTGAATAACATTTTTCTTCCTGATGATTTTTACAGTCAGGACAGATGCGCTTAGTTTTGTTTTTACATTTTAGCAATTGCAAGTCTGTCCATCCTCAGCAGATGGACAGGAGGAACATGGCACTCTTCATGGTACCTGCTATTATTTCAGCAGGTAGGTCATGCACACCACTAACTCTTTACTGGATGTACATCTGTCATCCTTGGGTGCCTGAGCCATGAACTGACACATTTCTGGTGGACAAACACTTGCATGACAAAATAAATACAAGGTACTAACTCAGTGGCACTGGACAGGGACTGAGAAGAAAGCAAGGATAAGGAACCATCCCTATCACCAATATGTGCCCCATAAGATACAATGCACAGCAGCAGAATTACGGTTTTAGAGAATGCAACACAGTTACTAAGCACAGAGCATCTCTTCTGCAGGTACTGCCAAAGTCTCTAATTCTGTCAACTTTCAGGAGGGGGGAAAATTATTACTCCAAGAATAGGAATAGATACACTCCACTGAATGGAAACAGGAAAATTAAAACGTGCAAACACAGTAGGACATATTGCTGCATTGGAAAAAAAAAAACCCTGACTAAATAAAATACACTAATAAAATAATACAAAAAGGAAAACGCAAGAGGGCTACTGGTTTTGCTAACTTCTAAGCATGTGCCAAGATCTCTTTGCAGACCTGCATTTACCAGTTTTGATAACAAGAGACACAGCCTGTCCATTAATATTTTCAAAGTTTAAGCAATCTGTTTAAGAAATGAGCAATATCTGGTTTCCTTGCTCCCTAAGCGAGCTTCATTTCCAGCTCCCAGATGGCAACTTAGGAGTTTTGTAATTCCAGCCCTGGGATACAAGTCATCTTTCTGCACCCTTGGTCAATATTTCTGAACTCTTCTGCTGAAAAGGGTTTCTCTTCCAGTTAACCCACTGGACAGCAACCACAGGAACCAGAGTAAACACTGGACTTAATCATTTGAGGGCAAAACCCAATCAAGCTATTCCTCCTAACTGTATTAGAAGCAAAAGGTTACTGAAACAGGATCTCAGGCCAAACCAGCAACCTCTGTCCTAGGGATTCATACAGACACTTGGAGAAGACTCTGGCTGGATACGGGAACGATGTGAGTAATACATCTCAGCTTCTGAAAATTTCACATTTAAGCATTGATTATTCAGGCAGGGGATACCTTCCCACATATGTATCAACAGTCCAACTTCCAGGGAATCAAGAAGACAGCAACAAATTAGTATTTCACTCATAAGGGCAATTCTCAGCAACTTTTCCCAGACCCATAGACTACATCACTCTTACACATCATGCACTCCATTCAAGTCTGTCACAGTCTGGGGAAATGTAAAAATGGCAGTGAGCAATCAAAACACAGTTCTGTGATTGGCAGGGAGGGAGGAAGGGATCAGCACAGGGCAGCGGCCTTTGGAAGGATAATGCCTTTGTAACCTGACTGGAACCAGCTTCCCCCTGAAGTCCATTTCCTTGCCATAGTCAATAACTCTGCCACAGAACAGATTTCACTGCAGTGTGACCAATGACTCAGGAATACAGACTACCAGCTTGGTAGAGATCTCCTACTTAAGAACTCAACACAAAGTATTTTTAGGGGCACTGCCAGCTTCAGGAGTGGAAGATGGAGTGGGAGATGCGAGAAATGAGAGGCAGCAGGTGCCCAAAACCCAAGACAGCTGTTGGCAACAACTTTTGCACTCATGTCAGTATCTAAAGAGCTATGCAGCACATATTCCAACATCTTGATGACCAGACTTCATCACTGAATGAGCAAACAGCCATTTCTTCTTAAAGCAATAATCCAGCTCTAAATTTATCATGGTCCACAATGATAGGAATTCAAGTATTTAAAGAATATATCTAGACATTCAGTATCCACTCCAGACTCTTCAACTCTTACAGTTCAGTGAAAAATTGAAGCAGTATCAATATTAAATGTAATGAGAGTCTGAGATGTAACCAACTGAAAATGGAGTGGGAGAAGGAAGAGACTGAACAGCAATCAATTTTGAGGAAAGGCTGTGATGAAATTGCTTAACTCTGATGTATACAGACCATACACAATTCTATAAACATGAAGATGGGAAGCTGCCAAAAAAACCTTTGCCCTTTTATGATTCAGGGACAACTGCATCCTAATACTTATGGCACTGCTACAAATAGGTTTGCAATGCTGACTGTTGATGGTTTTCATTTAAAACAAAATTAAGAGAAACCTATTTTATAACATCCAAAGTAAACCATCTGCTTTCACTCTTTGCTTTAATACTCCAGCCCATTTCCACATTCTCCTTTTCCCATCACCACTTCTATACATGCATACACACAGTTTTCATTTTGTAGGCTGCCAACAGGCAAGGCATTCAGTGGTTTTAGAAATCTTGCAGAGTGTAGGTTCTCTAGAGATGTACGCTCAAGATGTTTATTTCTGATAGTAGGTGAGTCAACAACTCACTCTAAATTTTTACCTTCTTGCTTAAATTTCTACTCTGCCTATTAGACTTAAGAATCTCTAAGTCCCTGACCAATTTAGAACAAGAAAAACAAACCAACAACCAAAACTTCAAGAAAGGACATCATGAAATTCTGTATTAATTATGACTTTCTATCCCAGAAGATATTTCAGACCCTACTGAGTCAATGAGGAACTTCTCGTAATGCTAGAAACAAAGGCCACTCAACTCTTCTTGGATTATTTCTAGCTCATAATCATTAATGCAGACTCCCATTACACTAGCCTAAGGGTGGCATATGGCTTTCTAGGGATAGGACAGACGGGGGAAAATAACAGTTATGCATGCCCACATCCCAATCTCATTGCTGTGCCTGCATATGGGGACAGAGCTCTCTCTTGCCAGATTCTAAATACCAAATATATTAGCTTCCGAGTCAAACATAGTACCTCACACACAACCACTGTTTTGAAAAAGATCAAGATGGCATTCATAACCAACCCATGTGCCTTCAAGCAGTAAAAATTATGAACCCTGTGTGTTCAGAAGGAATTCCCTTCCCACATTTACTCTCAGACACTACACACAATTTTTACCTGCCTCCAAACAAAACAGGTATTTACAGGCACTAGCCAATGGATACAGGTTAGCATAGCAGAGTGAACACAAATTTCCTGCCACTAGATTAGAAACCTAATTTTTTAAAAATTTAAAAGTTATTATCTCAAATACTATACAGTTTAAAAGAAATGCAGCTGACTTTGGGGCTGCTTTTTAATAGAGAAAGACTGTCTTAATTACATACTCAAGTAAGAAAATTCTTGAAAGCCTTCAGCCATGGTCATGCACCCTCTGTCTGTCTATGAATTCTTGGGCAGGTGGAGAATCAGGTGCACTTTCAAACAACAGAGCTTGTTTTCAGCCCTCTGACAGCCTTGTAAATTTTCCTCTTTTCCCTGCTCTTTCATCCCAGAGGTACACAAAACACACTTCACACAGCCTTACAGGGTCAGTATCATTCTGGGGGCAGATTCCAAGCTACCAACTTGCCAAGATGCATGTGGGAAAGACATACAGTAATTAACATTCAGTATAAATCATGTGGATTCCAAAGCCTTACTGAAAGGACCACATAAAGCATAGGGGACTCAAAATAAATGGTCTGGGGTAGTACACATACATAATCATACTTGTATTAAGGTATTACCTATGAAGTAAAAACACATAGAAAGAATAATCAGTGACTGCCCAGGAAATTAAAAGCATAGAAGTGAGGAACTTGATCTCAATCTCCCTCATCTTCTCTGATCACTTAAGACACACAGGCAATCAGCACTAAATTTCCCTACAACCAGTTCTGAAAACGTACCTCGATCTTCACCTGCAGCATTCCCTACATCCTAGGCCACAGTCAGTGTTATGAAAAGGCTGCCAATTAAGCTGTGGTTTTGAGCTACAGACCAAATGTCCACTAGAGACTCTGATTCTTGCTTCCAAAGCACTGGCAACCCACTGTGTGTTTTAGGAAGAGAATAGACCGGCTCTCAAATGCACACACTCTCGGCTCCTCTCAAGGCTGCGATAAGAGAAAACGCTGCAAGGTTGCATCTTTTAATGAAGTCCGAGTATATCATAATGAAATCATCTGCAAACAGTAGAGTGTAGATTCAGCAACAACAAGGATTTCAGGCTATTGTAAAACTGCATTCTTTATTTTTACATTGCAATCTCCAGGGCATGATTGTATCAAGAGCAACTCAGAAATCTATGTCACTGCCAGCAAAATTTTGATTTCCATTTGATAGGACAATTTGCAAAGAGCAGTCTTCCCATTGTGAAAGTGCTTAATGTTTCTAAAAACTACAAGAATTCAAAGCTGATTCAATGACCATTTACTGGGCAATGCAAGACACTCTTGCTTACGGCAGATGGCTTGGAAAACTCAGGGCGGGAGGAGAGCATTCTCTCTTTCTGTGAAGGAGCAGTACCTGGAAGTCTGTCAACAAGGATCACAAACCAGGTCTTGCTGTTGTCGAGAAGAAGGTGGCAGAGACTGAGTACAGCAGAAAGAGTTAAGCAGTCTGAGAAACGTTCTTTAGGAAAAGAAAACATTTTGCTGTCAGTGAAGCTCCTGAAGCTCAAAAATTATGTCACATGCTAAGGAACCAGAGAAGTACTTATTTCTGGACCTTTTAATCAAAAGCAAGAAGCTTGAAATTTAGCTTTAAAATAGGGTATGCTCTAAATATAGCAGTCAGATGACCTGTGAGAGCCAAGATTCATGCTTCATGAGTTTGCAAATTGAAAGAGTCAATCCAACACAGTATCACAGAACTCTAAAGACAGATTGCTATATTTATTGTAGTAGATACTATTTACAAACATATCTCCACTCTGTTTGCTCTGTAATTATAGTTGGGGCACATACAATCATTTATTTTCTGTAGACTCCTTTTGTATGCTATACGTCCAAAGTCAATGAAAGTAATTTTAAGAACCTGTTGATTGATTTACTGATCAAATAAGTTGACCAGTGCAACAGACTGGAAATAACCAGACAGGCAAGTGATCTGATAAATATTCCTGGAGATTAGTCACTATGGGCACTGAAAATCAGCAGAAAAGAAACCCTCGAAGGCAGGTTCAGGCTTTTTTTAGAATCTATATTAACAGTTGGGCCTAAAGCTTCATTCCCTATGCAGGCCTGTTTGGTCAAGTGCACTCCCCGACGAAATGTTTGAGATAACTCTGCAGAATCTAGTGTTAGCTATCAAATTCAGCAGAAGCAATTGGCAAAAGTGCAGGTCCTATTACCAGAAACAACGTGAGAAGAAAGGGGGGATGGGGGTCTTATACGTGGTTTTAATCAGGAAGAAGATTCTTCTCTCTGACCAAGGGCATTAAAGAAACCCAGGCGGAGGATCATCATCCACAAACAGCTTCCAGTGCTGGGGGCTGTTTTCTGGTGATTCTGTGGTCAGACTTCACCAAAGCTGTTACTGAGCTCCAAGTGCAAGAAGCAGATCATGCCCCTGGCCGGCACTGAAAACCACAAACTCATCTATCAAGTATTCACTGAGATGGCCTAATTTTTTTCCTGTGGATTTAATTGCAATTTAATGAGGTTTTCAAAGAAACACATTGGCAGCTTATCACAAAACTAAGCTGAACACATCTTGTACTCCTTTTACACTGTCCGCTCAGTTGTGTGAAGAACTGTCATCCAACTCAAGCAAGAGGCAAATTAGGCTTTAACTCCATTGGACAGGAGTGGTTTCCTATGAGGAAGAGGAAAGGCACGCTAACAAAGCAGGAGGCGAAGAAAAAGCTTTCACTACCACTGTTTTGTACAATATTTGTACAATATTTTAGATAATCTTTTGGCACTGTGGTTTTGGGGAGTTTACATTTATCCCCAGCACAAAGGAATTAAATGTCCATGGATGTCAATAGCTTCTTCCACAAGCATAAAATTCTAGCCGGAAAAATACACATTCAGGTTCAGCCAAAATAAATTAGCCAGATCAAATTCACAATCTCTCATAACCTCTCAACATTTCTGAAAATAAATGCCACACTTAGCAAAACAACCTTTAAAATAAAAACCTTAAAATGTCTATTTATCTCAGAATATTATCCTTCCTGCCTGTCATATATTATATATTACATACATATAAAATCAAAAGAAAAATCCACTCAAAGAAACCAACACTCTAATGCTCTCTTTTCCATTTAATGTTGGTTATACACCCACAGAGATCTTAAGGCATTTTAAAGGATCAAGCTCTCCTTCTCATTAGTACCACCATCACGTTGTTCTGAACTGTGGACACATAACCTTTTGCACCTTTTCACTCTATTGAATCAATCTCCCCTGGCAACTTCTGGTGTGGCACTCTGCTCCTCCTGCCTCCGGCTCCTCTTCCCTCACTAATTCTGTGTTCAGAACTGTGAAGCACAAAATTAGACGTTTCAAATTAAGCAAGGAGAGAGAACGAGAGAACCTTATTAAATCAACATTAGCATCGGAGTGTCTTTAAAAGAGAAACTCAATTGCAAAATATTACTTGTCTCTGTAAAGCTCTTTACATTGACAGAAAAGAGACAGGCAGCAGCTGAAGTCACCTTCCTCCATCCCCACCTTCCTCCTCACGCCGGTCACAGAGCTCAAGCTGTAAGCGCAGGATCCTTTTCAGACCACAGCCCACAAGGAAGAAAAGCCCACCTTGAACTCACAAGCACTGGAATTGCCAAGTAAAAAGGACAAGATCTACTAACAAGATGCTGGGGAAGAAACATGCACACACCAAATAGGGTGCCAACACACAAAAGCAGACTCCCTTCTCCTCCCAAGCCTTCCAGAACACTGGTTGTTCTCTCAAGCCACATTACAAGTCACAGCCAAACCTTTCTTTCTTACAACAAGACAAAGAGCCACTGCAAGTTTTAATTTCCATTCTCAGTCCCCAAAAATCGAAACTACTGACATGACGGTGATGATCAGCACATTCTGTTCCAAAACACCTTAACTTTCTGAATGCAAACCTCTAGTTGCTGACCTGATATGCCTAAATTCTTTTTCAGGGTAAATCACTGGAGTATCATACCATTCTCCTGTGAGGGATAATTAGACATGTTTTTAAAGACAGAAATCACCTCTAATCCTGCACAGTCTTTCAACATGACTTTTCCCTGGCATTTCCTGAAGAAGAGTTGATATTTGCACCTTGTGTCAACAGGAGGAGTGTACACACCTCATACCATTGAGCAGCAGGCTACGGACTTGTCTGTCGGGTGCCACCTATAACAGGGAGTGTCTTGGCAGTGCCTTGTAGGGAGGGTTTGCAATGTGTGCTGCTACTGTCCTACAGAAATAAATCCTACTGAAACAAGTTAAGAACAAAAAATATGTATATCAGAACTACTCCAATTAATTAAAATCAATGTACAGAGTCCCCACTTAGCTAGGAAACATTATCCTAAGGACAAGCGATATGAAACTAAAGCTCAATTCCTGATAACGAAACAAAGCTGTCAAAGCATTTTTGGGGAAAACAGATCCTACCCAAACAGAAATGGAGGCTGAAGCTTTTCATTTCTCTAGTCCTACAATGCAAAGGAAACTTCTGTATCGGCCAGACATTACTGAAAACTCTGCATTTTGCCAGCAGGTTTCTAAGTGCAGACTCCGTACCAACAAATGGCAGCCAAGGGTGCTGGCAGTTCTAACACCTCTTCAGAGTGGCCATGAAAAGGATCGCTTCTTCATGTGACAACCATGCTTAGATGCCATCAGCTAAGCACGGGACAAAGCAGTTCCTACACCAGGGGAAAGACAAAGTGCACCAGGGAAACAGGAAGGAGGAGGAGGATAAAAATAACACCCACAAGAACTAGTGACAAAAAGCTAACGTGATTGTTGAAGCGCTGTCTATTCAACATCCTTGTTTATAAAACAAAATGCTTCATTTTCACCTCAAAGGGCAACAGTAGCCATACAAGATTGCATGGAGCTTTCCAAAATGAAAGGGGTCAGATGAAAACAAGCGATTTACCATTCAATTATAAAAGCTGAAAAATGGGGCAAACAGAAAAGCCAGAGTGAAGCACTGAACCTGTTGTTCTAGGCCGGCTCCTGATGCCAACCCAGGCTGGTATCAAATCTTTACCAAAACATACTTAACTGTCTGCTAGAGGCCTTTCTTCCAGCATAGGATCACACCAAGCAAAAACTGAAAATATTTTTTTTTGTTCTCTGCTGTATCTAATTCTCCTCCAGCCTTTCCCTGGCAGTCTGACACAGAACTACAAGAGCCCCCCTGTTGCCTGCAAGTCACACCCCTTGCATTTGAAGGGGTTATCACATAGTGCCTTTAATTCAGCAGGACAGTAACTACAGTCATCAACTGAAGTAATTAGTTCACATTCACATGCCCAACACTTTCAGATCTTTAATGCCTCCATTCTGAAAAGTTTTCAGGAAACAATCAACTCATACAAACCACACAAAATGTAGAACTAAAAGAAGAACAAGCAGGGGAGACAACTTCTGTGCAACTTCCACCATCTAATTCTGCTTCTTACAAATCATAAGTCAGTTTGATAACTCAGCATATACCAACCCCACAAGCAAACAATGAAATAACTTGGTATTTAAAGTCATTTATGATTGAGAACTTGGAAAAACTTTAAATGAAAGACAAATCTTTAAAAAATAAAAACCAAAAAGCATAAAAAACCATCAGAGGGTTCTGAGGGGCTTTATTTTTGTTTTCTAAAAACACACCACACAATTCACCTTCAAAGATCTCAGTGAATATCAACACATGACAACATTTTTTGAGATAACTACTATTCCAAGAAAACTAAAGCACAAGCAAGATGCAACAATTTGCCCTGATTCATGCAGAAAATACTAGACAGGATCAGGACTGATAAGAGACCCAAACCACAGAAGAAACCAAGATTTTCATCATCCATATATTTGAGCAGATTACTGAAAGGAAAACAGTCATGGTGTACTGATGCTTGCCTGTTAATATCCTTCCAACAGGGCACAATCAAAAAATTATCTCAAAAGATCCAAGTATAATGGAATGAATGGTTACACACATTTTGAGATGAAGGGAAAGAGCTGGAGCAGCAAAAAAGCAATCCCTGTTTCGTTCTGAAGTCTCTAAGGGATTCAGGAAGCAGAAGGAATGGTGGAAAGCCATCTACCAAACCCAGGTAACTCATATTGCTTGCAGTGATTAACTCACTCTGGGTGTCAGCCTGCCACCTTCTACTGTCAGTGTGGAAAATCCAGTGTAAGCACCGAGAGGATTCTGAAGAAGGGGACAGAAACACTGGAAAAGAAGATGCAAGACAGATACAAAGCAAAGCTAAGAGTCATAGCAGCCTTTCTTTTCAGCAATAACTACCGGCTGCAGCACTTAGCCACTTCTGAGACATCAGTAAAATGGACCTGTCTCATCAGTGCTCACTTTTTCAAGCAGCAAATCCGGAATTAATATTCACGGGTTCTGTGACTGACATAATTGCAATTTAAAAAGGGCAATTAATCATCAGCCACACTGGTGGCTGACCTGCCAGGCTGGGATCTTCTCTCTCCACACCTGCCAACAAACTCACGGGAGGCAAACGCATCACATGTGCACAAAGCCAAGAAGTGCTGTTTCCCCTCTTACCCCAAACCCAGGCTTATGGGGTTTGTTACTATTTTTTCACTATTTATTCACCCACCCTTTTCTGCAGCAGTCCCCCTACAATGACCAACCAATCTCCCTTGCCATGTGGATAAAGAAAGCTCTTTTCATGTTGCATCTCACTCATGTCAGCCAAGAGTGAGGCAATGGAACTCCATCACCTCCACCATGAAGTTCTCCTCGTGTCCTTATTTTCCTCTTTATCTTTGCACAAACTAAATTTATTTTTTTAAGAGTGACATCTCATCCCATTCTTACTTGAAGAGTGAGTTACAAAGGTGACAGCAGAGCTCCAGACAATCAGGTAACACAGGCAGATGATGGAAACATCAAACCTGGCAAGTAGATTTTATCAGATGATTCAGAAAAGCCACTAAGTCAGTGTTTACTTCTGTGCTCCTATGGGAAGATTTTCAGGCAAGTTGTAAACAAAACCAAAAACCCATCAACCGTTCTGGATATCAGTTCTGTCACTTTCAATTCCTTCTATGTGAGTACCCATTGCCTGATGTGAAAGGTATTTCAACCAACAGCATTTAGAGAAGACACATTTGGAAATTTGTCAATCACGTTCAGGTTCCCAGAAAGAAAGGTCCAAGACTAAATTACTGTAGGGTGAGTATATAACCTCTTTAGGAAGTACAGTTCTTCCTGAGAGGACAAAAGCCAAACTGACCACCATATTATGCCAGACTACTTATCTGAGAAGTACATAAACCACTATAGTATTAAGTACGACAGAAAACAAGTATGAGACTGATGGTAAGATTTAGAGCTTAGCAAGCTGCAAGGTCTTCAAGTGACATACTTAACACCATGTCCTTGGGCCAAAGCAAATATACCACATACTTCTAGGCCAAAGGAATCTTGCTCAAACAGGTGCCACTGCTGCCAGCCAGGTGCAGTACAGACCGAGGATGCATGTTGTAACACAAGCTGTATAGTCCTCCCTTCCTCATTCCTGACAGTCAGCAACCAAAAATTGCCTTCATCATAACAATACAAAGGAAAAAATTCAAGGCTTTTGTATGTGAAAAAATGTAATTTCAATCCTAAGAATTCAGTCAGGATAGAAGCTGGAGCACAATTACATACTGCACGTCTTGGCCAGAGTGTCAAACAAAGGTAGTTGGCAGAACATCTCTGCCAGCAGATAACACCAACAAATGGCCTCATTTCCATCTATTATAAGATAATACATAGGTTTTGCTTCCTCATACCATCCTCATTTCTATCAGGTCCCTCTCAAGATTTGCTCTCTTTTTGACACATGCTCCAGGTGTTCTTCATCCACAAACCTCAGCGCATCATTGCAAGTTAAATGAGGTGTCTCCAACCCAGTTCCCTCAGCTTTGTGAAACCAGAGAAGTACAATTATGAGCCCCCTCCGGCTTTTTCTGCCTTCATTTTGCAAGGCTTTAGGAATCTTTTATAGATCACTTTATTCCCAAACAGACCTTTACCTTTCAATGACACAAGTATCAAACTGCCCACATAACCTCTACTCAGATCAGGCTGACCTTGTCCTCTCCTTTAACAAAATCACTCCTTAACAAACAAGAGTGTGGTGTTAAGAAACAGCAGGTATTTCACTCAAGTATGCATCTTCTCCCAATTCAGGAGTAAATACCCCGAGTCTCTGTTATATTTCCTCACACTGACTGGCTGGATCAATAATTTTTACTGGGCTCTTCTGCACTCTGTGAGGGTGTTTACCAAAAGGAGTCAGTAACAAAGCAGGGAGGAGGAGAAAAAAAAAGATAAGTACAAAGAATCTTCCTTAAACACAAACAGGGCTCTTGGGCTGCTGCCCAGGATCACTGATGTTTCATTTCTTGCATTTCTTCAAAAGAAAAACAAATACTTATGCTTCCAAATTTTCCTAACACCTGTAAGCTTAATGCCTCCAATCAGCACTTGCTCACATCTTTATCTTCAAGCCGGTATTATGAAGTTTTGATAAGCTTTTTCCTTCCCAACGTCTCTCACTCCACATGGATAAAAACCACTAATAGAAAACCAAAATCCTTGCCTCTTCTATTGCCTACATTTAGCAATCAGCAACTGTCTGAGTATTGTGAGACCCAAAGCACTGCCGTGTATTACACACTTATCTCTGCAAAACCACCCTGCACAAGTGACAACTTCCAGGCAGGGGGGAGGGGGAGTTGTGCAGCTTTGTGATAATTAAAGCATAGACGAGTGTCACTGCTGTAGATAATGATGCATTAGCAGTGAAATTACTTAATGGAATGAAATAAACTAAGCCAAATGCTTTGTTTTAAAGGGAATTTGGGGTCTGCAAAAGGTGTCCAACTGACAGCCCAAGAGAGCGAGAACGACGGTCCTCCATCATTCACAGAAACCACACCACCCCAGCACAGCCTGGCAGGCTTCTACCTCCACCCAGGTAAAAGGGGAGCAGAGGAGAAGCTAAGGAAAATTTCAACCTTCCCAGTCAGTCAGGCTCCGATCTGTCTGATAAGCACCCACACAGAGACCAGGCAGTCACTAAGCAGAGAGGAACAACTGACGGGGGTAATTTCCTAAATAAAGAAACCAGCTCTGACAAAACGGGTTAGTTCAAACCACAGCCCAACTCCACAAGCACCCATCAGAAAAAAAAAAAATTAATCAGTGTCAGTACAGACAAGACTCCAACCAACAACAGGATAAGTAGGTACATGGCCCACAATGAAACCACCTCCTCCAACCAAACCCACAAGGCCTTTCCCCGTCCGCTCCTCTCGCCTCACCAATTGCCCACCTACACACAACTCCTACCACTGGTCTCATCTAGATGGCTTCAGCAGCATCCTCCTGCTTGTTAAAACAAGGACTCTCAAGGTCAGTCAGAATTTATAAGGCAGCCATTTCATCTTTTGTGCTTCTCTGGCTACATTCCTTCCTAAAAGATGCTGAACATTGGAGATTCTGCTGGGTCTGAAAGCCCTGCCAACACCAGGGCCAATTAGGAGTTTCAGGATGATGCATATTAAAGTTATTATGGGAGGCAGTTATGCAGCCAGAATAAATCTTAACTGAACCTTTAAGTGGTTTTTATAACTTGTTTCTCCTTCTTGAAAACAGATGAAAAGATACAAATCTCCTGCCTAAGAATCTGCAGGAATTCCAGTCAACCACCAGCTTCTGTCTCAAGAGAAGATTCTGTGCTAAAAGCAATAATTCATTTCAGCCAAGGCCAGCTAGATCATCTTTATGTTTTAAGCTCCAAATTACTCAAATCAGTCAGAAACTTACCATATCAGTGAAGACTGACCTGAAATACTACCTTTACAAAAGCACTGCAGATACATTCCAAACTTCTGCTGAGAGAAACTTACTTTTTTTCACTATGGGTCTTCTCAGTCTACATAGTCTGACTGCAGATAGTCAAAGCCAAAGAGACACAGATGTAAGAGGAAATTTTTACAGAGCAAGCTTTGGAGGCAGTATCTCATTAGAAGGCCAGGGTGTAGGTCAAATCAGGGAATCCTAAAGAGGATCTGAGGAATGGAGGCAGCAACCTCCCTTTTGATAGCAAGCATGAGATGTCATTAGGACAGCATCTGCCCCTCTCTTCCACCACTTCCAAAACCAAACTTGCCCTCAACAGCTGTTATCTACCCCTCCAAGAAACACTACTAGAAACCAGCTAGAGAGCTGAACAACAAAGAGAAATCTGAGGTGGCTGAGAACATACCACAGCATTTGTGTGAAAACCTGCACTGTCTTCACAACAAGCTTGTCCTCCCCTCTGCAGCCTGAACACGCAGCAATATCACAAGTTCTAGATCTGTGCATTAAGCAGGAAAGTGAGGCCCAGGCAGCACGGTCAGAAAATAAAAGAGAGAAGTAGTTTGCAAATTATGTCAGTACACAGTGGCCTCACAGCTCCAAATGATGACAGACAAGGGGCAACGTTTTTGAATTGAAAGGGGCAGGTTTAGATTAGATTTTAGGGAGAAATTAATTACTCAGAAGATGACGAAGCACTTCAACAGATTGTCCAGAGAAGCTGTGGATGCCCCATCCTTGGAAGCATTCAATGCCAGGTTGGATGGGGCCCTGAGCAACCTGATCTAGAGAATGGCATCCCTGCCCATGGCAGGAGGGTTGGAATTAGATGATCCTTAGGGTCCTTTCCAGCCCAAACCATTCTGTAATTCTACATTTTCTGTAGAAAGCAATGAACTTCAAAAACTTAGTGTAAACTCATCCTGAAAAAAATTATGGTAACTCCTGGAGAACCTAGAGTCAGAATGAAAACAAATAAGCAAAAACTTTGAGACATTTCATCGGTATGCAAGCAATTTGAGGGCTCAGCAGTTCCCGCTCCAACCGTGGAAAGGAGCCTTCATGGGTGTCCCTTCAGTGCCACCTTCAGGAAATACTCACTGCTGCTTTCCAAGTGCTCTCGACACTGCTGGAAAAAAGTATGAACTCAGCCAAGGCATCGTCGCCGGCAGGCAACTGAGATGCACATTAAAAACATTTTAGTTCCAAAATAAGGGTATTTCAATGAGAATCATATCCCAAACAACTGCCAAGCAGAGCACAGAGTCTGCAAGATCAATACACAGAGCAGCTGCTGGACTGAGCAGTGGGTTTGACCCCAAATAAGAAACCTAATTCATCTCCCAGATTCTGCATGAGGCACGTGATAGATTTTCCCAGATCCTACATTCAAAAGGATATTAATGAGGATATGCTGTTTATGGATTGTTTATCAGACTCCCTTTGCGCCACCACATTTTAAAGGCTCACTTGAAAAGCCAAAAAACACCCTCCCTCAAAAATAATTATAAAAATCAAGCTATCAAAACTGCTTTGCTAATGAAAGCAGAAAGTTTCATAAGAACTCAGAGTCAGTAAGGAAGTGAAAAACATAATGCATGGGTCAAAAAAGACATTCTAATATCATTTATTTATTTACACACGCGCCTGCACAAGATGTACCTTAAGCTTCTGGACAGTGTATTGACTTACCAGTAGATGACATGAATTATCAAGGAGGAAACTTAGCTCCCAATCACTCTGCATCATAGCTCTTAAAATAGGCAGATGACTCAATGAGCTGCACAGTGAGGCCTAACCAAGCTCAACAGCAGCATCTGCTGGGCAACGAGCAACTAGAGGAAATTAGTCTGATTATATGAAAGTTTATTACTCCTTCTTATAACATGTGAACTTTTGCTACAGTTTTAGAATGCCCAGTAAGATACATTTCTTGTACAAAAAGCAGATGTAACTTCTAAACAGATAGGCAAACAACAAGGTAAAATTTTTCCTAAGCTTGCATGTGCATGTGGTCAGAAAAATCTATCATCTACCATTACCTGCTCCCCAAGATACTTCACAGTAGAACACTGAAATTAAGGGGGATAAAAATTCCTCTATGCTGGAGGAAATCTCTTCTGTCTAGCTGGTTCTATCACACCTGAAGAACACCCATGGTACGCCTTGAGCTACTTTCTTTCCTAAGGGAGCAACCTCCACTTGCAAGGCCTGAGGCAAGGAGATATTTATCAACCACATTAGTCCCATCCATACAGAGGAGAATGGCAGCTAAGACCATTAGAGCTCCTCTCCCTCCAGGTATCTTACTAAATTCCTTATTAAGCTCAAAAAAGCCTGCTATGGCAGGATGGCATTGGAGCAGAAGCACAGCTAATGGTCCCCACTCAATTTGGGCACAAAATGACACTCCACCTAGATTAATTACAATAAAAACTCTTATTTTTACACCAGATGCATGAAATTCAATGGACTACTTCTAAACTAGTCTAAAAAAAAGAAAATGTAAATGGTTGGCAACAGCTTCAAGGTTGCATTTAGACATTCGGCGCAATTTCAAACAAGGGCAGTGACCTGAGAGGTGGCTTCTGAACAGCCATCAGATGGGAAAGGGTGTTGATGCATCCCAGTTCTGTTCCCAGGAAAGGAACAGTATCAAATTCTTACTTGACCAGGGAACCACCTCTTTTTGCAGATCACTGTTTAACAGGAAACCACAGGCAAGCAGGTTTTTAATAGAACTCTATGATAACCTTCAGTAACACAAAGCTTTGAAAAATTACACAGCAAAACGCTGAGTCTTGAACAGGAAACAGCACAGCAGCTGGGGAGACAACTTTTTAAATGATAGAAAACTATAGGCTGGACTGATGTTCATTATCTTTAAAATTGTAGCTGGCTTTGCAGTTTAAAGTTCTCATGCTTTTTTGAGTGTTGTACTTGAAACAAAATTCTTTCACACTGAAAAACTAGAAAAAAGCGTTTAAGAAACATGCAAGCTTATTTTCAGCTGATACAGTGATTGCTGTTGTTATTGTTGTTGCTCGGGGGGAGTTTTTCTGATTTTGGGGGTTTTTTCAGGGTGCTGCTTTGTGTGGTTTGTTGGTTTTGAGGGTTTGGTTGTTTTGGTTCGGTATTTTTTAACATATCTTTATTTCCAATCTCCCTTTTTCCAAATTTAGCTGTTAAACTAGGAGAGCATATCATATGAAAATACAAAAATGAGTGATTACTCAGGTCCTCAGCAGGGAGGGGAACAGCTTTCGTAAAGAACCTTTTGTGTACTGGAAGTTCAGAAGCCAGTGGGGGGGGCAGTCAGAGTTTCAGCTTGACAGTGCCAATTACAGCTACAGCAAGATGAACCAAGGAATAAATCCATTCTGCTCAGAGGACAGAGAGAAGGGAAAAGAAGAGACGTGAACCTGTAGGTTTGAAAAAATAAAGGGGCTTGAAATCATCTGCCAGACAGTGAACCACTTTTTCCATGGCAAAAGCATCAGGCTGAAGATGCAGTGAATGTACATGGCAAGCTCAGTCCTAATTGGAAGAGCACTGGTTATTTAACAAATGTATCCTTAGTCTAATGTTCTATTCAAGTGAGTATTAAACTTTTTTTAAGCTTTTTTCTTTTGGACAGTAATTATACACAGCCCTGCTCAGTCTGTTTGATCAATTTTTACTCAATTCCTACTGTATCATCCTTCAAGTTTGCCCATTATCACAAAGTCTTCAAGGCTAAAAAGGCTCTAAACCCCCAATGTAATGCACAGGCAGGAAAAAGAAATCCAGCTAACTCTAATTCCTTCCCTCCCTCACAAGCTTGCAGGTGTTCTCTTTTCATTGTCTAAAAATCCAAGTCATCAGCTCATTTCCTTTCCCTTAGTACAGTCCCTTTTAAGAAGCTACTTTCCATCGTGTTTTACTCAGCACTCATAAATAATATAGATAATTGCAGATGGTCATAGCAAACAAGCAGAGAAAGTATACAGACACGGTACAAAGGAAACAATAAAAATTCTGATGTGCTCCAAAAGCAGAAAGAATTCCTGGCAAACAGAAGCAGCTGCATCCAGGTCATTTTTTCAGCTGATGTACGGCAATCAGAGAGCCAAAAATAATACAGGGACAGACTTTAGACAAAGCTACGCAAGGGCGCTGGCAGCTCAGTTCCCTCTGCAGCAACACATTTCCTACCTCATCCTCATGTGCAAAACACAGCTATTTCTTCCCTAAAACTTCGCATTAGGAAGGAGGAATACTAGTCATAGAAAGATAGGTTTAAAACTGCTGAAACTCCAAACCAGATAAGCAGCATTCAGTTAGGAGGATATTATGCTGACAATAATAAGGAACTCCGGGAGAGTCCACCCAGCCACCCAAGAGTTAACATCACACGTTTCTCATCAAAACCTCTTCCAAGAGGTTAAGCACACAATAGACTATCTGAAGCACAGCTAGAAAGGCTGCTTGAAATTCCACACATGTGCCTCAGCAATGTATTTCTATTAATGTCCAGTGTGTGTCAGCGTGAAGATAAGGTACCAACATCATGTCCAACCAGCCAGCTAGAGAATGGGACGCCGTGTAAAACATTGTCTGATGCTTAGAATCCCGGAGCACAGCGGCGGTTTGCAATCTCACCCGCTGCACACGTGCCTGATAACACCACCAACGAGGAGAGGCAGCAGGAGCAAACCATCCTGCAGCTTTGGGAAAGTAAAAAGACTGAGAGAGAAAGAAGGAAGCAAGAATTAAAACAAACATCAGCAAATTGGGGCAGGTTTGAGGATGCCCAACTGTAGCAGAGAGAATAAACAAACCGGAACAAACCTCAGTGAAATTTAATCTTTGTATCAGCTGACTTTAACTTTTCTTTAAAGTGAGAAACAAACAGTTACATCAGTGTTTATTTTGATTACCCAGACCATACCATTTCGACTCAGTTTGATCTACTAGTACGATCCAACAAAGCCATTCGTGCTGGGACTCGTGGAAGACACCGTATTTGAGGAAACACGATCTTGACCAGGACACACCTGCTCTGTTGGGCCTGGTTCTTGCAGCTTGAGAAGCCCATGTGCTATCATGAGCAGCTGGTGTATGGGAACCCACTGGAATATCCATGCCAGTTGTGCTGTGCGCTGACAGGTGCTATCACACAGATACATTCCAGACCATCAGGAATCTTCCTATTAGCTGAGCATCTTGCTAATTTAATCTGTAACTTACCTATGCTTGAGAAAAGTAAACTGTATGTGGAGGAAGGGATGGAATGTAGAGATTCCGACTGGGACACCATAGTGCATGGAGGAGGTGGTGATCCATGGAACAGTTAGACACAGAATAGCCTTTGGGCCTGTCTTGTGCTGCTTATGCCCCCTTCAGGGAGCTATAAATTAGAGCAGAATTCTACTACTCCACAGTAGTCCGACAGTAGAATAAGAAGACTCAGTACTAGCTTTGCTGGACCAGTCACAGAAAAATATCAACATACTATTCTCCTATTTCTTTATGAATTGAATATTTTGTAGTTACATATAGAGGAAAATGAAGGCTAATCTTATCTTTTATTTCTTAAATGATGAAATGGCTTTACAGTAACCCTAAGTCAGAACAAATGAATCTTGAAGAAGTTTCTGTGGAGTATATAAACTTGGTAGACGAAAAAAAAAGAAGTGTGAAATACGGGCATGGAAAATTGAAGGCAAGACAGGGGAAGTAGGCAGCACTACACACAACTTCAATTTGTTGCAGCTGTTGGATTTTAAAAAAGGCCAACCTTGTGATAAGGTCTCTTAGCTCAAGAGACTACAAAAATGAGAAGCTCAAACGACCATCAGCTGCTGAAATCTGCAAAAACTCTCTAAACACAAATTAACCTTCAGTCAAGAGATAAAAGACTAGCTGAAGAAATTGGAAGTTGCTAAAAAAAATGCTATAAGTGTCTGACAAATCAGAGCAGCAGCAGCAGGAAAATAAGCAGTACATAGGCAGAATCTTACCCTTAGCCAGATAACACCTTCTCCTTCCCTCAAGGGAAGAGGAGGTTCTCTTTTGCATTGGCTGTGTTTCCATTTTCTGCCTTTATTGTAGTGCACATTCTCTAAAATTGCTTTAGTTAAATTTAGACCTCACTGATGCTCCAGAGACCAAAAGTTATTAGCTTCCTGAAGGTAGAAGACATGTAGATTCTCACCATGCCAAGCTTAAATTTAATGCAAACCTTTCCAAAGTCCATCATTTAACACTTCAAGATTATTTTCTATAAGGATCCCTTAAATGTTTAATGTTTTAATGGTTTCACTGAGTAATTCTTTCACTGAAGAAATATACCCAGTTGTATAGTAGAAGGTAGCAGACAAAGAGGAGCCCATTTGTAGGGAAAAGGAGGGATGTTCTGGCCTGAGACTATGAAATAACAGACCACTAACTTTAAAGTCTCCACACACTAATATATTTTCTTCAGGAGAAAGTCTGGAAAAGTGTCTCAAGTTCACACGGCAAGAATGAGAGGGACACAAGGCACAAGGACTGAAGCTATTTAAATCCTGCTGTCAATAGCTTGCAACATTTGGAAATAAATCATTAAGTCTCAAACCTAAAAATATATCTTTCCACTTGCATCAACATATTTAAAACGCAGCTTTATTCAATTAGTGAAAGAATTATCTGTCAATTAGTGAGAGCAATCAAAAACAATTGCATCGCAACTTCCAGCCCAAGATACTGCCTAGTTAGGACCCTACCTGGTTCTGCAGGCACCGAGGGCAGGTCTGGATGTTTGACACACAGCCCATGAATGCTCTGCAAAGAGCCAAACCAGAGCAAATCACATTCACAAGAAGGTGCTGCCCCCACAACTGGTGCCACCCACACTGTAGGTACGAATGAAGGTTCTAATAACTAAATACACCACTCATTTTCTAAAGAAAACATAAAAAATAATCTAAAAAAAGGTATCTTTCATAAACACATGTAGATATCTGTTGCTAACAACTGCAACATCAATGAAAATCAAACGGAATGGGCTTTTTCCTCATTTTGCACTATTATTTAAAATAAGCCTCCACACTTTCAGATTTCAATCAATGTTTTTTGCCTTGCCCATAAAAAACTTCAATCAAGAAACATTTACAGAAAATATAAGGCCAGGAAACACCAAACCTCATGTGTTAGCCATGTCTCCTCCCAGAACCAATCCATTTCCTACACACAGGTTTACAACTTTAGAAAGGGAAAGGTTCAGCTCAGTGTGCTGCATTTTAGCTGTAGAGCCGACAGGACCAAATAAACTGTCCCTGAGGTGAGCAGTTTCCAAACCACAATGCAAAGCTCACAGAGACAATACCTTTCATTACATCCACTCAAATAAACAGGGAGGAAAAAAAAAAAAGACAGGTTTTGACAATAGAGGCCTGACCTCGAAACCAGCAGTGTCACTTCACTGATGGCTCCATGCTGCCACAGGTCCAACAAACACCGTGCTACTGCTGGGCCTCATCTGGTCACTACAGCTTGTCACAATGATAGGAGATCACACACAACAAAACTCCAGTTAATCTAGGAATGCTTGCCTATGGCTAATCAGCCAGGATGAAGCTGATCCCCAGCTTATCACAAAGTAAATGAAAGCCTTAACAAACTAAATCATGCTCAGCACCGTTTCTAAAACAATCTTCAGTACCAGCTCAGCTGCATCTACAGATGACACTGATCAACAACAGTTTCACAGCAAAAAACCCAACAAGATTCACTTAAAGCTTCATCAATTACCAGAAATATAAAAGAAACTTTGCACAAGTGGGCTGATTGGATCATTCCTCCATCCCTACAAAGTGAAAAAAAACCATCTGATCACTTCCTAACACCAAAATTCTCCATTGTGCCAATCTATGAATTGGCTGTTCATGCTGTTTTCAGCAATTTTAAGCAGTTTTACCTCCACATTCTTTGAAATGGAGAAGAAAACATGCCAGTTGAAATGTCAGCAGCCCAATATACACTAAACCAACGGTGGAAGTGTCCAAAGTATGCCACAGCAAAGCCCAAGAGTTCAGAATGCCACATTCATAAGGTGACACCACTATGATAACCCACTGCTTGATCAAAGGCATTCCCAGTCACGCATTCTTCCTTCATCCCATCTTTCCTGAATCAAGAAGAGGAGATGAGAGGCTCTGAAAAACAGAGAGATTATATCTGGGCAAGAAACCATCTGAAGGAATTCAACAGCCTATGACCAATTATAATCAGCTACTGGAGCAACCAGAGACAAACCCGTATCCTTGTATTTCCTTCCACACTCGTAATTTGAACCACTCTAGTCACAACAGTCCGATGCTGGAACCACCAAGGAAAGGTTGCCATCCAGCAAGCCAGTGAGCAGGCATGATCAGAAACACTGGGAGTAGCAAGCTGTCCATCATGGACAGCTGGATAAACCTTCCCAGCAATTTAGGAATTCTGTGCCCAGTCTGTCTTCACGCAGCAACCAGTGCCCGTCAGTCTTGTCTGAAACAGCTGGTCATAGTGCAAAGTCTGTCCTTTCTGAACAGGGGACAGACTGTGAACTATCATCCCATTTCTGAACTCATTCTTTCAAAGTGAGAAGGAAGATGACGACTTTTGGTCAATAACTCTGACAAAGCCATTATCCTTGGGGTATTAAATAGGGAGATAAGAACTTCAGGGCTTTGCACAAATCATATTAGTTCAATTCTCAAATCCGGGTAATGCTTCTTTTCAAAGTATTAATTTCATTTATTCTATTTGCTCTCGCTCTGTCCTGATAACACAAGTGCACATGGCCTCTAAATGAGATCCTCCTATTTTATAAGTTATAATCCTCCCTTTCTAGAGTAGTAATGAGATGTCTTTGCTTAATCGCGTTTATTTCCCCCCCCAGCTTCTGCTTTTATCCATTCCCCTTCCACACTGATTTGTCTTAAAGGTTTCAGTGAAAACCATCAGGCAGAGTGTCACCGGCTCTGAGAGGAGCCCGATGCATATGCTGCACATGCTGCTCAACCTTCGGAGATTACTAAACCAAAAAGGAAAAAGAGCAGCTTTGCTTGCAAAGTTTCCTTTGTTGGTAGGAAGGAGGACCAAAAAAAGAAACCCAAAAGAACTGAGAAGTTAAGAGAAGACGTTTTGATTAATTGGAAATGGAAAGACTTCTGGTATAGGGGAATGGTGAGACTATTCACAACATAGTGAAGCAATTAAATAACTTGACTGACAACTTTGCAAGTTCCTCATGCTAGAAATAGAAAAGGATTTAAAGATAGCTGTGTTAATTCTTGGGTATTTCACATGAGACTTAAGGCATGTCACCAGCATTAGTTAAACATCCTAGGCCTTGCTCTGAAGTACTGTACATATAATCCTTGTTGTGTTGTAAGTATCCACAGCATTAAATTATTCAAAGAGTCCAGTCAGCACCATGATCCTGCAGTGCTGTACAAACAAACAAAACATTTTATCTCTAATACAAATTGGGGAGAGTTCTTCTACACCAGCTTAGCAGACTACTTCCATTTGAGCCAGTCCCCAGGGTTAATCAAAAAGCCATATTCACTCAAAGCGAATGCTGCACTATTACTTACAGAGCTGTTTTGCTTCTTAAACTAAAGCTGTAAGGAGTTTTACTCAAAACCTAAGGTATCTGGAAGCTAAGTACCTTGTTCAAAGTCATTAAAAGAAAAAGAAAGATCAAGACAAAAGTGTAGAACAGGACCCAGATACTTAACTCTAAATCCCTCTTGAAACCAGTATACTTCAAGGAGAAAAATTTATCAAAACAAAACACACAATCCACAATAAAATAACAGTAAGTTTTAATCTGCACCCTGCCCCATAAACAATCAAGTAACTGGCCCCAGAAGCTGACAGCAAGTTCCATATCAAAGGTTAATTCTAGTCCACCCTCTCTTTGCGTGCACTGAATAACACTGAAGTGCTCATAGCAATATTTCCAATAATAAAAGCCAGTGAGTGAAAACCATAAAGAACAGATTAAATGACAAGCAACGTTCAACACAATCAAAATGAAATCACTTCAAAATACAGCTATGGTACTTGGATTTATACAAGTAGAATGGTTGCAGGAGAATGTTCCAGCACTGCTGCACACAACAAAACAAGAGAGGGTGACTAATCACTGATATATTGACATGTTAAGGGCACAGGGCAGCTCAAGATCTTACTGCAAATAAAAAAAAAAAAAACTTTCTGATTATATGTGGCACGATTTTCAATTTTTACCAAATTAAGTGCTGCTAGAAGCAAATTATTCATTTGTTATTTCTTTCATGGGAGTTGCCTCATTTTTAATCTGACTTCCCTAATAGATCACAACAACAACAAAAACAACCCCAAAAGTTTCTCCCTCATAAATGTAAGCAGATAATTTCCATTGCTATCTGTGCCTGGATTACCACTAGGTACCTTGAGTTCCACTACTGTCTTCTACCTGAAAGAGAAGACTGACACAAGACATGGATGAGCAGCTCATAACCAGTATTTGCCCCATTTGCTGGGGGTAAAAAACAGAAGAGCAAGAAACGCTCAAGCCCTGTTCATAATAAAGGAAGATAATACTAGAAGACAAAGGACAGATGTGGTGTGCATAGGATTGAGTCAATACAATAAGGTAACCATGCCCAAAAGGAAACTGTAGCTGAGATAAAGCAAGTCTGACAGGGATTCCAATAATTTAAGTCTGGCCAAAGAGTTCCTGTTTAGGAAAATATCTAGAAGCTGACAAACAATAGCTCTGCCCTCATCTTTGCAAGGACAGACTAGACTATCCCACTTTTTAAGGATTGTAAATTTAAGACTGATGAAGAGATAGTTAAAGAGCAATAAAATTTAACAGTTTCTCATTCTTGCACCACATTCTGGGCTAACACACCATGGTCACTATTTATCACAAGGGGACCCTGATCAGATTTTTACAGAGCATCAAGTATGTAATATCTGGGTATGCAACACCACAGGATTAAAAGCTAATTCAGATAATAGAACAGCTTTTGTATGTAAGCAGTCAAGTCTCAACTCAATTCTAGAGGTGCCCTCTTTGCATTTCTCAAATATCGCATGACTCTGCTAAGTCGTATTTCTCCAGGATTACACTCCACCTCACTGCAGGAGGGCAGGCCTCTACTTTGAGCAAAGCCACATCTTTAGATTGGACAATAAATCCACTAGCTTCTCCCCCTTGCTCTTACAGAAGCCAGTTAATTGCATTCATAAAGCAAATATTCTCTTTCTAGTGAAAAGAAAGTTAATATTGCACCTGCAGACCCAGATGTCCTTTGCAGAGGAGCAGCAGTCACCTGCCTTAGACATCACCGCTCTGAAGCTCAGTAATGATGCAACACCCCACGGTCAGGATACAATCTACCAAGAGGAAACGTCCTGCAACACAGTAGCCGTTCACAAACTATATCCATCTAGGAGAGCAATCTCAGACACCTACCAATCCAATCATATACAAATTTTATCATTGAGACAAAGCACAATCAGGCCCAAGACCACAAACGGACCAATACACAGAAGACAATTTCCTTACAGACTGTCAACCACCAAAGTGAAAATACAACTTCTTGCTTAAAACAGCAGAATTTGCAAGGGTATAGGTGGGAAATACTGTTATATACCTGCTCTGTTCTCCATTATGCTCATGCTCTCCATTAGCAGCTGCTAGGGATCACTACCAGAGATGGACTGCAGCTATAATGACCTTTTCTTTGAATCACTATGGCCATTCTTATATAAATTTTATTTATTCAGTCCCCAAAAATATCTTTATATTATAACCTCAAAATACTTCACATTTTGCCTGGGTAAGTCAGGCCTGTAAGCATTCAACATACAGAAAAAACCCCAAAACTCATAGAAGGATTCTTCATTTAAATCAAGCACAGATTGATTAAGCTACAGATCAGTAGCGTGGAAGAACCAGAATAAAGACCGTCCATACTTCAGTCTGTCCTTTCCCTAAACCATCCTTTCAGTATGCACCAGGCAAGGAGAATTCTCTTGGTCTAGTTCTCTCAATAAAGTTTTAACAGCACAGTCTAAACGAATGGGCAGTTTCACCTCACTGTGGGGCAAGCATGGTCTCACCTCGCTATCACCCCTCTGACACCACTGCAGGTCAGGAAGAACTGGCAGTTCCAGTAAGACTCTGCATTGTTTACAGGCAGTACACCACTGCCATAGGAAAATGTATGTAAAAGAAAACAATATAAAACAGTATCATGTGAACACTAAGCACCAATGGCAATCCCAGTGTACTGTAGTGATGGATAGAAGCCTTTTGCTCTGCTCAGCCTCACCTCACTGTACTTTTGCCTCCAGCACTGCTCTTCTCAGCACTGGTATGACAGCAACCCAATGGGTCATCTCAACAACACCAAGGTGCCTGACTAAGAGTAAAAGCTGCAGCAAGAAGTCCCCAAAAAGTCTGCCTGCTGAGCACGAACAAATTGGTTTGGGAGTCAGTGATGTGTACAAAAAGGGTTTATGATCCCTAGTCCCTAAAAATCAATTCTAGACCTTCTTCAAAAGGTTACAGTACTTGACAGTTTTATAACAGTTCTTCTGTTACCAGATTTATAAAAGACTCAAACAAACGAAGACATTATTACTTTTCATTAATTTGTGTACAAGCACAATTATACCCTAGAAAAAAGCAGAGCAAAGTCTCAGGATACATCAGGTCAGCAGAATGTGATCCTGTATATATTGAAACATTTATTTCATACACTTGAGAGTTCAAAAGAGTTCTCTGTAGCTAGACAAGGACCCCATATACACACACCATATTCCCTGCCACTGCTAAAGCTGTCCCCAGCACAGCCATTGTTCATGCCTTCACAGTACTGAGTGACATGCTGCAAGTGAAGCTTGCAGCTGCACTGTGAGCCAAATGCTACGTGATGAGCGAGATGAGGAGTGTTTCAGCCTAAATCCAAGTTTCCAAATTCATCACACAAGTGAAATTAAATTAATCCCCTCAAGCAGAGCCATTTTAGCCTGTCCAGCATGGAAGCACAGCAGGGGGTCTGTTACTCACCAGCTGGGCTGTTCTCTGCCTCTCCTCATTAATGCTGTTCCTTTCCTGGGCCTCACTGGCTGCTTCCCTTTCTCTTTTGGCCAGCCGGATCAACTCCTCTTGGACTAGTGCCTGTTCTTGCTCATACCTGTATGAGCACCAAAAGCAGAGAGAAGGTCATCATCAGACTTGTGGCAACAGGGTCATGGCTTGTCATGGAGTACCCCTGCTTAGAGCCGAAACACAAATCCAGAATCTATTTGACACAAAATCTGCTCACAATCCTGTTATCAGCAGGAATTCAAAAGCCCAACAAACTTTAAATATGACCTGCAGCTCCAGTGAGGTACCACTCTGGCAACAACAGCAGACATAGCACCACATAAGTTTATACTTCAGTTATATTTAGCTCTATTAAGTACTTAATTATCACCTGAAAACAGTGAAAATAGGAAGCAGTTAGCCAGACATAGATGCTGCTTTGGAAAAGATCAAGGGACATACAATGATAAAAGGAGTCAGCCTGGCTGACAATGCTGCTCTTAGGCTCTTATAGGAATGAAAAATCACACAAAATGCAGGCAGCAACAGCACTAAGAGAAGCAGCCCGGAACTGAAAAAGGCTTCAAAGGGGATTCTCAGGCATTAAAACACAATCATAGAATAGAATCAAAGAATTGTTAAGGTTGGAAAAGACCAAGTCCAACCACTAACCCAACACCACCATGTTCACCACTAAACCATGTCCCCAGCTGCCACATCCACAAGCCTTTTGAACACTTCCAGGAATGGTGATTCCACCACTTCCCTGGGCAGCCTGTTCCAACGCCTGAACACCCTTTCAGTGAAGAAATTTTTCCTAATACCCAACCTAAACCTCCCCTGGTGCAACTTGAGGCCATTTCCTCTTGTCCTGTCACTTGTTACCTGGGAGAAGAGCCCAACCCCCCCTGGCTACAATCTCCTTTCAGGCGTTGTAGAGCTGTAAGGTTCCCCCTGAGCCTCCTTTTCTCCAGGCTGAACACCCCCAGCTACTCCCAAGGAGACTCGTGCTCCAGCCCCTTCCCCAGCTCCATTGCTCTTCTCTGGACACACTCCAGCCCTTCAATGTCTTTTGTGTAGTGAGGGGCCCAAAACTGAACCCAGGATTTGAGCTGTGGCATCACAAGTGCCCAGTACAGGGGGACAGTCACTCCCCTGGTCCTGTTGGCCACACTATTGCTGATATAGCCAGGATGCCACTGGCCTTCTTGGCCACCTGGGCACACCTGAGCTCATGTTCAGCCACTGTCAAACACACACTCATTATGCTCAGACTGAAGTAAAACACTGACATATGCATACATAGATATATTCCCAAATGAGCTAAACTGTTGTCCTTTTCAAGAGCTTCACCTCACCTCCTGTAGAGTTCCTGCTCTGCAGCAGAGTCACTTGCCATTGGTGGCCGGATTCCTAAAAAGGAAAATAGAAACCTGTGACAACTAATAGTACTACAAACACAGTCCTTCATCACATCATAAATTATTTTACAAGAATTAAAGATTATCTATCAAGAGAAAAAAAAGTCAAGAAAATTTCAGTTTGATGGATAGAGTTCGAATTTATGAAATAGAGACACCAACAGCATCATCTTCAACCAGGTACATTGAATAAAGCATGCTACAGAAAACTTCTATGTGAGAATATTAACTCCTCAAACCCTTACATATACTGAAACGCAAGCATGGTTGTAGACCTACTTTCCATTTCCTTCCTCTAGTTCCAATAAGTCTTCCCCTTGACCTCCCGCTCTCCTTGTAATTACAAGGGATTCCACAAGTGGAGATGAAATTATCTGATGGAGTTCAGGCCATCCATAAGACTAAATCTACATTCAGGAAAGACATAGGCTGACAGCAAACAAATCTCTAAAAGCAAAGGCCTAGTTCCCTAACTTCATGTTAGTCAGGATGCCTTAAACAAGTCCACACTGCTGATATATATCAACAATGCCTATCTGAGAACCAATAGAAATCAAATAGTTTTCCGACCTGTAAAGAAAGACAAGTTCAGAAACCAACTTTTCATCATCCACTTAGCCAGCTGTGCTTAGACAGGCTATCTTTCCTTATGAACTTCTTTCCAAAGAATAAAAAGCACTACTTCCCTCACCCACACACAATATACTCCCAGTGTATGTAAAACAGACAACAAGGCAGCTTGCCAGAAATGAAAGGCAAAACACTTCTGCCTTGTTTACTGCACGTTCATCTGAAATGCTAGAAATGTTTACAGAGTGACAGAGGCTAATCAAAGAGCTTCTCTCACAATGAGGTAGCACTGAAAAATACCAGCACCCTCTGTAACATGCAGTGGCAGCAGCACCCCAACAGTACCTGTAGGTCTGGGTCTCCCTGCTACAGCCAGTGAAGATGGGGCTGTGCCATTGGATGCACGCGGTGATCTCTGGTAGTCCCTCTTACCATGAGAGGATTCTTTCATTCGGTTCACTACATCTTCAGTGAGCTGAAACACAGAACCAGGAAAGACATCAACCAAGTCAGTTTCTGGTGTGTATTTCACTGCGAACCTCCCCGTTTATTAGGTCCCGTGATAACACAAAAGTATTGCCAGTTACCTCATTGTAATGTCCCTCCAATCCAGGCAGTCAGATCTTGTATGTTGACTTGACATTTTTAAAACCCATATCCTATCAGTAAGTGACAAAACCTCCAATCTACTCTACTGCCTGACCCTAAAAACTTCACTAGACAATCTTACACAAACACCACCAAAGGTAGAGAGCACCCCTAAACTAGTCAACCCTTTTGTGTAGGGACAAATTTACCAGAAATGGAAGGAAAGGAACTAAGCAGGTTTTAAGTCCATATATCCATTTTTTCTCTTCTTGCTCCATGCTTGCTAACCCAGCTCAGCATGGCAGACATGCTGCAAACCATGTAACACAGAACAGCCACGCAGATCTCCCATTCACATAAGGCTGCAAACATTTTTGCAATCTCAATTTCATTTTCACTCTCAGACTTGCGTTCAAACCCATGAAAAAAAAGTTAACTTTAAGTTTTCTGGCAATTCAGTCCAAAAGGCTTCTCACAGCACAGTTAAAATTGACCCCTTCCTCCTCCCAAGGTCAGAGGGTCTGGCTGTAGAACAGAACAAAGTGAGGCTGTTCCCCCACCTAGACTTGCCACAGTAGAAGACATATTTTCAGCTATGCCACTATTACCCAACTTAACAGCATTTTTAACATCTTCATTGTTATCATGCCCAATTCCTGATTTAAAGACACTTGTCTAAATCCTGTAAAGAGAAATTTGACAAAGGCAACTTTACCTCTATCAAATACTTTAACAAGGAGATAGGCACAATCTTAGCTAACTTTTGCCAAATAATTAGTCAAAATGAGATTAAAAGGAAATAGCCACAGCAAAACACACTCCATAAGTTCATTTCTGGCAGATTTTAGGGGGAAATCACATAAAAGTATCAAGAAGCAAGAGCAATGAAAATGATGGTAGTAATAAAAAAACCCCCAAAACTAACATGTAAAAAACCAAAGAAAAATATTAATGGGGAAAAAAATTCCTTAATGATACCACTACCACTATCTAGGGCTTTTTTCCACAACACACACTTGTCAATTTCCGACCGAAGGTCAAGAAGCAGTTTCCCACAGTCTCTCCCAGAAGCACCTCCCTATCTCCACACGCTCTTATCTCCCCGCCTGTTCACACAGCGGTGTTTTGCCCGGGCTCTTGGCACCATGAGCAAGGGCAGAGCTGTCTCCTCTTGGATACCCTCAGAGCCGCACAGCGCTGTTAGCATCAAACTGCTTGCAAAGCACAAGGCAGGGGCAAAACGAGGTCATTAAGCAGCGAGGAGGGGAAGAGGGTTGGGAGCAGAGTTTGGAAGTGGACATAAAGAGCTGGTGTGTCCCCGCTCGACCACAGCCATGCCCAGGCCCCCAGACCTCACCCCCACCACTCACCAGTGGCCCCATTCCTTCTCCAACCCCCTATTCCTTCAGCCTCCATAGGAGGTTCCCCTCCCTTCCTCCCTGCTAGTTTCCCCCATTCGTCCCCTCCAGCCCTGCACCTCGCTGCCCTGACCTTCTGACCAGATCCTTCCTTCCCCAGCCCAGCTCCCTCCCTCCCTGGCGCTCGCAGCCTCCCCGCCTCCATCACCCGGCCCCGCGACACCCCCGGCCCGCCTTACCCTGATGCCTTGCAGCACGCGGACTTGCTCCCGCTCATCCAGCCCGAAGGTGACCCTCCTGCCGCCGTGGCTGCTCTCGCTGCCGCCCATGCCGGCCGGGGTCGCCTGTCCCCGCCGCGCCCCTCTCCCGCACCGGCTGCCAGCAGCGCCTCTGCCCTCGCAGCGCCTGCCAACATATCCTCTCCCCATTGGCAGCGGCCGCGGGGCGGCCAATAGCGCGACGCGGTGCTGGCGGCCGGGAGCGGTGCACGCTGGGGGCTGTAGTCTTTGCCGGGAGCGGGCGGCCCGCCGGGCGCCGGAGAAGCGCAAAGGCGGCTCCGGGAGAGCGGAGAGTCCCGCTTCTGTCCCGGTGTGCCCGCCCTCCACACCGCCCTGGGAGTGAGCGCGGCATCAAAAATGCCCGTACCGCTTCCACTGCTACACGTCTAACTCAGGAGGTTTTCCCAAGTTGTGGAAGGATGACCTCTCGTCAGATACAGCAGCTGTGCTGGGGGCAGAATTCAGCTCTGCTCCTTCCAGCCGCTCCAGCGAGACCGTGCCGGCACCTGCACTGGGACACACGGGTGGGTACTGTGTGGGTCAGGCCACGGCTGGCACAGTCCCCGTTACCAGGCATGGCTGATCCACAGCCTAAACCAAAGGAATGAGATAATGCAACACAGAGGCAGCTGGACCAAGAAATAACAGCTTTGGAGAATCTTCTTCAAACAAGCTTTCTGCATTCCCAGAAATATGGGCCAGTTGGTATCAACGTGCTATGTATCTACTCAACACACTTAGTCCTCAGTAGTGCACGGGAGCAGTTTTAACTGTTTAATGCTTATTCCTCACTGCAGTTAACATGGCAACCAGAGCTTTGCGCCTCAGAGTGGGACTTGAGCCAGCATTAAGGGAGTATCTGGGATCCTGCACTCCCCCCAACCCCCCCTGGCTATCCAGGCCTCTTCTAGAGCACATTCCTGGAAGCAGGGATTTTTGTTAACTGTGCAGTACCTTGTATGCTGAAGCCGTGGCCCATTGCTTGAGCTCTCAGGACAAGGGCACTGGATCGTGCACCAGCAGCTGTTTGCACCCGAGAAACACCGCACAGAGGTGAGCACAGGCTAGAGCACAGGTGGGGCTGAAGCTCCCTCCCACAACACGTTCACCTGCTTCCTGCTCATTTGTCTGCCACCTGCTCACTTCATTTGACAGCACCCAGTTTTTGTACTGAAAGAGTCCATGAACAGATACTCCTTATTCACCTCTTCTGTCCTCTCTAAGGGTTTCACAGGCCTGCACCATTGCTCTTTCAGGCTTGTGAGTTCTCAACCATGTAATTACTCCTCCACAAGTCTTTCCATAACTGTGATTATTCCCGTCATCCTTCCCTAGGCCCTTTCCAGGTGTAAGTCCAGCCAGGTGGCAGACATCACCGGCAAGGATCCAGGAGGGAGAGCAGGCAAAGGCAAACAAAACCACTTCCCACCTGCACCCATGCCTTCCTGCAATCTTTTTTTTTTTTTTTAATCTTCAAGTTATTTTTTCTCCCCAATCTGTCTCATCTGAGAAATAAAGTATGACCATTTATGCCAAACTTAATTTTATTTATTTTACAAACAAAAATATACATTTATTCTGTATTTTCTCTCTTTTTACCCCCCCAACACACTTCTGCTCAAGAACCACTTTAAAGATGGCCCAAAGCATTATATATACATAAATATACAACATGAGGAAGGTCAGTCCATGACCTAGTGCAGAAGCTCCTCAGCAGCAGAACACAGGACATCCCAGAAATACTGGAGTCCTGACAGCAAAAGACAGGATGGATGTGTTGACAACCTGCACAGGTGATCCTTCTGCACTGAATTCAGATGGTAAAAAGGTAAATTCACAACAGGCTCTTCACATCATCAAGGAGGGCAGATAAGTCCTTTCAGTCAGGGTGTTGAAAGTCAACAAATACTCCTTGGAATGGAAAAGCAGTTGCTCCTTTAGTTCTCAACTGCTTTGAAATCTTCATCTCTCTTGACTCTGTCCAAGGCCCAAGGAAGCTTTGTAGGTTCCCCCACCCTTTCTAACCAACAGCAGCTTGGGATCAGTGCTGTAAGCAGCATTAGGAGCAGCAGCACAGCAAGTCAGGCATCACATCATCCATCCCTTTTACAGCACGCAGTCCAGCATGGCTCAGGCCGACTCACAGCAGTGACAGAGGAGCATGGAACACTTCTCTAACATGGCAAAGGCTGACTCGGCCAGCTGCTTGTCCAGCCCTTGCAGTCATTGCATGAAGTGGAAATGTGAAAGGCTGTGATCTACAAGAAACTATTCAGCTCTAGCACACAGACACCTTTTTTCCCCCAAAAGTAAATTTAAAAAAAAGGGGGGGGCAGGGGCATTGTTTGTTTTCACAGTGCCAGTGCTACTTAGGCCTGCAGGGCAAAGTCCCCAGGCAGACAGAGAAGCTGCGTTGCTCATTAACAAAAAAAGATAAGCAAAGGCCTGCATAGTTTTGGCAACCAGTATGAACTTCATGTTCTTATCCATGTTTTCTTTCCCTGTGATGGGAACACCTGGTAGTGAACACCTTCCTCTACCTGATAATGATCCAAACCAACACCTCCACACTGCACCCTGCATAACAATTTCCCAGAAACTCTTACCTCAGTATTCTTCAGGAACAGCAGTAAGTTGGGGCAAGAGACTCACACAGTCCCAAAACATTGCAAATTCCCTCTTTCCACCATCCCTAGTGGAAAGTTGCTTATAGAAGATCTCTACCTACGTGGAGGACTCAGGTAGGAAAGCACCCCCAAAGCTAGAGGAATACACATCTTCATCCTTGGAAAGCACAGAATATCCCAGAAACCAGACTGATGCAGCCTTTATATGAAAGAGTCGCTGGATTGGAACACCATGTCTTGAAACTGCACGCTAGACAGTTCAGACAACAGTAGGCCCTTTTCCAGCAAGGAAGAGGTTAATAAGAAGTGCCAGAAAGTCTTTTAAAGGACCACCCTCCACATACACATAAGTATTTTCAACATATCAAGCCATAAAACTTACTCAGACCAGCAGCAGTCTGGGGATCTGAACTGCAACATAAGGGGACACTGCCAGAGATACACATCCATCTCCCACTCCTCTCCCACTGCAGCACACCAGCCAGCTTGATTCTAGCACCCCTAAGGTGTGTGAGTTTCCAGTCACTAAATTCTGACAGGTTGGACTCATCATAGGCTTCTGCTCTGCCTCAAGCACCTGAATGTCTCTGGAGCCTTCATCTGCAGAGTCACCTTCCTCCTTCACAGCACTCTCTGAGCCCCTGCCAAAGCCATGAAGCAGGGTACAGATGGAAAATGCACCTAACCTCACAGGTTTTACTCTTGAAACTCAGCCTTGATTCAGTGTTGTTACTTAGGTTTTCCTGTCAGCTCAAATGCACAGCACTACAGACTCCACAGACTGGTTCACAGCTCCTTCCGCTCAGCTAGACAGCAGCACTGCCTGTCCTTCTGTCTCCCTACTGTTCAGTCACTTCGCATCCATGCTGTGAGCTACCAGCCTTCCCCAAATGTTCCCCGGGCACAGAGAACAGTTCATTCCTCTTCATACCTCTTTTTCCCCACACACTCAGAACACTCCTTTTAACCACCAGCAACTCCAATTCACAATTTTCATCAGTGTTAGCTGAAACCAGGGGTGAACCCCAGTGACCAGCTTCTCCTCTTCAAACACTATCACCACCTGTTGTTGCATTATGGCAAGATGCCCGCAGCCATGCTGCTTGAAAAAGCCCAGGAAGACCATCTTTGGTTTCAACCACCAAAATCTTTCTATATATGTACAATACAGCAGTCAAATCAGCACCCTCATCCCTAAACACCATTCCCCTAAGTGGCAGACAAGTGCTTTCAGTCACTGAAAATGAAGAGGTGCCAGCCAGGGCTATCTTCTGGGTCATATTCACATCTGGTATGTGGAGGATCAGGAAAGTTCAGTGTTTAAAGGTTTATGAACAAAACTGCTCTACATTGTCCTCAGGTAGAAACAGAAAGTGTTCTTTCCAAAAGGGTTTGGGCTGCCAACTTAGTTCCACGATAGGTTTTGGAAATACTAAGGACAAGAGGAAAGCCACGGCAAGTAGCCAAGGACAGATTTCCAGTGGACATCCTAACAGCTGTGGTATCAGGGAGTTTGGAAGGAAAGGAGTGAGGCATCATGTGATTCAGGTGCCCTGCCTCAGGCATTGATGGATTTCCAGCGGTCACTGTCTATGCTGTTGATGCTGCCCACGTGGTACGGCATAGAGGCCACGTCGTCCAGGTAGGCTGTGGTGTCAATCTGAGTGCTCGAGTAGAACCCAGAATCCATTCCTTCCTTCTTGGCAACAGCATAAGGGTGGGGTAGGTGCACATCCACATCCTCAGGTTCATCCACCTGACATTTGTAGGAGAAGAGGATCTTTGGTTCAGACCTAGAGTGATGAAAGATTTAAAATGCATGTTTAACCCATGTGGTATCACAGCCACCTATCCTTAACTGAAGCTCATCAGCGTTAAGAAATTGTGCATTCAGACCTGAAGCACTCTTTAAATGAGCTTTTGGTCTGGAAATCTGTGGCAGACTATTAAATAAAGTAATACTAAATGAAGCTTTGGATGAAGTCACTTAGGAGAAATACAAGTGGCAAAATCCTGACTCTGCTGTGGGAAAAGTGTTCTCATCTTTGGGAGTTTTGAATTACTGAGGGCAACAGCACCCAAACACTACTGAACTCCACAGCAGCCTGGCTACTGACACCAAAATGAGTCAGAACAGGAGTACACTTCAAGTTCCACCAGTGCACATCACAAAAACCAAAATACAAACACTTGTGGATCAGCAGTTTCCATCTTTAACTCCAGACAGCGTCCCCTTCTAATTTCAAAGGGATGCAGAGGTAAGTTTTTATATTTTAAATTTACTTCATGTTCTTAGTTATTTTAAAGCCAGTTACTTTGAAGCCCGCTGTTTCTTGCTAATGACCACCAAATACTAAACCCTACAATAAACCACTCGAGTTTTCCCATCAAGGTGCATTTCCCGTGAGTGGCCACACGGAGGCGACCCCGGCCCGAGAATCGCCCTTCCCAGGGTTTTTCACTGGTGATTTTTGGGCCCATGACAGAGTCCTCGGCAGAAGAGTTACTCAATCCCCACATCCTTTCTACAAATTTACCCCAAAACCCACCCAGAAGACCATTTAGGCTCCCAGGACTCAATCCCTCATTAAGCATTTAGCTATCAACTTCAGCAGAAAAACTTTGTACTGTGCAGGATGCTGACGCTGAAGAAGTGATCCTCCGAAATGTGTGAGAGGAATACAGCCATCAGCTCTGCTCTGCATACAAAGGAGCCCTGCACAGAAGTGAGCAGCCCCGGGTCACACAAGAAATTCTCCAAGGGCAGAAATTAAGACTGGTTCTCTAACTGGCATTATAGTTGCTATCTTTATTGCACAGATTGAGAGAACCTGAGTGCAAAACAATTAAATGACAATATATACCCATCCAAACTCCGGTTCCTGGCTACTCACCCAAAGAAACCTTTCAGGAATGCCACATAGATGAGAGGTGCAAAGAAGCTGAAGTAAAGGAACGTGGTAGCATCAACACAGCTGTCAACAGCAAAAGGGAACATGAAGGGATTTAGCACTCAAGCACAATACAGTTGGGTAACACCACTCACATCCTCCCAAATGATCCAACTTCCCTCCAAAGTGTCCAGAGATCAAGAAAAATCATGCTAAACACATTTAAACTGATGCAAAGTAACAGCCATTGTCATCAACATGTGTCACTGCTTCTACACACTCAGGGGAACCATGCCAAAACCGAAGGTCTGACGAAGAGCAGAGTCTCAGTGCTCCTGATTTTGACTCACAGATGTGACACTGATCCCTGCAGAACAATACTCCAGATACAAAGGTGTCTCTATATTTCTAGCAAACAGACTTTCCTCTCTCATTACGTACTAGTGGCCAGACATCAGCGGATTCACACTATTACTCTCACTCACCACCTCAAGACCGCTGCAGCACATGCAGCTCCACAACCTCTCCACTGGGAGTTTCCTGATTACTGAGAGGTCTTTTGGCACAAACCAGAACCAACAGGTTTATTCCTTCTTAGGAACACAGCATAGGTTTGTTTTCTTGGGAGAGGCAGTGTTGAAGGACACTCAAACACAACACAAGATCCAGGGCTGCAGACCTCCTCCCCCAGGGCACGTACCATAGTCCTTCTATGATATCCACACAGAGGAGGGCACTGCCCAGGCCCTGCACCAGGTTCAGCAGTGCCAGAATGCCAGCATAAACATAAAAACTCTTCCTGGCTGTGGGAAAGACATGGATACAGATGAAGCTCAACCTCAAACATCAGACCAGTGGGAATCTGTTTGATGGAGATGCCCAATCCAACAGAAAGTTTTCATGACCTTGTCTCTTTAAGAACTGCTAAAGAATTAAGACTGCATTTTCCGGTCCCATGCTGGCAGGACTGATGGTGGTATGATGGACTAAACCATACCCTCCTGCATGTGTGTATACACACACACGATGGGTTTTGAAAGCATGGTTATGGCAACGTAAGCAAAGATTTAATTGGCAAGTATCTGGAACCACAACTGAATGCAAGAAAAACACACAAAGACAACCCAGCCGAACCAGAAGCTGTACCCTTCCAATGTACAGCACTAATAAAACTGCTCAGGAGACCCTGACAGGAGCAGCAGGGTATGCTGCACACCAGGCAGATCAGGCCCAGGACCTGTGCCTGTGACACGTGACATACATATCCCCTCCCTCAGGGTACCCACACATGGATGCCAATACTCGTTAGAGAGAGAAGAGCTCAGTGCAAACACCTTATTAACAGCTTCTCTAGCTATTCAAGAACTGCAGATATTCTGCAACAACAACCACCAAACAAACAGAAGCATCTTAATAAAGTAAAAGCCCAGATAAAAACTGTTGAGCAGCTCCCACTCAGCCTTCCCTTCCCAGGGGATGACTAGCACTTTAACATCATGTGTGCATTTCAATGAAAGCTGTTATTAAGAAGCCATTTCTTAAGGCTCTCAAAAGATTATATATTTACATTATACCTGTATCATTCACTGAGCAGTAGGTCTTGTTTTCTTAATGTAATTGTTTAGCTACTAAAGCAGCAGTGTAACTGCTCTTACTCTGCTCTCCAAAAGACACAACATACTAATTTTTCTAGGGATAAGTTATCAGTCCTTTGCCATGTTATCTGAACCCTGAGACATGGAATGCATCTGTGGCACAAACACATAGAGGAATCTCTCCCACCTATGCTTTATCCTGACACTGTACCCATCTATACTATGGAAAACACTAAAGTTACTTACAGGGCAAAGAAATCCGGTCTTTCAGAGGAGTTTTTGGAAGAATCACCACCAAGGAATAGACCTGTTGAGACAAAGAACTAACAGCTCCATGGCTGCTTGGCACCTGAACTCAACAATCTTTTCAGGGATGGTGTGTGGTATCATGCACTCCCTGCATGTCTTGAGGCAGAGGCACAAACCCTCAGCATTAAACACAGTACAGATGTGAAGCCCCACAACTCACCCCCATCAGCATAAAACAGCTGGTCACTGAGAAACAAAGGAGGGAAGAACATCTGAGTTCAGCTGGAATCCAGCTGCTCCTGCTTACACCACTCCCACTGCACTTTTAATTGCTTCAGCTTCCCTGCCACATGAGAAGCATCAATGCTGTGCTGTAGGAAGCAGGAGGGGGATTAGGGCATTATTGTACTCAAATCATCCTCCTTGCTCCATTTAGAAAATACAAAGAAGCTACCAGGGTGCATAATACATTCCCAGTACTTACCAGAAAGAAGAAACAGGAGCTGGCAAGCCAGAAGTGTCTCCCTCCATGGCCATAGATATTGAAGTCTTCTGCTGAGAGGTGGGCATCAGGGTACAGGATTTCCAGGGTGCCCTAGGAGAGAAGTGGCACCAACATGATTCTGTTACAAGCAGTATCCTCACTGAAATGCATGTCTGGACAAGGGACACTATGTTTAAAGAAGTTCAAAAAACAGCTGGCCTGCCCACCATGACCCAACCAAGCCCTGCCCTGCTTAGACCAATTTACGCTCACACAGAAGAGGAAGAAACTGAAGACAAGAAGTGAGGAGAAAACGAGTGGCAGGAATCTGCATCTGAAGGAAACTGGCATCAATGACATTCCAGACGAGAGACTGAGGTGTACAGGGGATGCAAGCACTTATCTAAAATAGACCAAGAGCTCCATTTCTATCTTTAAAGTAGACCTTTCTGCTGAAACATCCAGAATATAGTCAGTTTGGGAAAGGACACTGCCTTGCTTAGGAGCTACCATACAGACAGTGGAGACAAAAGTGCTTGTAAGCACTACTGAACCCAGATATAGCTCAAACACTTGATATTTTATGAGGCTCCTCCAGCTTTATCATGTGGTAATGATCAGCTCACTGCAGCCAAGAACCTGGTCCCAGAACAAAGCTCAGTGTGTTATTCTGGCGCTGCCCTGAGTACAGACATGGGCTGACCACTGACATGCTGAGGAGGAGAATAAACCCAGACACAGATTGCATTGTTCAAGGACATGAGGACATGACTAATAAACTGAGCCAGCAAGCCAGCTGCTAGTCTGAAGAGAAGCAAGAGCTCTCAGCTCTCAAAGACTCAGCAGACAAGAGGCCACTGCAGTGCCCTTACTTGGCAAGCACATGGTTTTCATGGCCCTTGAGGCATGATCCAGAACTTGTGGCTCAGGTGTGGAAAACCTCACTCTTGTTCCAAGATTCACTGAACAAGGCAATCCATCCAAACCTCATCTTACTTCTTCAACTTATCTGAGCTATTTACGCAGTAAACAGGACAAACAGATTCTACCTGCTTATACACTGCCACGAGCATTCAGTCTTCCTCCAAAACCTCATCCAAAGAGCAAAGCTGCCACTTTCAGATATGAGTCACACTCTTAACTGCTTAACTTCAAGCGAAGTCCCTTCTTTTGCGAATTCTTCTGCTTCAACGTACTCACCTGGGTGACAGAATATGCCAGAGACAGCACAGTGGTGATTGCCAGCACACGTTTCACACTCGACTTGCTCTCCAGGTGACCTGTAATTATGGGGTACAGAAGTGACTCAGGATGTAATTCCAGCACTGGTTAAAATCAGTTCTTTCCAGAACCCATAAAGGAAAACACTTGTATTTCCAGAGGCCTTCAAGGGAAGGTTAAAGCTCACTAAACCCAGTTTGGAGAGTTGAGCCTTTCGCAGGCAAAATGCTACTTACAAAACAACAGATTTTAACTTGCTTTCCCCTCCTGTCCACGCTAATATAGAGAAAACCACTAAGTCTTTCTGCCGGGGTAACAGGAAAGAAAAAGAAAAAAAGGAATGACTCCAGCATCATGTACGCTGAGATGCTATAAAGCTTCTTCTCAGGGAGAAGAGTTGATGGGAGGTTGAGGTAGAGGAATCTGTACTGGAATAGACTGAATCAGGCAATTTCCAGAAGCTCCTTTCAATCTAAATTATTCTATGAGCCCTCAAAAGATGAAAAGGATACTGCTGATGTGTCCCACTGACAGATGCAACAGTGACACCTACCAACCCCTCTCCTCTACCTCTGACCCACAGGGAGAGGCATTTTCACTTACATGACTGAAAATACTAGAATTACAATTGCAGGTACAGATAAAGCATTTGAATGCAGGCAGGATGGATCAAACCAATCAAGGATGGGATAAAGGGGACAGAAGTGCCCCCAAAGGGACTATCTTAAATAAAACGGGGTTGAAGCAAAGACCAGACCATTGATCTTGTCATAAAAATCTTACCTAAACTGCACACTCCATCGTATGACTGCAGGATGAACAAAGCTCATATAAACCCTTAAATCACACAAGCCATAGATCTGTAAGGTATAATCAGGCCTTCAGCCTTCTAACTAAAACTTCACAATTTGCCCTTTATTCTACAGCCTCTTCACTTTATAGAATCAGCATCACCACGAACTTACAGACGCAGCCTCTGTGGAAGGAAAGGGAATAGGAAATATTCAAAGCACTCGAAAACCTCCTGACACATACCAAAGGCAAGGCCTAGAATCACCACACTCAGTTCGATCGCCAGAAGGAAGAACCTTGTGATCTCCCACAGGATCTGAGGGATAACAGAGACCAGACAAACATGATTAGATGGAGCCAGGAACCAGTTTGAAGCTAACAAAGCAAAACTCCAGGGGATGGCAATCTCTGAATGGCTGGTCATTTCCACAAGCCCTTCTCATGCTTTGTAGGGATACCAATCACATGCTTGTTCCAAGCCCTGTTTGTGCCTGTGGAACAGAACAGTTATGTGGGAATGAGCAAATAGCAGGTCTACAGAGAGGAAGTGGCCATGGTTTGCCCCAGCCGAGGATCTGTCACTTGTGTCAGATATGTTCTTGCTGCTCTGCTCCCAAAGTGCACAAGCCCATGATGACCTCAAAAGTATGATATTAAACAAGGCCAGTTCTTAAAGCAGTCGATATGCCTGAACAAACTCTGTATTCTGCCCTCTTCCAAAGCTACTGGTCCTTAAATCTAAAGCATATTCAAGTAAAAAGCACCCCCCGTTCCAGCCTGACATTTTCAATCTCATGTTTTATTTGATGAAACAAGACCAATAAAAAGCAGGTGAGGCAACTTTTCAGGGAGTCATGCAATAAATCAGTGCCAAACCTAGAACAAGGACCCAGATTCTGGCTTATTAACCCTTTACCTCTGAACACTGAATAGTACTCTCTCTTGAAGATACATATTTTAAGAGGCATTGGATAAGACACTTCTAATCCCAGCAAACACACAGCTGTGTGTGCATTTATATGAGAGAACACAAAAGAAGCACAATAGACAGGACATGTTTACAGAAAAAACTGTCAGTATCCGTCTTGCTACATGATTTCCCAGTTGCTGCACTTAGCAGCAACACCAGAGCTGAAGAAAAACACCTTTCCACCTCTTCTTCAAGTCCTGGACCTACATCTGTTGGACAGAGGTGAATGAAAATGCTACAAACATTCAGCCACTCGCAACAGCAGCTCATCACAATGCTTTGAGAGTAACATTAAAGGGATAAGCAAGGAAACCACACTGATCCCAGAGAATAAAGTCCAAAGACCCGTACTTGGTGGGTGGCTCCTCTTTCTCTAACAGCTCAAGAACCGCAGAGCTTTTTGTTTTAAGAAATATTCTGCAACAAGTCAAATTACTACAAGGAACAGCATGTACAAAGATATTTCCTGTTTGCTAAGGGTTCACCCTGTGCTCAGAGTGGCTGCAAGGACGTTCAGGTGTCAGTCTCAAAAGGGAAGTTGGTTTTATTTGCATTCAATGTAAAAACTTAAACACTTTCAAAGAGTCACTGGAATACTGCAAGAGTAACAAAGGCCAGGTCTTGCCTATCCACTAAAGGTATCTGAATGTTTACGTCTTGCAAAAGAGAATCATTTCATCCCTGTAACAGGAAACTTTTGCTGCCACTATTTGTGTGTCTATTTTAGGAAATCCATTGTTTTACCACCCTGGATGTTGTGATGATTTAGATCCAGCTATCAAAACAGGATTCCATAGTGCACATAGCTAAGAGTACTGCATAAAAACCCCATTCTTCTTGTACACATGTAAGAGGGAAGCCAGAGCAGATTGCTGTGATCAGAAGTACACAAGGCAGAGTCTCTAAAGTCAGTGTTGGACCTACCTTGTCAGCAACCACGGCAGCATCAGAGGCACTCACAGTCATGGAGACAACGGCACGGGCAATGCCAACTAAAGCCACCACAAATACCTGCAAAAAAGAGCAAAAGTGAGCTTATGTCAAAAGGCACATATGCAGTAGTGATCAGAAATCCTTTTGGAATACCATTTCCACGTCAACTTTCAAGCCTGATAATGTGTACTAAGAATTTCCTGCAGCAGACTAGAGTTGGTTTCCTGAAAAAGATTCCTCAGACCTGTCATATAGGAGTAGTGCCTTAGAATTTAGGAAGTAACAATTGTCTCAACTGTAAGATTAAGCTCCAAAGAGTTCTTCACCCAGTCTTTACAACAGTATCTTTACAGTCTTCCCACCCTTCAGTCCACTGGGGCAGGGGAGGAGAAAAAGAAACGGACAGAAAACACAACCCTCCAAATTACAAAACCAAATGGTTGGTATGTCTGACTAAACCAATCACATCAGATAACAGAAACCACTCAACATCAACTACAACACTTCACAGCTGTGACAAAACTTAACCTGCAGTTCTCTCACTCCACACTGTCAATGCTCAGGAATGGAGAGGAAAAGTCACTTACAGCCACCAGCTTTAAAACATCTTACCCTGCTGCACAGTGCAACATAGAGATCCCCAACTCACTTCATGTACCATTTAAGCATGACAGCTCAGCAAGGCTCAGTCACCCTGTGCTGTCACAGCCATACTACGCAATTAAGAGCTCAGTTGGATGTATCCACACTCCACAGTGGAGACTTGCACTCTAAGAAAGTGGATTTTTACAGATAAAATTCTCTGAGTCACGGGCTGATCCTAATGATGAAGGCAGAAGACAGCTAAACCTATCAGAGAACCAAGAGTCCAAGCTGATTCTAAGCTGGTTGCAGAACGCAAATGACCAATAAGTGACCCACAGGTGAGTATCTCTTTCTTAGAGGAAGAAGGGATGGCAACGGCATAGAAGAATACAACAATCCCTCCTGGGGCGGAAAACCCCATGACAAAACACTAACAAAAAAGAAGGGTCCCTGAATATAATGGTGTTCTAGAGCCACAACAACTCACTGGAGAGGAACAAACACCTTTTTGTTTCCTCTCTAAGCAGGTAGAGACTCTTCCCCATCTGTGAACTCCATATTAATCACCAACTCCACAGGAGAGCACTGCTTTAGAACACGACAAACAGTCAATTTAAAGGAAATCCTCACAGAACACACTTCCATCCTCATTTCCCAATAATATACTCATTTCTTGAGTATGAAACTGAGTTAAAGCATTTTCCTCTAAGATTGTGTGCTGGATTTGGCTGGGGTAGAGTGAATTTCCTTCACAGTAGCTGGTATGGGGCTGTGTTTGGGATTTTTGTGCTGAAAACTGTTGATAACACAAATGTTTTCATTACCGCTGCACTGCTCTTACACAGACTGTACGGCATTTTTTGTTTCTCACCTCACTCCGACAGCAAGTTGGCTGGAGGTGCACAAGAAGTTAAGAGGGGACAACTGGGACAGTTGACCCCAACTGGCCCATGAAATATCCCATATGGCATCATGCTCAGCATATAAAGCCAGGAGGAAGGAAAAGACTTTCCGAGTAATGGTGTTTGTCTTCCCTAGCAACCATGTGATGGAGCCCCTGCTTTCCTGGAAACAGCTGAACACCTGACTGCCCATGGAAAGTGGTAAATGAATGCCTTGCTTTGCTTTCCCTGTGTGCACAGCTTTTGCTTTGGCTTATTACATTGTCTTTACCTCAACCCACAGGTTTTCTCACTTTTACTCTTCTGATTCTCTCCCCTGTTCCAGTGAGGGGGAGTGAGAGCAGCTGTGTGGGGCTGAGTTGCCATCCAAAGCATTAAACTCAGTTCACTTTCCTCCCACTGGTTTATCAAGAGTTTTGTTTTTCAAAGCCTTTGGCACAAACGTCTACTGACCATGTGCATTACTGGAAACATGTAGGAAGGTTTAAATCCAGACTGGAAAGGGATGGTAATATTTTTAAAAGGTTGAAACGTTTGTGTGTATACCTGGTTATCCAAATCTGTGCAGAAGCCCAGAACCCCAACTCTTGGCCTGAAAGAGCTAACAAGACTTCCCAGCAAAGATTCAGGTGAGGCTACTAGGTCAGATTTGGTTTTGAGCTTCTTGGGTTTTGCCATGCCAGCACCTGTACACAGACCAGGTAAAGAGGCATCCATCTAACCCAATTCAAACACACATTCACTTCCACAACCCGTACTAATCTCACTGAGGAAGAGCAATCACATTATGTTATATACTGAGGCAAGCCAGGATATCAAAAAGCTTCTGAATGGTCTTTTTAAACAAATTCAGGTAGGTCCTTGCACTTATGATGTCCTGTAAGCAGTATCACAGGGCATCACAGAACTGGTGGGAGGAGAACAGCAAGATCTTAGATGTTTGTGAACTGTAACTGTACTGTATATTCTGTTTGACACGATGTGAAAGAAACTAACAGGGTTGGGTTTCTACATTCCCAGACTAACCAGAACCCTGTCACATCACCATTTTCTCCAGCAGATGACCAAGCTTTTCAACAGCTTCACACAAATTATTCTCCTTTCCCTACCTCAATGAAAAGCTGTGTTTGTGTCCCATGCTACTTACTGCAAGGAGCAAAGAAAGCATAAGATACTAGATTCCAAGACATCAAAGCAACAAAGGAAGAAAAAAAGGAAAAGAAAAATGAAATCACCACAGGAGAACAAAATCCACTCAAATCCAGCAGATATGGTCCCAGTTATCTACTAAAAGCCGAATTCAGAGAGTGCAAAAAAAAGTCTGTGTGTACTTCTTGTAGTACATCTTCAACAAAAAGCAAATTTTGTCCCTGCAAGACCTGGTCTAGGCTCTCTCCACTAGTTCAGCGACATTGTTCATGAGTGGTAATAAAAAAACCACTCCTCAGTTCAAAGACACAGAGTGGTACTCACTAGTATGTAGAATGTAGTGAAGATTGGGCTGGAAGTGACTCGGATTTTGGCCCTGGCAGAGGGCAGCTTCCAGAGAAGAAACATAAAGAAAAGCACATTGGGAACCAGGAGCAGAAGATCCCAGTAGCGGACTCTGCAAAAAGTAAATAAAACAGGTTTTATCCCTGTTCTTCAGCCTCTAGAAGGGAAAGCACCAGCCCTGGTCCCTTCCCAGCCAAACTGAGAAACAAAGCTCTTTCCCTTGGTCCAGGGTCAGACTGTGGTCTCATTTCCTCCAACTCACCTGGACTTCCCAATGTCTTCATAGAGCAACAACAGGCACTTGTGCGGCACTGTGATGTTCGTGTTGTTGATCACCTGAGTTGTCATCGGGGAGAGAGTTGTCACATTATCCAGTGCTGTCACCAGGGCAGTTGATTGTGTGATGTTGTCAGACACGGAAAATGTCATCACAGACATCATGGACTGGAACATCCTGTCTTCCTTCTGGTCCAGGTCAAACAGAGCAAGACAACCACAGCAGGGAAAATAAGCAATATTAAATCAGTTGTGAGTCAGAGCTAAAAAAACACATCCTTGACATTAAGCCCCTGCACAACTGCTTCCTGCTTGGTACAGCCAATTATCATCGTGTCAAAGACTGTATTACACAATGAAATGCCACCTGCCCTAAGTCTGCACACAGCCATTAGAATGGTCAGTACAAAATCACACTTTGCTATCACAGTAACAAGCACCTTCAAATGGTGCTATGTAGGATTAAATTTTGGGATTATTTGAGCTTTGGCAGATTCCTAGAAGAAATCAATACTCAACAGCAATACACGGCATCATCAGATGGAGACAAAAACCCTACTTTACCAGGACACTCATTCTTGGCCCCAAGATCAGGAAGTGACAGTCAATGACTTGATTTCAACTATTGCAATGAAAAGATGAAGGCCCCTACCAAAAACCCGTTGCTGCTACCAACCATGAAGTCTGAGAGCAGGGAGAGCCTCACATACACCCACCTAAAGGGACTGTACAAAGTCTTCGCCTTTCAAACCCAACACTGGCAAAAACCAGGAATCAGCATTCTTTTTCTAACACTTTGCAAGACACCAAAACTATTCTGGTTTTGAGCAAATCTCTTCCCATGCTAAAGCAGAACCCTGACTGTTAAGGTACTTCAGTAGCTACAAGCTGAATACAAACACAGGGTCCAATCACCCCTCCTGACAATCCATAAAGAAGAAATCACAGACAACCCACAGATGCAAAAATGATAAATATCTGTCAGCCAACATCTTAAAGATGCACACTGCCAAGGACAGCACTTGAGCAGTCTGTGTTTTACAGCTAATCCAGGATTTATCTCAAAAAAAATTCTCCCTGTTTGACTCCAGCCCTGACTTGCGTGGTAAAAACTGACAGCCCCCATGACAGGGCTCAGAAGGTATTTTCCCTTAGAGGTTCTGGGTGAGTCACAAGCTGGAAAGCATCAGCACAGCCCTGTGTCATCTGCTGAGCTTTTAGAGTTCAGGAGCACCTTCTCCACAAATTGCTCGAGACTGTCAGTAACAGGCTTTTCTTTCCCTTCAGAGGCTGAGACTCTTCCCAGGTTCTCTAAGGGGCAAGGGAATCATCCCACCCTCAACCAACAAACGCTCCCTTTGATTCATCCTTGCTGACAGATACTCCCTGAGCTGGGATTTTCTTTCGTGACTGCCTTATGCTGTGCTGCATGAGAGGGATCACAGTAAATAAACACACAGACCGGGAAGGAACAGCTTCACGCCAAGATGGCAAAACCCGGGCCAAAAAATTCTGCTTCTAAGTAGAGGTTCCAGCAAACAACCTTCACATTCCAAACTTATCCCTGGAAATGTCCTCTCCTCCCTCCAGCTACTCACTTCTCTGAATTGTTAAGAGAAGGATTTTCTCTTAACAATTTTGTTCCATTCCCTTCCGCTGTAACACCACCATCTCAGCAGAAGCGAGGGCAAGTACGGTCACATTTGCCAACACAGAAAAATTTCTACGTGATTTTTTTTAAATATGGGAAAAAGTAGAGAAAAACCTCACAGACCACGGGCAGAATAACATTAGCAACTGTGAACCATCACAACCTCCTAGCAGCTCTTCTGGGACTAAGAATTCCATCTGCCTGTCACACTGAAAAGAGCTCAAGTATAAAGCTGAGAGAGACTTACATTAGAAAAACAACTTCTTATGAAAAGAGCAAACAGGCTCCATTATTTTTCGCTAGAAGCCACCACTATCACACAACAGCAGCTGCTGATAAGGAGAGGAGTTGGCTACACGTAACAGAACTCCAGTCACAAGGTTTCAAAGGGCAAAGCAGAATCAAGCTCACCTCTCAGCCAGGCTGCTCGCTACAGCCTGGTACTTGTATTCTTCCTCCCCAGATAAAGAGTACACAAAGCAGAGCAATAGAACATCCAACATAAGAGAGAGCAGCCAATGCCATCAGGCACTGTGGTCATGCTTTTCTAATAGCTAAGGCCTACAGCAAGGATGTGGAGAACTAGCCCACTCCTGTCCAAATCAACAGCAAAAGGACCAGGAATTGATGGAAAGAATCCAGCTAGGAGTTGTCATCCCCAGCAACACCGCTCCTTTCAGCACACTATCCTCACCCTGTCTAGTCCTAAATAAATCCAGTCAGCTGAGCATATCCAAGAGCTCACTCACCACACCCTGCCTCCACGGGACTGCCCGCTTCAGCCAGCTCAGCCCATGCAATGGGGTAAAATCACCCAGAGCCATATGAAAAGAAATCAGTACTGCAGTCATAGTCGCCTCTTTTCATCCAGCAGGCAGCTCTGTACACCAGAAAACAAAATGAATTCTTTTTCTATACTCCAAATGAAGCCAGGCTGACTTGGTCGAGGCCAAGTCCCGGCTCCAGGTCCTGGACAAGCTGCATTTGGAACAAGACCACAGGCATGACTCCTGGGCTGCAGTGACAGAGCTCTGGGAAAAGGCTCTGCTGCACCTTCAGAGAAATGTTATCTCACCAATGGATATTGTTCCTTGAATCATGGCACTGTAACAATATCAGAGCTCAGTGAAATTCAGAGCTCACATCACTGGCAATTCTGTCTTCTTTCAAAGCCCACCTATAGAAGGTGAATTACACACTGCACAAGTTGCAGCTGTAATAAAAAACTGAAACATTTCTTTCTTTCTGCAAACAGCATCATAAACTCGTGATAGGGTTAAGGCTGCTTCTTAAAATACTCTATTTGTGCAATAAAAACTGCACTGATCAGATCCCTGCGCAAAGACAACTGCTACTGCAGTAACTTAAATGCTTAAAAATACCCCAGGACACTAGAAGTATAACCCAAAAACAACAAAAAAAATCCCCACCAACAAAGAAAAAAAAGCGCCTTTTTTTTTGTTCTCTTCCTTTTTAAGAAGGTTTTTCAACCCTCTGTTTTGGTCACAATAGTTGCATTTTTCATTTCACTCTTACAACTTAAAACAGGGATTTTCCCTTAGTGATCGAGGTGCTCCCTTTTAGTTTCAGTCTCAAATCTCGTTCTGAACTAAGCTTAAAAAGAAAGGAGCTAGCAGGGCAAAAAAAAAAAAAAAAGAAAAGAAAAGAAAAATACCGAAAGTAGAAGTATCAACAGTAAGCCCAAACCCTCAGAGACAGAGAACCCTGGCCCAGAGGTGGATTTAAGAAATGCATATCCCGGGGTTTTTTCTGTTTTGGTTTTGATTCCTCTGGAAGGCGGGTGCACAACACACCAGAAAAGTAGCAGTGCGTGGTCACTTGGTTCCAGGCTGGCGAGGACGCGCCGCCTGTTTCACAGGCTGCTAAAGCAGCAGAGCTGGACACCCGCCGCAGTTCCATCCCACCCTCCAGCTGGCCAGAGGTGCCCCGGAGGCTCCGGCCATGGGGCTCCCGGGCTGCACCGGGAGGCCCTCGGAGGCCCGCGGCCCCGGCGCAGCACGGCCCCGCCGCCCCGCTCTGAGGCGCTCCAGCGTTCCTCCCTCCCCGTAACCCCCTCCCGCCGGCCCCGCTCCTCTCGTACCCGCCGGGCCC
>VZRV01004346.1:3085911-3112087 GCA_013398115.1 Falcunculus frontatus | reverse complement strand
CCTGGTCCCGCCATCCCAGCCCCGGCCCTGCCGCTCCCCTCAGCCGGGGAGCGTCGCTGAAGAGCGGCCCGAGCGCAGCGCCGCGCAGCCAAGCAGAGACGCTGCCGCCACAGCCAGGGCTTGTCGGCCNTCTGTCCTTTACAGCCCGATCCCACGCTCCGGGCCAGCCCGCACAGCCCCATATCCCACCCAGCAGCGGGCGCTCTGCGATCCAGCACCCACCGTCACACACCTCCGGCGGGGAAACAGGATACACCTGCGCAGGAATTCTGTACAGCCCGTGGATGCAGGGCAAGGCAGTTAATAATTGAGGGAGATCCGATAATAAGTCCCTGCGGGGGAGAATGATTAACAACTTTGGAGTTTGGCTTTTGAGGAGAGTTTAAAGCTGACTGAAGAAACTCAGCGTAGTTTGGACAACAGCTGCTAAAGGGAAACACGATCAATAATTAGCAGGATTTGGAGGTGCAAATACCAGGCAGACAAAAGAGACGCTTAGTATAGTAAACAAGGAAGTAATCGTGACAAATGAGCCAAGATTTATATAGGAAATTAAAGGAAATAACCAGCTAAGCACCAGCACGTTATTCTCAGCAGTAAGAGCTGACTGACAGGGAAGCTTCAAGGAGAATGTTTGTTATCTGAGTCATTGCAAGGACTGGAGGATACATTCTGGCATGGTTTTCTACCTGTGGCTCACCCGTGTCTGCAGGCACTGCTTCTGTGGGAATGCAAGGCTTTTGCTAAGCTGGAGCTTGCTGTACAGAGCCTGTGCCTCTTTAGAAGATCCACACATTGGTCAAGTTTGCACGTTCTGCTCTAGCGAACACCACACACAGAGGGGTCCAGGCCCTTCTCACGCATAGATCTTCCTCAGCTTAAACGTGCTTGATCCTCTTCTCAGGTCAAATTTTCCAGCTACACCTCAGCAAAGGGTTTGTACCTGGAGACTCACCTGCCTCAGCCCTATTCCTCCGGTTTCCACTGGGTTGAAACAGGTTTTCATGCTGGTGTCACGCCTTTGGAATGACATCTGGAGAAGCCAGTCCTTGCTTGTCTCATCTCACACTGTTGTGCAGGTTAATGATATGTTGCAATATTTTGACATGTTCCATTTATGGATCCAAGCTCAAAGGCTTGGCTGACACCAAGATCTCTGAGTTACAGAAGGGACACTTCTGTTTAAAGAGAGGTGGAGTGTTTCTGCCTAAAAAGTGCCTTGGTAACAGACAAGTAAAATCCATGTCTTCTCACTTGTAGCCTCAGGCACTAACTAGTTGAACGTGTTACCTCCCACATAACTGTGTCAGAAGGAGAGATTTTGCGTTCCGATCCACCTGCTCTTCCCAACTGATTCAGTTTGAGGCTAGAGCCCAGTATTTTGGACACCAGATCCAAGGGCTGTTTCATGGTGAGGAGACTGCTGGGTGCCACTGCAAGGACCGTGACACTTTAGCTCCTGCCTTCCTCACCGCTTATGTGAAACAGGAGGTGGGGGATCCACACTTACGGTTCCTTTGGATTAACCAGCCTTGCCTGTCGGCCCCAATGTGGTGTGTGCAAACATAACCCTCCTGTTCCCATCTCCAACGACTGCTCCATGTCCTTAACTGCACACATCCTTCCATTTCAGCTGAGCATTGCTGCTCTCTGTGTCATCTCCTCCAGCCAGAGCATAAAGATGGCAGGGCTCACTCCCTTTGTCCTTGCTGTGTCACTTGGTGTTGCCAGGCTGAAGCAGGACAAGAGGTGATGTTCAACAGCCTTGATACAACCTTGAGGGCCCCAAGGAAAGCTGGCACTTATTGCTGTACCTGCTGCAGCCTGCTGTGCTTTGGCAATCTCACTTGCCTTGCAGGTGTCAGTGGTGGAAGGTGCAGACATGGTGTCCAGGACAGCATTACACCTTTGTATCATCACCAAATTCCACTCTTCTGCAACATTTTCTCTCTCTCAAATGCTCTTTCAGCTTTTATTAGATCAGTCTACTGAACAGGATATTACTTCTCATCTGAAACTGCTTTGCTGCTCAGATGCTGAGCAACTGCAGGGACAGATGTGCCTGTCTTGTTTCAGAGCTGTTCTACCAGCCCACTGATTTCTAGTATTGGGCATAAATTTGCACCGCAGGATACCACCTGAGCTGCACTCCTGTGTCTCTGTCCTTTTTTTTTCAAGGGGAATTCAGTCTCTAGGGCTCTTCCTGTACTGCAAGAAGCCACGAGTCTGCAAAATCCTAGTGGTATGGTTGGATATTCAGGGGTTTGGTGCTCAGGAGAGGTCACTCCAGTGAGCAGGCTGGGCCTTGTCTGCATCTCAGCCCTCTCACATACCTCAGTTCATGTCTCTAGTGTAGCAGGAGCCCTGTCCCATACATGGCAGCAGCCTGATTTTAGGGGTGGTTTTAGCTGCTCAAGCTCAGCTCTTGTCAAAGAGACAGAGCACTCCAGCTCAAGCACAGGACCACTTGTAGGTGGCACCCAAAGTTAGCAGTGAAAACATAGGCATGGTGTGTGGTCTTCCAGGAAGGACAGACGGAAAAGCTGTCTGTCCATCCAGCTGTCCAGTGCCTGGAGAGACAGTGGCACCCTGTGGTGACACTGGCTCATCACAGTGTGCCATCTGGGCTGTGTGAGACAGCACCACCTTAATCAGGTCCTGGGCTGCCTTCCCTTAAGCCACAGAATCGTTTAGGTTGGAAAAGACTGGACATTAGGAAAGAATTCTTCATTGGAAGGGTGCTCAAGCATTGGACAGGTTTCCCAAGGAGGTGATGGATTCACCATCCCTGGAAGTGTTCCAAAACCATGGAGATGTAGTGCTTAGAAACATGTTTTAGTGGTGGACTTGGCAGGGCTGGGTTAACAGTTGGACTCCACGACCTTGAGGATCTTTTCCAACCTTCATGGTTCTGTGACTCTGTGACCTCTAAGATCACCAAGCCCATGGTGGTCTCTAGGAGCCTACAAGTCGGGGCATCTTGGGGGTGTCCCTGTGTCTGTTTCACTCCAAGCGCCAGCCAGCTCCCTGTCATGTGTCTCAGAGAAGAGGCTGAGCCAGTCTCCTATTTATATCATAATGCTCCTGCTTTGCTATATTAGTACCAGCCTGAATCATCCAGCTGGGCTCCTGGAAGAGCCGTTTCAGATTGTCAGCTGCCTCTTTGGTCACTTTTGCTTCTGGTGTCTCCTGTTTCAGGGTCACTGTCCCACGCTCGAGTGCAGCCAAGAGCGGAAATAGCCTGATACTAAATAGTGATCAGAAACCCTTCAGAGAATGCGGATCTACAAAATCCAAACCACCTGCTGTTATGCAAGGTCCCGTGGCCTGGGAAGAAACATTCCACCTCCTTGCCAAACATCAGCCCATTGCTTGTTTTGTCTGTCTAAATTCCTCTTCCAGTCTCTACGGGACAGGTGCTCTTCTTCAGTTCCTCTCCCAAATGGCATTTGCTTGCTGCACTGAACAGCTGGGGAGACAGATGTGTCTCCAGAATAGCTCCAATCAGCTCCCTGTTACTGTTAGCACATACAGGCTAACATAAGAAAAGAAAAAAAGATCATCAAAATGCCAGAACCTCTTTTCCCACCTCTTGTCGTTTCAGCGAGAATCAGAACAAAGGTGATTCAACTGGGTCAGTGGCAAACGCGGTCAAGTCAGGCTTGATTTTAGCTGCCAAAGAGGCAGACGTGAGCACGGGAATTCACAGTAGGATATCTCCCGTGACTCGGGCTCCCAGCAGGACGAGACCCGTCGAGCCCAGAGGAAAATATTTGCCAAAGTTTGCCAGCGCCACCCATCAGCCCCCGAGCCCCCTTGGCCGGGGGTGGCGCTGGGTCCCTCCCGCTCCAGGCTCCCGCCCCCCGCTGCATCCATATTCACAAGGGGGCGGGGCTCTCTCCATTATTCATGAGCTTTCGCGCGCTTTTGTGACCACGTGGGTCGGTTTTCGCGCGGAATCCGGCGGGCCAGGAAGCGGCGGTGATGGCGGTGAGCGGCCGGGCCGGGCTGGGGGAGCCGGGAGTTGGGGTGCCTCCCCCGCGGGGTGCGGGTCCCGGGTCTTCCCCGCTGCGGGACACTTGGCGCTGCGGCCGTGCGGCGTCCAGAAAGGATTTCGGGGTGGGGGAGACAGTAGGGGTGCGCTCGGTGGTGCTCCCGAAACGCCGAGGGAAGTTTCCCGCGTGCCCGGCGCCGCAGAGGAGAGACCTGGGCCAGGGCAGGATCGGACCCTTTCCCTCCGCTCCGGCTGCGCTGCGCTCGGAGGATGGATTTACCCCCTCTCCCCCCTCCATACGTTTCCATCGTCGTTTGCGAGGAGGGCTAATTATTGTAACTCGTCGGTGATCCATATACTCCCTTTCTGACCGCGGCCCGCATCGCAAAGGCCCCTGGAGGCACTCAGCCCCTCTCTCCCCGCGGTCCCCTGCCCTCACCCACCTCCTGTCCTTACAGGACTCCTCCGAGTCGCAGGCGGCGGTGACCAGCCCGGTGCGGAGCTCTCGCCGCGGCGATACCTTCACGTCCAGCCCCGGTCGGGACCTGCCACCCTTCGAGGATGAGTCCGAAGGGCTCCTGGGGACCGAGGGGCTTCCCGAAGAGGAGGAAGAAGGGGAAGAGCTCATTGGGGAAGGGATGGAAAGGTAAGGAAATCGTTTGGGGGGGTTGTGTCCAGCGATGGGGTGTGCTGGGGATGTCAGTGCAGCCAGCGACATGGAGGGGCTCTCAGGCCTTGTGGGATCCCTCTGCTATGCTGGTAGCTGGGGTGAGGGGGCTGAAGAACTGCTGGGCAATGGAGAAAGGTCAGAGTATGGTGTCATTTGAGTCCTGGAAGAACTGAGCAAAGTGCCATCATGGTCCAGAGCGGGTAAACCACGATCTGCCTGGATGCTTGATGTGCATCTAGCCCAGCTCTACTCCTGCAGGCATGAATTTTGAGGATGTTTTACTCAGCCAGCCTGCCGGCAAGCTGAACTTTACAACACAAAGGCTTGAATGCTGGCATTCCTAACAGTGGAGCTGGAGCCCTTTACTGCAGGCCATCTTCCATTGGGAAGTGTCTTCCTGCTCAACAGTTCTGTCCTGCTGCAGAACAAGTGTCCTGACACCTGCCCAGCAGTCGCCAGGGAAGGACTGCAGAATTGCTTTCCTGGCCTGATTCCCCACTCTGTGTGTGCGTGCTAGGGACTACCGCCCCATCCCGGAGCTGGATGTGTATGAAGCAGAGGGCCTGGCCCTGGATGATGAAGATGTGGAGGAGCTGACTGCCAGCCAGCGGGAAGCCGCCGAGCGAGTGATGAGGCAGCGGGACCGTGAGCTGGAGCAGGGCATGGGCCGCATGAGGAGGGGGCTGCTCTATGGTAGGTGCAATGAGCTGTGCCATCCTGTGCGCTTGATGATAACCCAGGCCTTTGAGGGGAGCTGGGCTCTTTACCCTCAGGTTAGTAGGGAGGTCTCTAGAGCTCCAGTATATCTGGGTTCCTTGTGAAATCACTGGCTGAGGGCTTAGCTGGATTCCCTGGTGCATGATCCCTTTTCTTTGGGTTTCCTAGGAACTCATTTGGTGTTCTTCTGGTTACTGCTGAGACAAAGTTAGGATCCTGGGCCTGTATCAAAGGGTTGGGATTCTACCAAGTGTATGCTGTTGAGTGTGTTGGTGCTCCTGGACAGACTTCTTTAGGCTGGATGGAAGGGCCTTTGATACACTTTAAGCCCGTTCCTTGGTCAGTGCATTAAGGGACTTGAACGTGTGCTGTTGCACACAACTCTTCCTATTCACACCCTTAAGTTCTTAGCTGTGTTGTGGAAAATGTAGGAGCAAGTCTAGAAGTGGATTTAGGCTGGGCCTGGGATGTCTCTTGGTTTGTATCCTAGGCTGTGACCTCTTTACTTCCACAGCCCATGCAATCCCACTGTGACTAATCCAAAGAGTGGGAATGGGAATCCCAGATCTTGAGCAGTTTTTCCTCCTGACTCTTAGACAGTGACGATGAAGATGAAGACCGTCCTGCACGGAAGAGGCGGCTGGCGGAGCGGGCTGCCGAAGGCATGGAGGAGGAGGATGAAGACATGATTGAGAGCATTGAGAACCTGGAAGACATGAAAGGGCACTCAGTGAGGGAATGGGTTTCCATGGCAGCTCCCCGGCTTGAGATCTATCACCGCTTCAAGAACTTCCTGAAGACTCATGTGGATGACCATGGGCACAATGTCTTCAAGGAGAGGATCAGTGACATGTGCAAAGGTAGGGCTGGGTCATTGGAGGCTCTCTCTCTTTATGTGGGTCACAGTACTTTGTGGTGATCCGGTCCAGAGGTGGATATTTTTCTGCCTGCCCTCTTTGTTCCAGACGTTGAATCAGCACTTTAAGAAAGCCTGATGCTGGTGGAGATAAATGAATAATGGAAACATGTCTACTGTGTTCTTTGATTCTGGCTGACTAATTAGAAGGCCCCTGGCGTCTGCTCCTCATTAATATTCATATCGTAGAAATGCTAGCAGAAGAATATGTGGGGCAGCAGACAGTGGTCTGCAAGTTTGTGATCTGAAAGAGACAACAATTGCTTGCTGTCTGCACCAGTTACTTTCTCACACTGGAAACTGGATTATCCAGCGAGGGGACACAAATAGACCTTGTGACTTTGGAAACCATGTCAGTGTTGCAGCCTTGTATTCTGACTAGGCACTGCCAGAAGAAACAGTCATTAAGCCTGTCATTGATGAGTTTTAAAAGCAGAAATTGTCACATCTAGGAACAGCTCATGTAGCTGGACTTGTTGTATTTCTTCTTTATATTGAGCAGAAGCTTGAGCAATGGAACAAGATCAGTTTTATAAAGCTAGGAAATAAAAGGCATTTGTCTCATCCATTTCCACGAACATAAGACACAGGAGGTTTTTTGCCAGCCATTCAGCACACATAATGTCTCTCCTATTAACTTCTGTTTCCTGGAGGTCTCTGAGAGAGTTGTGTGTTGGGCTGAGGCTTTTGAATCTCAGGGACACTGAGCCTGGGAAGTATCTGTGCAGAACTGGAGAGGAACAATCACAAGCTTGGTACTGATGAAGAATTTGTTAGAGAAAGAAATTTAAAAGGCTTTTCCACCCATTTTCAAATTGTTAACCTCTAAACATTTTTCAGGGAAAGTGCAGAGATCTGCAGCCTGCAGGATACATGTTTGTCTGTTCTGGCTATCCTTTGCAAACTCCTTGAGGAGTGAACAGGCTGAAATTACAATTCACTCCATCTTTTTCTTAAGAGAACAGAGAGAGTCTGGTGGTGAACTACGAGGATCTGGCAGCCCAGGAGCATGTCCTTGCCTACTTTCTGCCTGAGGCCCCAGCAGAAATGCTGAAGATCTTTGATGAAGCAGCCAAGGAAGTGGTGCTGGCCATGTACCCCAAGTATGATCGTATTGCTCAGGAGATCCATGTCCGTATTTCCCACCTCCCTCTGGTGGAAGAGCTGCGGTCACTCAGGTAAGAGCAGAACTACCAGCAGAGTGGCTGTGGGGCCTGCATTAGGCTTTGGGGTGCTCAGGACTCACCCGTGAGCTAAACCTCTGGGTAAGTCTAACAGGATAGCTGAGCTTAGCACAGGAAAAAAAATCATACTAAGGATGAACTTTCAGCATCCCCAAGGTAAACTTGTGCCTTGCAGCAGGAGTATTTCTGGAGGATGTTTTGCCTTCTGTGCCCTGCAGGCATCCAACGTATCTGTTTTTCCTCAGGCAACTGCACTTGAATCAGTTGATCCGGACCAGCGGAGTGGTGACAAGTTGCACAGGGGTTCTGCCTCAGCTTAGCATGGTCAAATACAACTGCAGCAAGTGCAACTTCATCCTGGGACCCTTTTTCCAGTCGCAGAACCAGGAGGTGAAACCCGGTTCCTGTCCAGAGTGTCAGTCTCTTGGCCCCTTTGAAATCAACATGGAAGAGGTAAGAGATTATGTGCTTGCCTAGATGAGGCTGGCTGCTCATCCCGCTCCACTGCCTGTTCCTCCCAGCCCTGCCTTGGCTCCCCTCCTTTGAACGGCTTGGTGTGGGGAGAGGGGTCTTCTGCTATATCCAGGGGGCTGTGAAGATAGGTCCATTTGAGCTCTTGACCTGAATGACCCAGTTTAGCAACCAAAAGTAATTTATTGCCACACTGTAGGTGTTTGGATTGAGTCTTTTGCCACAGTTATCTCTGTGGTACACAGTTATTTATTGATATTTTAGAAATGCCGACACACGCTGTCTAGCTCTCCTTCCCAGGTTGAGTCAATCTGTCCTGATCTGTCAGCTAAGGAAACCAGAGAGCAAAATCATTGATGTGGAGAGCTTCTGACTTTCATTCTTTGCTTTGATACCTTTAACAATCACAAGTGGAGCATCCTTCTCCCAGGAACTGCTCCAGTATTTGGGTGGACAAACACTGTGGAGGCTGAAACATAGTGGTGAGATGCAGCAGAGTGCTTTCCTGTCCCCACTATTGCCTATCACACTCTGGAATTGCTCCTCACAACCTCCGTGCTCCCATGTCTGTAGTTTTCGAACTGAAGTACAGTAAATCTTTGAATGGCCCTTCTCTCTGAGGTGCCTGTGAAAAGCCGTGCTGGTGCCTGCTGGACTTGCTGGGTAACTTTGATTTTGTTGCTGCAGACGGTCTATCAGAACTACCAGCGCATCAAGATCCAGGAGAGCCCTGGGAAGGTGGCTGCAGGCAGGCTGCCCCGCTCCAAGGATGCCATTCTCCTCGCTGATCTGGTGGACAGCTGCAAGCCAGGAGATGAGATTGTGAGTACATTGTTCAAGTATCAAGAGAGCACAGGGTGAATTCTGACAGTGACATCACGGGAACATCTGTGGGGATTTGGGGACGGGTTGTCCTCAGATGCATTTGAGCCGCTCCTTTTGAGCCTTACCTTAAAATGGAGAGGGGGCTGTTTTGTACTGTGCAGGCACTCACACAGCATTTCCTGCTTCCCAGGAGCTGACAGGGATCTACCACAACAACTATGATGGCTCCTTGAACACTGCCAACGGGTTCCCAGTGTTTGCAACTGTGATCCTGGCCAACCACATCGCCAAGAAGGACAACAAGCTGGCTGTTGGGGAACTGACTGATGAAGATGTGAAAGTGATTGTGGGTCTGTCCAAGGATGAGCAAATTGGGGAGAAGGTGGGTCAGCCTCAGACATCCCTTCTGACAGCTTGCCATCACCTGGCAGCTGGATCAGAGAGTGATGAAATGGGTCAGCTGGCCAAACAGTGGTTAAAGGAACCCAGTTAAAGAAATCCCAGTTCTCTCTGAATGGTCTTCTGTAGCTCTCAGACAGCTGTTGATGAGAGGCTGTTATAGGAGGGAAGTAAATAAGAAACTTTCCTTGTACTTTTGGAGGTCAAATTTTCTGTTTCTCCCATTCCTTCTCTGGGCCTTCTACATCACAGCAGGGCTGGAAGACAGGTGAGAGACACTCAGGCAGTGCTTATATCTGATCAGTTTTCTCTCCCTGTGTCTTAGAAGCCAAGTGGGGGAAGTGTTCTGTGAGGCCAGTGACTGCATTTCCAGTCCCCTAAAGGGGATATTATTGCTTAGCTTAAGATGCGGTTGAGATTTTAGCTTTGCTTCCTCTGTATGCTAAGACCTGAATCCAATACTTGGGAGAACAAAGCTCCTGGATTGGTACATGTTCAACCTCACTTGGGTCAGATTTAATCTCTATAGTGGGGGACTTCACTCGGTTGCCTTGGCTGTGCTGCTGTTACAGTGGCTGCTGTTTCAGTGGATGCAGCTTCAGCTGGGAGTGTTTTAACATGAGTAGTCCCCAGCATCAGGTTATTTTCAGAATACCCTTGAGAAAATCAGCCAGTTGTTCTTAATATTTGACTCTGATGACAATTCATGTGCAGCATAGCCCATTCAAGTACTGTCATGTGCAGTGAGTAAGCCTCTGATCAAGGTCTCCAGCTTTACAAGAGCTGATAACAGCCACTGTGATGTGCCTTATGTACAGCAGGGTTGTGGAGGCAGTGATATCAGCTTCCAGCACCAGACTACATAATCTGCCATGCCCCAACAGCACCGTTTTTGTGAAGCTCCTTTAGGCAACAGCGAGTGGGTTGTTACCTTTGAAAAAGCCCTCACACCCTGGATAATAACATACTCTTTGGAGACAGCAGTATCTTAAGAGTAGCTTTAGATATGGCACCTTGCTGATGTTCATGCAAAATCCTGTTCAGAATGGGAACTGGTATTCCCTGGACAACTCCTGCTTTCCCTTTCAGATTTTTGCCAGCATTGCCCCATCTATTTACGGACATGAAGATATCAAGAGGGGCTTGGCTTTAGCTCTTTTTGGCGGAGAGCCCAAAAACCCAGGTGAGTGTCCCTTGTGTCCCTTAGTCCTGCCTCACTCAGGGGAGGGCAAAGGGACTGGGGTTTGTCTGTGCTGTTGCAATGGGAGTAGTTAGAGTTGTGTGGCTTGGTAACAGACAAGGTTTTACAGACTGAGGGATATCTGTGATTGAACTGGCTGTTTTATCACACTGAAAACTCTGATGTGACAGTAGAAATGCTATGACTGAAAATAGCTCCTGCTGCAAACCCAGGCAAGTTTTTATCCCTCCTCTAGGAGGTCACATTTAATGCTCCTTCAGAGGTTTGACCTTATGGCACCCTGATTTGTTATCATCTCTTCAGAAGGATGTGTTAAGATGTGTCAGCAAGGTTAGGAAGTCTGTTTTACAAAGATGACTGCCTCCAAAACTGGCTTTCTTTCCCCCTCAGCTTTCCTGTAAACTTGGTTGCCATGCCTGCTGGTTGCCCTCCCTTCAGCTTTGTGGTGCTCAGGGCAGGGTTGCTGTCAAGCCATGCACTCAGCTGCCACATGGCTTTCCCATTGCTTTTGTAGGTGGCAAACACAAAGTTCGTGGTGACATCAACGTGCTTCTGTGTGGAGACCCTGGTACTGCAAAATCACAGTTTCTTAAATATGTGGAGAAGGTGTCGAGCAGGGCAATTTTCACCACTGGCCAGGGTGCTTCTGCTGTGGGCCTCACAGCCTATGTGCAGAGGCACCCAGTCAGCAAGGAGTGGACTTTGGAGGCAGGAGCCCTCGTGCTGGCTGACAGAGGTGTCTGCCTGATTGATGAATTTGACAAGGTGAGCCCAGCTTCATCTCTCCGGGAAGGATTGGCTTTGAAGGGACTGGCTGTAACCTCTGTCGACACATGGTAACTCACGGTGACATCTCCCAGATGACCAAGGTTCCTGCAGTTTGCTTAGGCCCTTGCTGGTCCATAGTGCAGTTTGCTGCCTTTTCAGAGCATCTGGAGCTGATTCCCCTTAGTGTGTTTGGCAGTGGGGTATAGACATAGATTCACTCTGAATCATTCTTGCTTTCTTGTAGATGAATGATCAGGACAGGACCAGCATCCACGAAGCCATGGAACAGCAAAGCATTTCCATCTCCAAAGCAGGCATTGTCACATCCTTGCAAGCTCGCTGCACCATTATTGCTGCTGCCAATCCCATAGGTAAGTGCTGAGAGACTACAGGACCATCTCAGGCTCTCAACATAAATCCATGGTCATGAGAGCTGTGGCACAGCTTCCCTTCCCTCTGCCTGGTTCCTTCAGTCTGGAGCAGAGATCAAGCGAGCAGAAAAGTCTTCAGTAATGTACTGGAGGTCTGTCCTTCCTCCAAAGCTGCAGCCTTGGGGCCTGTTTGACTTGGATTGTCTGTGTGACCCAGGTGGGCGATACGACCCGTCACTGACGTTCTCGGAGAACGTAGACCTGACAGAGCCCATCATCTCTCGATTCGACATCCTGTGCGTGGTGAGAGACACAGTGGACTCAGTGCAGGTAGGGGCTGTGCCAGGAGTCTGAGCGTGTGCTGGGTTTTAATGCTGCTGTTGGGATGCTCAGCTGCAGCTGCCCACTGAGTTTTTTCTGTCCAGCGAGTGTGCTCAGTGTCCGTTGGTGCGCTGCTCTCTTGTAGGATGAAATGCTTGCTCGGTTCGTTGTTGGCAGCCATGTCAAGCACCACCCAGGCAGCAAGGAGGCAGTGAATGGGGACACTAATGAGGTCATCCTTCCCAACACATATGGGGTTGAACCCATTCCTCAAGAGATCCTGAGGAAATACATCATCTATGCCAAAGAGAAGGTCCACCCCAAACTCAACCAGATGGACCAGGACAAGGTGGCCAGAATGTACAGTGACCTCAGGAAGGAGTCTATGGTGAGAATACTGAGGAAAGGAGGGAAGAACTGTATGTATCTAGACTGCAAATCAGCCTGAGACTGCTCCAACATATGTTGACACATTCTTGCCATTCCCATCACAAAAGTCTGTGCCACTGTTTTGTGAGAGACAGGCAGATCCTGCAGTGTCTGCTGAACAGATGATTCTTCATCTAAATGCAGAGTCTCGCCTGTTGGTGATGTGTGGACTGATGGACTGGACACATGTACAGTGCCTGCCACGGCAAAGTCCTTTTGTTGTCACCCAGTCTGGCAGGCCCACAGGAGATGTTTGCATTCACTCAGATCCACATGCTCCTGCTACATTACAGGGAGCCATTATTTGTGGAAATGCCCTTCTCTTTTGTCCGTGGGCTGTCTCAGGCTCATTTCATGCTCTCCAAGTGAAAGAGGAATTTATTGAGGTGCGAGGGAGATTTTCGGAGCTTGGGAAAACTATACCTTTTTTGATTGGCTTTTTGTTTCTTTAACTCCTAAAATCTGCTGGAGGAAACTGGATTGCCAATCTTGGAAAGGCCCTAAACAGTGTCACAGAGTGACCCCACAACATCCCCTTGCACTGTGATGAATTCAGATGAACAGGGAAGCTGTGCCAGGCTATGTGGCCGTGCCAGCAGGTGGCAGAGCCTCCTTAGCCTGAGTCACCGTCAGAGGTGCAGAGAGCTCCCTGCAGTGTGAAAGGAGATGGATCCTGGGCCAGAAGGCACCTGTTTTGCCCCGTGTCTTGTACCCTTCAGTAACGTGTTGCCTCCTCCCCTTTGCCCTCAGGCAACGGGCAGCATCCCCATCACGGTGCGGCACATTGAGTCCATGATCCGCATGGCCGAGGCGCACGCCCGCATGCACCTGCGTGATTATGTGGTGGAGGACGATGTCAACATGGCCATCAGGGTGATGCTGGAGAGCTTCATCGACACACAGAAGTTCAGCGTCATGCGGAGCATGCGCAAGGTGGGCACCGGCTGAGCCGGGGGCTGTGGCTGCACCCCAGGCCTGTGGGTTCAGCTGCAGCCTCCTTGCTCTGCCCTGGCTGTGGGAAGAGACTTCCATGGCCTGCAGGGGTCGGTCCTGTAGAGACAGGTGCTGAGCCTGTGTTAATGGAGTACTGTGGGTCTGAAGTGTTAAGGAAGTTCCTCGTCTGACCATCCAGGAGCCACTCTGGCAGTCATGCTAATGCCACCTGAGCTGGGACCGAGGCCACGTCACAGCTACACACACCACACTCACAGTCAGACAAGGTTTCCTTACCAGCTTCGCCCCAGATTTCCCACAGCAGAGCCTCAGACATCTGGATACTTAAAATAATTTAATCCTGCTGCAATAACAACAGCTCAAACTAGGTGCCTTTGAGGAGGGACCCCAAACAAGGCACCGTTCCGTGACTGCCCCTCGTTAGTCTGTGGTGAGGCAATGCTTTTGTTGGGCCTGAGAAGGAAGTGTACCTCTGAGTCAAAAGCACTGCCATGTCTTCTTTTTTGACACCTTCCCTGCTATTTTGGCACAGGGCTCCCACTGCTGCTGCTGCCAGGTGATCAAGCAGAGCCAGCAGTTTGTTTCTTCACGTTTTTATTGGGCTCTCAGGGTACAGTTAACCACAGGGCAGCACTCACTGTGGGTTAGTGTGCAGTCTGCCCTGTTCTCTGAGTAGCAGGGGCTGGCTCCGAACAGCTCTTGGCTGGCCACAGGCTGGCATTTATCCACTGTTGAGTGTCTGCCCTCTGTCTGGACGACTCGTGGCCTCTCTCTTTGGCCTCAAACAGCCAGCCAAGTGTGAGCGTCTGCTGGGGAGGCACAGGGCAGTCTGGGTTAAGGGAAGCTGCTCTGTGCCTTGCCCAGGGCCAGCCCTCCCGTGGCTGTGTCCCCGTGGGCAGCACAACTCCACAGCAGTGCACTGCCAGTCCCCAAGAGGCACCAGGGCCCCTACGGAGATTCCAGATGGGCATAAGAGCAGAGGAGTCATGGCTGTCAGAGGGCTGCCACTGCACGTGCAGGTGGCAGGTTGGCAAGGCCAAAGTCACTTGAGAAACACTAAGGGCACAGGTGACAGCAGTGCCATTTGGTTCCTCATGTGCTCTGTGGGAGGAGGGGGTTGGTTGATGTTGGGCACCGCAGTACATCACTGTTCTAATCCTCACGGCTCATCTCATCCTCCCTCCCAGACATTCTCCCGCTACCTTTCATTCAAGCGAGACAACAACGAGCTGCTGCTGTTCATCCTGAAGCAGCTGGTTGCAGAGCAGGTGATGTACCAGAGAAACCGCTATGGAGCCCAGCAAGACACCATAGAAGTCCCAGAGAAGGACCTGGTGGACAAGGTATGGGCTTCTAACAAGCTGCCTCTGGGACTGGCTCACGCTGTCTCTGCAGCCTCAGAACCAGAGGAATTCTCAGACTTTTACATTCTCTTCCTGCTTTATGATACCATAAAAAGACTGGTGTTAATCAATATAACCCAGCATCAGGACTGTCTCCTCTGTATCTTCTCTCTTGTTTGGAAGTACTGTATTCTGCCCTCTCTGTTCTCATGCACCCCCATAAAGCTTTGGGGTTGGAATGGTAAATCCTGCATAAGCACCTGCAGTATGGTGCTTATGCAGGTGAATGAGAACTCAAGTTCCCTGGCATCTGCATTTGAAGAAGCAAAAAGCAGAAAAATCTATGTGTATGAACTTTTCCAATCCCTCCTGAGGCTCACTTACCTCCTCCTTAATGCATCTTCATCCTGGTCCAAAGGCTGCACTTCTGACTTGGCCTTTCTGTGCAAAGTATTGACCTTGCTCAGCACTAAAGCAGTGTTTGGTTCCTGAGTTAGTGCTTTTCTGCTCTTTGCATCAGATGTGCAGAGTAACTACTTCCAAAGCCACAGCTTGGTGTTGCCAGGGTGACCACCCTCAGTCAGATGTCCCCCTTGCAAAAGTGTCCCACTGGGTGAGGTTTTGGGGGTTTTTGGATAGCAGTTACATTCCAGCTCTGGTGGAAGTAAAAGGATGAGCTGAGAGCAGGGAGATGCTGAGCCAGCATCCTCTCTTGGCTCAGCTCAGCACTGCCAATGCTCCTTCCTCCTGACCTGCAGTCTCCCCTGCTACTGCAGTTCTGGTTCCTGCTGAGCAGAGCAGGGATTGCTGACTGTCAAATTTTATGCAGCCTCTGCTATGGAAAACCACATGGTTCTTATTTTGATTGAATAAACATTTACCTCTCCCCTCCTCTTCCTCCCAGGCTCGGCAGATCAACATCCACAACCTCTCAGCTTTCTATGACAGTGAAGTGTTCAAGATGAACAGGTTCAGCCGGGATGTGAAGCGGAAGCTGATTGTCCAGCAGTTCTGAGGCTGGCAGCAGAGTCTGCCACGTGCTTCTGTGAGATGAGACCTCCATCTTCCAGCCCTCCAGGAATGCTACGAGATCCTGAGCCAGAGGGACTAGGCTGCACATCCTCTTGCTTGCTTTGTGCCTTATGGATTAAGGGAGTGCTGAGCTGCTGAAGACCTTGTAAATAGAATAGAATTAAGTAGTTAAATGCCCTGTCAAGTCTGTTTAGCAACTTCGTTCACTATTTTGCCTTGTAGCTAAGCACAGCAGGGAGAGAATTGCTGGCCATATACATGGCATGTTTTCTGTTTGTTTGTCACTAGCTGTTACGGGCCCCTCTGCAGGAGGGACCAAGAAGGAGCATTCGGAAAGCATTATCCACGCCCCTTGGATTGCAAGCACCCTCACGGATTCTCTGTTCCCATCTCTGGTGACTGTACAGCCTGATGGGTGATAATTGAAACTGCTTTCAACTCTCCATGAACCAGCCAGCCTCTCTGCTCCAGGCCTTTGTGCCTGACACTTGACATTTCCCCAGGTGCCCACATGGGTTGACCTTGTGCGGGTTTCTGCGGGGGAGGAGGGGGGAGGCAGAGGAAGATAAGAACTGGAACAAAACATAGCTCTTTCTGAACTTGATGATCTGTGTGGGCAGTGAAGACTCCTTCAGTACCTGCTGGGGAATCTCCAGAAGCCCTAGTGGAGAGGCTTCCCTTGCCTTAGTGAGTGTTATCTCTGTGCAGCTGTCAGCAGATGTGAATTTACAGCTGAATCCAAGTGCTACCTTTGACACCTAAACTGAACACCCTCTCTGACACTCACTTGTTGAGGGTGAAGTACCCATGGTGCTGGTTTTGGGCATGGCAGTGGAGGAGGCCTAAGCTGGACATGTTCAGGGAGGACAGGATGGGCTCAGTTTTCATATGCAATTTTCTTAGTATGTGTGTTTTAAATACATTTGTTTTTCAATACTTTTGTGTTTCCTCCTCTTTTGATAACTACTGCCACCAAGAGTGGAAGTAAGAGCTTAAGTGAGCAACTTGGGTGCTGCATGAGCTGCTTAGCAGTTCATGGGGTTGGGTTTGGGTACAATCACATCTTGTATTTGCTCTTTAGGTTAGTAGGAATGGCAAGTGCCGGCTCTCAGCTCTAGCTGAGACAGCTGTGGACTGATAGCAGGACACAGTTGCCCTGGACAGTGCCATGAATGCTGCCTTTCCCACCAAGGGCCTGCCTGCAGCAGCTCCTTCCCTGTCTTGCCTGTTTATGTTTGTATCCCAGTGAGACTGTCCCATCACAGTATTTCCCACCTCCCTTCCTTACACTCACTTGGGTCAGACAGCCTTGATCCTCATGCCTTGGCTGCCACTTGGATTCCAGTCTGGGAACAGCAGTAACCCCTCTCCAGGACGCAGCTGAGCTCTGCAGTGAATGTGCTTTTCCTGGCTGGAATTGCAGGACCTTACGGCATCTCCAGCCTCCCGCCTGAGCTCGGGAGATTTTGTGAGCTGGCTGCTGCAGTTGGGTGCTGGCCAAGCAGAGGTGTCCCTGGCTGTGGACACCGCCACCATGGGGGTTTGTCACAGTGATGTGTGTGTGTGTGTGTGTGTGTGTGTCCTCGCAGCCTGGAGCCAGCGGCACTCGAGCCCTGCTGGAGGCTGAGCACATGACTCTCGGCCTGAAACTGGCTCTGCGTGTTGCCTCCTCTGGCTGCCAGCTCCCTCCTGTGTATTTGTTTAACTGTTTTGGCTGTTTTTTTCCCTTCCTACTGGGTCTCTGTCTACCAGGACTTTCTGCAGGCAGCCCAGAGAGACACTTCCCTGGTATTCCTTCCCTTCCCTGAATGTGGGCCTGGACTGGGTCTGTGCTGGGGATGGCTGAGATGTGGTTCCTCAGGCCTGACACAGCTGTTAGCACCTTACCTCCTAATGCCAGAGGCCACAGAGACTGTCTCTACGGAGAGCAACTTCGAGCACTTGCACACTGTGGGAACCCACATACCTTTCTGGGGAAGGTCCTGGCCCTGAGAGAGCAAAACCAGAAATAAGGGATGAAACAAGCTTGTCAAGCAAACTGGTGGGTTGTGTCAATGAATGTTGGGTGCAGGAAGAGGAAGAGGCTTTGTGTCACACTGGAGAAATAAAAAATGCTTCCTAAATCCTTGCAACCTTGTGAAGCCTCCACTATGCCTGTAGTGACCCACAGTTAAACAGGTGGCCAAACATGTCACTGCAAACCGTGAGAGATACACAGGAATGGAGTGGGACTCCTGATTTTCCCATCTCCTTGTCCTGCTGCTGGTCAGGGCTGTTGACAGGCACCATTCAGTTTTGTCTTACAGCTTTCTTCTGTGCTCTGGTCCCACCTCACTTGGCACATGAAGTGAGCAGTGGCAACAGAGAGATGCCATTGTTGGAGTTACTCGTTTGTCATTTTGCTCACTCTGCCTCCCAAATCCTCCACACAAAGGCAGTTGTGCCCTCCCACCCTGTTGTGTTGCCAGCATCCAGCAGCGCAATGAATTCTTGCAGCTGCGCCCTCGCTAATGCTGGCATCAGCCACTCAGTGGAGTGTTAATGCCAGTCTGAAGGCATGTTCCTCCTCTCACGGCCACTGAGCTTTTCAGGTTCCCTGGAGCAAGCTTTGGCTGTTGACAGCATCAGGTGTCTGGTCTGGACATGGATGCAGGCAGGGGTGAAAACAGATGCTGCTCAGAGCAGGGTCTGCCTTCCAGGAGCCATGTTCCAGCTGAACGTAGCGAGGATTTTGCTGCAGGGCTCTGGAGCTCGGCAAGCCAAACCACACTCATGGAACGAGGAGTTGCTCCCCTGACAACCTTGGGTTTAGCCAAGCTTGTGCACTTGGCTTCTTGCTGCTGTGATTCAAACTGCGCAGTGCCCCTGGCAGCCAGGGGCGAAGGCAAGAGTCTGGGGAAGGTGAGGTCTGCCCACAGCAGGCTATGCCTGGGCTCAGATGGAAGATGATAAGGGTGCTCCTTATAAAGGAGACAGGGCTTTATGGAGACAAGTGGTGGCCCTTCTTGTGGTCACCTTCCCCTTGGGTCTGTGGTTGTTGGCAAATGCTGGGTCAATCTGCCTTCAAAGAGCATCTGGATTTGAAAAGGGCATGATGGGCCAGATCCTGATCCAGTTTAATCTGAACAAGCTGTGTGCATACTCCTGAGAGAGCAGCAGGGCTCTCTGCATCTCATAATAAGCTGTTTGACTTTAGCTCAGCATGGAGCAAATATACACACAACACACACAAACAGTGCACCAGCTTGGGGTGCATGAGCAAGTGCCTGCAGATACCAGCTAATCGACCAGTGTGTGTGATCTGGGAAAAAGGGACGGATAAGAGCTTGCAGGAAAGGGCTTTTCATTTGTACTAGCAGGGTTTAGCTTATGCCTTTATTGTGATCATAAACCAATACACTACATCTGCAAGTCCTGGGCTTATCCAGCATGCCACGGGTTGTTTCTGAGTTTGCCTGTCAAATGGCAGATGCCCCTGAATAGGTGAAGTTCTACATTCAGTAATGTGTGTTTTTCCCCAAGTTAATGCCAAAGCCTCTTGGAAAAACTAGCATATTCAGCATTTCTGGACCGGCAGTGTTTCACTTTCTCCCATGCCAGACCTTGGCTGGAACCTGCTCTGTCCGTCTCCACTGTGTTCACTAAAGAGCTGTCCGGAAACTGGTTGACAAGAACTTTCCCAGTGTAACAGTGTTCAAGATGCAGCCGTTGTGTTGGATCACTCATCTTCCCATCCTAGAGCGGTCCAACCAGCTGCAGTTCAGCCAGGAGGGCTGTTTCAGATGCTTACAGCTCTGCCCTTGATGACCTCAACTCACCTGAATTCCAGTATGGGAAGGCAGCATGGGAATGTTTACAGCAGATGTGTATGCACAGATACAGGTGAGTCACTGCAAACAGCTACATCTCCTACTGTGCTGCAGCGAGGATGCACTCTGAACTTCCTAGTATTTTTCCATCTCCTAAAATACTTTTCTACTTAACAAGGCAGAGCCAAAATTGGATCAGGCTTCTGCTGTATTTTGCATCTATTATGCAGTTCTTGCTGCCATCACTGATTTAATGTCTCCATTATCATGGAGCACTGGTCTGCCAAGCACTTCAGCCATCCAGCATGCTCCTCGGCCTCCACTAAACAGCTGTGAGCAGCCTTAAGGGGCTGCTGAGCTCTGCATCTTTACAGCAAAAGCACATTGGAAAGGCTTGTGCTCCTTTCTGCTCATCTTGCAAGTCACTTCTCTCTAAAGGAGAGGTGAGGCTGTTGGGAGAACCCAGAGGAAGTACCAAGTTTCTTCTCTGGGTGATCTAGGGCTCAGGGAGATCTGACAATAACTGTCCTGTCTAAAAGATGCTGAAGAGCTTCAGTCCCACCAAATCCCATAGAAACACATATGTAGGAGTACCAGTAGTCCCCATGAGTTAGTGACTGGCTCTCCTCAGAGCCAAGAGTTACCAGCCCTCTTCAGGTGCAGGCTGATCCCTCCACTCAGAAAATATATACCCACATTCCAGCTTAGTCAGCTATTAAAATACCAGGAGTTTTTCCGAAGATTACATTAGCCTTTTCAGTTCAGTAAGGAAAGCTATAAAACACCTCTGGGTTCCACCCAGTGAAAATACTTTGCCCACTGAAAGTTAGGAACTCCCCCTCACCTTCTTAAGTCACTGTTTAAGGAGAGAGGTTTATATTGTCTAGGTTCTGACAGTACTAATAAGCCTTAATTGCCCTGACAAGGCTCTCCTGGGCGTCTATCCACACCTATGGCCTAGTGCTCTATTTAAACTCAGCCTGGGGCCTAGGGGAGCTTTGAGGGGTGGGGGGCAAAATTACTGGGTTGTGTCTCCCTGTGCCTGCTCACAATACCTATTGCTTTAGGCTGTGATCCATGGACTGCCTACCTGATCTTGGTCATCTACTGCTACAGTGGAACTGCCAAGTGATTCCTGGATGGTGTCTGACTATGGCTGTCATCAGCAGACCTTGGCTCTGACCTAGGGACTGACTGGTTTGGTGTTGGTCCGGCTTTATCACTGTGAGCTTCTCTGAGCATCTGGACTTCTGGTTAAATCTAGGTGTTATCTCTGAGCTGCTCGTCTGTCTTGGGTACTGGGGGGCCTGTCCTGCTGGCTGCTGTGCTCAGCTCCCTGATGTGTGCTCCTCAAACCTGGTACAGTGAGGGTTTGACAGTCACTTCTTTGGGCTCTGGTCATATCTCTAAAACAGGCAGAGCTAAGACTAAACCTTCTGTGCCTTGTCATCAACCGCTTGGCTTTACTGGGCTTTATCTTGCTTGTCCTTCTGCCCCAGTCAAAAGCTTTAGAAGATCTGAGGCTTGCTGCCCTCATGACATCTTCACTTCTGCAGATTTTTTTATCCCTTCCAGAAAGTCATTTGCTTACTGTCTGAGCCAATAAGCTCAACACAGAGATCGAGGGGTTCTCAAAGCTGTACAGAGGCCCAGATTAAATGATGTGAATAGCCCCAAATAGATGCACTCCTTTCTCCTTCCTGGCTGGGGGCTCAGAAGTCACCTCTCATGTAAATGGAGGGCTGTGACCATCCCTCTGTATGCCAGCTCTGACAGAGCAATGTGATGGGGTTGCCATTCCCCTCAAGTGAGGAGCCCTGTCCCCTGGGCTGTGAGGAAACCTGTGTGAGCTTTCAGCTGGAGAGCTGTCTGCCTCCTTGCCCCAGGTGACTCCGTTAAAGGTTATTCTGGCCCCTTAATCAAATTCAATGTAGCTCTGTTTTGCTCTGCCCTCTAGGAATCCGCTGAGGTTTGCTGTCAGAGTGGCTATTAATGCAGCAATCAGCTCTGCTTTGGTGAGAAGAGAAATAGGAACCTTCAGGGATGGGAGACAGCAGGGGCATGTGGAAACTGGGAAAGTAAAGCACAACTTGTGCTCGTTCTTCACTTGCACTTTACAACAGGGGGTGGCAAACAAGCAGGGCTGGTAGCAGCACTGTGTCCCAGGTGGGCAGTGTGCCCTCCCCTAAGGGGAACAAGCTGATGGAGAGATTGAGAAAGGCTCAAACTGGTACAGAAAAATCTTGATGGGGCTCTAAATAGAGCGGAATCTCTTCCCTTCTAATTACAGCCTATTCTGGAAGGCATTCGTTGCTCCAGGTCACTCCTCTTGAAGTGTTTATTACACATCTTCCCCAGCAGGATTTTGGATGAGAGCAGGAGCTGTGTGTTTTGCCCAGAGAATGGCTGCATGCCTGGGCTGTGCAGGAATAGAGTGGGTACCCGCCCCTGCTTGGTACAGTCAAAATATTTCACGGTGTCCCAGAATTAAAAAGGCTAAGTCAGCAAATGAGCTTATGTAAAGCTTGTCGGAGGCTCTGAAGTAAATTCACATATTCTGGAACAAGGGAGAGGTTAAATCTTTCCTTGTGCCTAAGGAAGGAGGGGCTGGACAGGGCAGGGAATTTTCCTCTTCTGGAGGGATGAGATGCCAAAAGGCTGTACAGCTTGATAGAAGATTGTGTTAAATTGCATGGTGTGGCACAAGCCTGCTGTGTCACCCAGCCTCTGTCCCAAAGAGCCGGCAATCAAGGTATTGGGAACAGCCCATTTTTTCCTTCTGATCTAAGAAGGGGCACAAATCACCTTTTGCTGCCCTGACAAGTGTCAGTGGGCAAAGAAAGAAGGGTTAAACCCTTTTCCTGGCACCAGTGACATCTTGCATTTTCTAACACTGCCAGAACTTAACATTTGACTGTTTATTTGTTTTGCTTATTGTTTACTTTCTTGCTCTGCTGAGCACAGGCAATAGATCACTTTCACCTTTGTAGGTGAACTCAGTTTTGCTGTATTTAGGAGAATAAAACATCTCACCAGCATATTTCAAGTTAATGAGTTGCTGCTTTTTTTTCAAGTGGAGTTTCAAAATAAGTTAAATTTCTCTTGAGATTAGACTTTGTGGTTAGTTTCTTTTTAATTGACAAGTCTTAGGCACCAAATTCTTTCCCTTAGCTATCACCTCATTCCTCTACCTTGGAAGTATTTGTTTGCAGGCATCTTGGAACAAAATGTGACCCTTACACTGCAATGGGAAAGCTGGCTGAATTTCCTGAAGGCAAAAGCTGTTACTGTAACTCACAGGGGGAGACAGCAGAGGGATTTTCAGTTTTTCCAGCCTAAAATACACCCTTGCTTTCTGATTCTGCCTAACAGACGTAACTGTGAAATTGAACAATTTTGGAGAAGAACAGAAAAGCACAGATAATGGTAATACCAAGAAAAATTTCTGAACAGCTTTGAAGCAGCTATAAAAAAAGCATTTAGTGCAATTGTAAAGCCTCTTTTACCAGTGCTCTGAACATCGTATGAGAATATACACCAGGTAGGGAGGCTGGAGGGAGATCAAATGAGAAATGACAAGCCTTTGACTATAAAGCTGTCAATGCCTCAGAAGAGAGCCAAGCCAGCTGCACCTATTCCAGGGAGTGTGAAATGGAGATGCAGGGGCTGCGCTGGGTTGAAGTTGGTGCTGCTTTTTAAAGAGAACTGGTATTGCCCATCTCTGCCGGCTGTTTTCCGCTCTGCTGGCAGCGCTGACCTGGCTGATCGATGTTGCCACTAATTTTATTTAATTTTCTTGCCTAAGATGTATCTTCTCCTTTCATACTCCCCCTTTGTTGTTCAGTCTGAGATTGATGTATAACGTCAAAATAAATCCAGGGAGCGCCATGAGCTTCTGAGATTTGGGAGCTGGATGTGGCAGGGTCAGGAGATCTGAAAGGCTTTTAGTTACCCACTTGTAGTAAGCCACCTGCATGCGAAGACAGCCAAATTACCAGCAACAAAGTGAAAAATGACAAGAGCATTCATTAAATGCCATGCCTGGGCTAGAATCTGAGTGCACTAAAGTGTTTTTATCTCATCTAATGGGTAAGCGACAGCTTGGTAGTTCCTGCTGCATTTCCTGCTCGGTGGGGGCTGGGGGCTGCATTGATTCTGGGATAAAAAGGACTTTCAGAGCCCCGGATGGATATGGTCTAAAAGAAGCCAAAAGCGAGTACTTTGGTCCAAGCCTGTCGGCTTTGCCTTGCCACACTGGGGAAAGGGTGCAGCCAGTCTGTTACCTGCCCTGGTCATACTGGGGAAAGCTGCAGCACAAGAGCAGATGATGGAAGGAAAGAGCCGGCAAAAAGAGGCTGGCAATTGCACAAAGGGGTGACGTGTGCCAGTGCCAGTCTAGTAGGAGCTGTAAAGGTCAGTATTGATAATACTGAGTACCCTCAGGTGGCTTGTTTGATTCATTACAGAGTTCAGCAGGCTATGGCACACTGATGCCTTTCTCTAGTTGTTGAAAAACAGCAAATTCATGCCAGAAGAAAATACCATCAATTTTTCCTTCAGGAGATCCACTCTTCAAACAACAACAAAAAAAAGTTCAATTTATTACAGGGAAATAAAGACTCCGGAGTGTTTTTAATGAACACTCATTTGAGGAATAAGAACGTTTGAATTTAAAATCCTGGTCACCTTCAGACCTATGCCCTGCTGTCTCAGCGACATGCTGTATGGGAGAGGCAGAGCACCAGGCACACGGTACGAGCACTGCAAGCACAAAGACATTTGGCGAGGCCGTGACAGTACAGCTGTTTCCTCACTCGGAACTTGCAATGTTGGATTTTAGCATCTCCTGCCCTTGTGAATGTGTGATGAGAAAATTGTTTTGAAACCAAAGAGAAAGGTTCCTAGCCACGCTGAGGAAAACTTGAAAATATGAGCTGTGTGCCTACTGAGAAGGGACTGGTATGCTTTCAGGTCCTTCGGTTTGGAGTCATATCATGTTTTTGGTCTTGTGATGCTTGACCAGGTCTCAAATATTTGTCTGGGGATGAACCAAGAGTTGCACAGCTTTTCTGAGGGGCCACACGCTGTAGGCCTGCAGGAGGGGGATGGCTGCAGCCCATCCAGCTGGCAAGAGGGGTTGAAGAGCTGGCATGTGTTCCCTCTAAACTGCTGTGGTATTATAGGACCTGTTGAGCCTTATTTCTTGGGCACCTGTCTGACAAAGCCCTTGCTTGAGTCATTTACTGTAATGTTGTGCCCCGAGGCCACTAAAGATGTGTTTAATCTGAAATTTAGTGTAATTGGAGCAGTTGGCCTTGTTGCTGTAATAATGATTTTCAGCAGGATATTCAGCATGTTCCTTTGCTGTGCTATCCAGCAGAACTGCTCCAAGAGCTACAAACCCAAGAACTTCTGCAATATAGATTTTTTTTTTTTTTAATAGACACAGCAGTTTGCACAGAAGGCCATGAAGAAGGGGACATCAGCTGAATTAGTATCAATGTGACAGCCTCGGATATGGTGGTGACACACCATGGAATGGTTTTCCCAGCAGGTGTCGAACCAGCTGTCCCTGCTAGGGCAGAGGCTCTGACACGGACCAGCTTCAGAAAACAGATGCAACACCCCAAGCCTCGGGCGTGATAAAGGAACCAACAAGAAGAGAGGCTCTGCTGGACCTCATACTGAGCAGCAATGAGAGGCTCCTTGGGGCTGTGAAGGTCAAAGGCAGCCTTGGCTGCAGTGACCATGAGATGGTGGAGTCCGGAATCCCAACACAAAACTGGGAAGCGCTGCATATCTGCATATCTTTACCTGGCTGATAAACCAGAGAGTTTAGCTTCCATCCAGAGGGACCTCGACAAGCTGGAGAGATGGGCTGACAGGAACCTGCTGCAGTTCAGCAAGGCTTTCAAAGGGCTGCACCTGGGGAGGAACAATCTAATGCACCAGTGTATGTTGAGGCCACCCAGCTGGGAACCAGCTTGGCAGGAAACGACCTGGAGGTCCTGGAAACACCAAATAAAATGTGAGCCAGCGATGTGCCTTTTCCACAAAGTTACTGATGGTATCCAGGGCTGCATTTCCTTCTAGTGGTGTCCAGTGACAGGGCCAGAGGCAATGGGTGCAAATGGAAACACTGGAGGTTCCTTCTAAACATCAGGAACCACATTTTTACCGTGAGGGTGACTGAGCAGTGGCACAGGTTGCCCTGAGAAGGTGTGGGGTCTCCAGCCTCGGGGATATCTGGTCATGGTCCTAGGAAATTGGCTGTAGGTGTCCCACCTGAGCAGGGGCTCGGACCAGACGGCCTCCAGAGGTGGGGAAATGAATTTGCCCAGCGGGAAAAGTTTTTCCAGGTGATGAAGTGAGGTGGGAGCTGAGGGGTGAGGGAGAAGCGGTGGCCCTGTGAGCCGTGGAGAGCTAAAGAGAGGTCAGCAGGCGAATGCGGAGAGCCTTTGATTTGGGGGCCGTCGCTGCCGGCGCCGGTGTTGCGGCTGACAGGGAGCTGCCCTCCCGGGGGCTCTGTCCTTGCCTCCGGCGCATCCCCGCTGCCCGCGGCGGGGGCTGATCACCCGCGCCCGGCGCAAGCAGCCGCGCCACCGGCACTCGTTGTGGGCACCGGGGGCGGTGTGCGGGGCCCTGCGGCCGAGGGGCTCCGGCCCGGGGGGGCGGTGGCTCCACGGCCAGAAATTAGGAGCAAACCAAGGGCTGCGCTCCGCCCCTGCCCCGCCGCTCCGTCCGCGCAGCCGGCGGGCAGTGCGGACCCCCC
>VZRV01004346.1:2953809-3085795 GCA_013398115.1 Falcunculus frontatus | reverse complement strand
GCGCGGCGGCGAGGGGCAGAGCCCGGCAGGCGGCGGGGCGGCCCCGCTCCCCGTGAAGAGGCGGCGCGGCAGGGCAGCGGCCGCCGCCATGCAGCCCTTGCACCGGGCCCCGGCGTTGCTGCTGCTTCTGGCCGCCGGTGAGTGAGGCTGGCGGGGCGGGGGTCGCCGCCATCCCTACAGGCCGGGGCGGGATCCCCCGGGGTGGACTGGGCGGCGGGTGGTTGTCGATCCCCTCCGCGGGCACCGGGACTCCCGGCGGGAGGCGAGTGTGCTCACCCCCCACCCCAGGGAACAGCGGTCCACCATGGGTCCGGGGCACCGGCACCTCTACAGCAGGCAGGTCTCCATCACCCCACTGTTCCCCGCAGGCACCACAGACCCCGGGTACCGCGACTTACGCCGGCTCCTAGTCTCCCACCCCAGAGCTCTCCCTGGGTGCCGGGCACTGCCCCCCGCCCGGGCATCAGAGCCCTCTGGGGCAGCCGGTGTGTGCTGCGGGGCCCCCGGGGGTTGACAGGGGCCCCCCGCGTTGCCGGCATGGCGGGCTGCGTGCACGTGGGTTGCACCCCGCGGGGACGGGAGCTTTCCCGGCTCTCCTGCCCCGGAGTTGGGGCACCCGGCGCGGGACCCGCGGGGACCCCGCACGCCCTGGGGCGCCGGCAGCGGGGGGCGGGTGGTCGCGGCCCGGCCGGGGCAGCCTCGGCTGCGGCAGCGCTGCCCCAGACCTCCCGCCCGGGTATCGATGGCTTCGTCTGGCGTCGTGGTGATTTTGCGAACTACCGCGAAACTGATACAAAGAACGGAGCAACCACAAATTGCTCCGCGTTTCCCCAGGAGTCTCCTCTTGAAATTTGGAGGAGAGGGAGGGTGCCAGGGAAAGACAATTAAGTGCAGGAATAATTATACTCGCAATAGTTATGAAGGCTCTGCTTCTATTTTTAAATAATCTGGGGAAATTTCCCAACAAAGGGATCCCCAAAGACCCGTGAGGCTGCGATTGTCCTCTTCTTCCCTAATCCATCCCTTTGTACAGAAATCTGGTTAGTGTGGAACAGGAGTTCTGAACGGGGACATGTGAAGTGTGGGGGAGTCTTTGTCTTGAGTCATTCTGGCAAGGAGGGAAGGGCTGACTTACCAATCAGTCACTGTCTTCCAGCACGACCGAGCTGTGATACAGTGACATCCAGTCCCCTGGTACATCTCTCCTATTACCCCAATCTCCTGAAAACGTTCATGGGGGAATGTGTCATCTGTGGAGCTGCTCTGTCCATGGGCTGTGAGTCTCTGTCGTCTGGGGCTCCCTAAAGAGAAGAGATAAAGCCTTTTAGGTTTGCGAACAATAGTGAGCTTCAAGAGCAAAATGGATCTGAAAACCTGTTGGGGTTTTGTGCCAACACTCTGTGGCACAGAAGCAATAAGTCTTTCCAGAGCTGAGCAGGGAGCCAGTTCTGTGGCTTCCTCCAGGCAGGTTGTCCACATTAAGGGAAAACCTCGGGCACAGTTGGCAAAGGTTCTTCAGCTGCATCTCAGCAGGAAACCCCTGTCCCCAAATTCAGCCAAACCTCTGCCTCCTCCAAAGAAGACTGTAAGATGTGAGGGGGGAGAGCTGCCACATTCCCACCCTGCTAATCTGCCAGCAAGGGTTGGCCGCATCCCCATAGCTTGAAAGCTACATTTGCTCTGCACTGGGAAGAGATGGACCTCGTGATGGTTTTAAAATGTGGCAGCCAAAAGGACCACCACTGGTACTGCTGTGCTGAGGGGAGGATATGCTTTCTGTTCTGCTGAGGCTGCTAGAAACTTTGTAGTACTGTTGTCCAGCTGGTGGTGATATGGAGGATTTGGGTCCTTGGCTTTCCCTGTGATCCTCTCTGCTGTCCTAGCAGGGAGAGGCATAGGGGTGGGAGGTGAGGAGCAGCTCTGAGGGACAGCTCAGTTCCTAATCTAGTGAAATTTGTAATCCTGGTGGGCTGTGGCAGCACTGTGGGGCTGGACTCAGTTGGCCAGGCGTCTCCAGACAACTGGGCTCCTGCCTAGATGGGAGGTCAGAACTGGAGATCCAAACTGCTGGGAATTTGTACATCAGGCTCTGTTCTGGTTAGTAGCTTTTCTCGGTGGTTCAGGATCAGTGCCAGTCTGAAATAATTCAGTGCACTCTGGCTTCACTTCTCCAGTCCCATGGGACAGCAATAGTTAATACCTGCGAGAGAGCTGGATTGACTCTGTGTGGTTCCCCATATGTTTCCCTGGGCCGGGAGCCTCCACAGACCTGCAGGATGTGCTGAAATGGGCCATGTGCCTCATAAGGGTCCCATCAGACTGCTGGGCAGCACAAGTCTGTTGGCAGAGCGTGGAAACATCTCTCCAGCCTCCAGGGTATCTGAGCCCCTTTGGTCTTGAAAGTAGAAAAATGATGCAGGGGGAGAAGGAGGGAATTGGTCTCCTTCCTCTTTTTGTCTCCCCAGGTGCTTGTCTGCATGTGGGCTATTTAAGGCTTTTTTTTTTTCTTTCTGCCTGCTTAGAAGATGTCTTGTTAGCATTGTGTGAACAAGCCAGAGATGAGGGAGTATAGATCAGGATGAATGAAAATTCCCTGTAGTCAGTTTTTCCTTGGCCGCCTCACTGCCATAAGGAAATGTTCATTTAATTATAGGCATCAGGGGTAGAAATAACTACATTAAGCCCTCAAGGGGAAGCTGCTGGCGACGAGCTGCAGATCAGAGTGCACAGAAGTTTTCCCACTCACTCTGCATGGGAAGAAGCTCCGGCATTTTGTGGGTACCTGGCTGAGCAGCAGCAGCGCTGACAGCCCCGCTGCAGGGCCGAGGCAGAGGGCCTGGAGGAAGGTGCATCATGGCTCGCAGCTGGTGCTTGGGTGAGCTGGCTCCTCGTTCTTGCTGGCTGTTTGTTGAAACCAGGGCACTATTGAAACACGTAATCCCAAAAGAATGGAGAGAGGCTATTTGTCAGCTACACGAGCGCAGCCTGCACCGAGGCCAAGCAAACACGTGTGTTGGTTTGTTCAGAGGGCCAGGGATGCTGGCAAGGAAGGTACACCCTGCTGGGGCTCAGATCAGCCCCCCACTGTCCCTGTGCCTGGTGAAGCCCTGTTGTGGTTACCGGGCTTTGGATGTACATTCTTGGTTGGGATTAATTTGTTAGTGTTGGGAAACCAGCTTTGCAGTCCTCCCTCTGTATGCCAACTGCAACCGTGGCTCTTCTTGTCCTGCCTGGTGTTGTGAAGGTAGTCAGAACCCATATATGTGCCCTGGGACCACTAAACCTTTGCATGAGCTTTTTTTGCCTAGGATGCATGAGGTTGTTTGGAGAGTGGAGCATCTTGGGGGTGCAGTGTGTGGCAGGATGGTTGTGTTTTCTCTGCTGCAGGGGCTGGAGTGGAGTGTAACCATTTTATGCTCAGTGTTGTGCCAGGAGTTTTAAAGACCTTTTGGGATGTGAAAGGTTTTGGTTACATTTTGATAGGTGACCCTGTCTCAAGGGAGGCCTCTCAGGCACCTGAGGCAGTGCTTGCTCTGCCCAGGCAGGGAGGCTTTGCAGAAGAAGCAGCCACGAGCCTTTATTTGTTGTGCTGGAAATCAGGCTGAGCACTGTGAGGATCAGAGTCCAGGCTGGGGCAGAGTGAGAAGAGGCAGCACAGGCCTGGTGAGACAGATGAAATGCTTTGGGTCTGTGAGAGGGCAAAGAAGTCTGTGGGCTGTGGTTTTTCTCTTAGATCAGTGGCTTTCATCCTGTGGTCTGTTAACCCCTATGGGCTGTTTGAAGAGGCCTATGAAAGGTAACTGAAGAAAGAAAATTCACTTCTGCTGTGTAGAGCTGTCTACCCGATGCTGTTTCCCGTGGGGCTGCGTCTCCCTTGGCCCCGAGCTGGGAGCTGCCATTGTCGGTAGCGAGAATCGTGGAGGAGAGCAGACGTTGCAGCAGCAGAGGAGGGATGTGTGAAGGCTACGAGACAATCTGGGGAGGGAGTGAAGGCAAACAGTCTGGGAGGTTGAAAGCAAGTGAGATTGTGACTCCTGGCATGAATGGTTGAACGAAGCGGGGAGGACAGGCAGGCTTGTCAAGGTGTCTGTGACCTGCTTGCATAGAGTCTCCCGTGTGCAAATGGAGGGAGGTGTTTAGAGCAGTCGTGATGTTACAGATCCTAAGGACAGGACACCTGATTCATCTTGGCGCTGGGATGAGGATACCCAGCACCCCTGGACATCAGGCCCCAGTGCTGACAAAGGGCACATCTGCAATTGTGTGCAAAAGCAGGTGCATCCCCTGGCAGTGCCTTGCTGTTTCCCGTGGATATACCTGTGCCTGCGTGCTGGGGATGTTCTCTGCTGAAATGCCAAGGGAGCAGATGTTGGCAGTTCTTTGCGGGGTAGTGCCCACTCAGTACATGCAGACATGCACTCCGTGCAGCTGGGTGTTGGAGCTCTCATTATGCTTGCTGTAAGGAGCTGTAAAAGCTTAAAGATGCTGGCACAATATCCCTCTAAAGAGCTGTCCCACTGCAAGGGCTTCTTCCGTTGTGTCACCAACCCTCTGTGTTGGTGTAGGTTGGTAAGTATGTGCTCCCCACAGACCCAGTGCTTTTCCTACTGCTTTCTAAAATGTACTGGAGCCACAGGAAGGTGGATTGTTTTAGAGGGACACTCAGTAAGGGACCTGGTTGCTGGCAGTACCAGAGGAGGATGGCAGTCTGATCTTGTTTTCCGAAGCCCTAATTGGAAATGATCTCAGAGATTAGGGCCATGGCTGGATGTGTAAGTAGTCTAGGGGAGAGCAGCAGTAAGGCTGTGTGAGAGCTGGATTGGGAGTGTCCCAGAACAGGTATGATCTCTAACTCTGAACGAGCACCAAAACAACTTGTTTTGATACACAGCTATCCCATATACTTCCCTGTGCAAGCTGTTGAGGGTTTGGAGTGCAGAGGCTCCAGGTGACTGTGTGGGAATCAGCTTGGACATCCCTCAGTCAAACAACATTTCCTTCTTGTCCTCCACTGGCCATGGTTGGGATCCTTTTTTGTTATTTAAATTACCCTACATTTTGCTATGTTCTGGAAGTGGTTTGTGCCGTTGGCCGCTCTGCCCTGGGGCCTCTCTCCTCTCTGCCCTTGGGCTTTGCTCCCTGGCCTTTCCAGGCACAGGGGTCTGGGGGAGGGAATATCCCTGGCAGATGCTTCCCTCATCTGGTCATTGTGTTTCTGTCCTAACCGATTATCAGTAAATGACCCATTCCTGACCCAGCTCTCCTAGGAAATAACATTGTTGGGTAGCTCCTGGGTGTGGGGTGGGCTTGAAAGGAAGGTCAACGGTAGCAGGGCCAGATGGACATTCTTGTGGCTGCTGTGTTGGCAATACCAAGATGCTCTGACCTCTCTTCCTGGTACCCATTGTGCAAGTATGCTTGGGTGGGGTGTGCAGGCTCTGCTAGTTGGTGGTGACAGACAGGTAAGTCAGAGTGTGCCCCAGGCAAGTGTTCTTCCCTTCAGTGTTCCCCTTGCGTCTGTGGCACTGTGGTGTAGCCACAACACTCAGGAAGGAGAGGTAAAACCAACCTTCTGTTGGGTAAACTGAAGAGCACTCCAGCCCCTCTATAGATCAAGCTGATGTGAGGACATCTTGAGGGATGATTGTGTGTTTCCTTGGAGAGAAATTGAGGTTTGCTTGTTATTAATTGAAAAGCAAAAAAATTTTAAAGGCTGTTTGACACAGTCACAGCCAGATTCCATTTCATCTCCCCAAATCCCCCTTCTCATTTCAGCTGGACACAAAAATGACTTATTTCCTCTTTCACTTCCAGTCCTGTTCAATAGGCCAGTTGGGAGCTTTTAAATAGCTGCCCTGTCCCATGGAGAGGTGACTTGCTTTGTGGCAAAGGGATGAAGTGATTCTTGGTCAGCTAATGTAGAAAATACTTTGGGGTTCTTTTAGAATTATTTAGAATTGTGAAACTGCTCTTATTCACAGCACTTTGTGAGAAAGGTGGCAGATATTCTTTCTTCAGATTTTTTTTTTCCTGCTATTGAGCAGAACTCCCCCATCTCCTTGTCTGGGGCTGTTGTGTTGAACCCTCTGCTGTGCTGAACAGAACGAGCTTCGCCGCTTTGACTTAGAACTGTTTTCTGAGGGGTCAGTGCGGTCAGCACTAGCAAACTCATTTCGTCTGTATCTTCCTCGCTGGCTTTTTTTCAGTGGCCTCAGAAAGGTAACACTGCAGCATTATTCCCTGCTGTAGGAATCGCCCCATTCTGCTCCTTATAGAGGTGAAACATCTTTTGCATTGCCTCCACATGTCACCTCTGTGGGTGCTGGCAGCAGGACAGCACCCAGACAGCGCGGGAGCTCCCATCCTGGTTTTGGTGCTCTCCGCCTTTGTTCCCTCTTCCCCCTCCACCTACCTCTCCCACTTTCTCTCCTTTCTTGCCCCTCCTCTGTCTGCTCTGGGAGGGTTTTTCCTCCTGTGCTCGAAGCCCTGCTGTTTCCCCGAAGGCTGGCTGCCCTCTTTAGCATGCAGAGCCTCATCTCCTCCAGGTTACGCAGAGGTGCCGCAAAAATAGAAATGAGAGACAAACGCCCCATTGAAGCAGCTGGTGAGCCCTGGCTCCGTTCCCTGCTCCCTCCCATCTACAGTTGCAGGGCTTTATTCATTTGTTTCTTTATTCCTATCACTTGATCTGCCTTTTAGAATACGAAATCAGGAGACTGATGGCTGATAGAAGTTGTCTAATCCCTGTTTCCCATCCTAGGAGGAAAATGGCCTGCAACTGTGGTCTTGGGCATTAGATTTCCTCTCTCAGCTGTGCTCCCCTGCCTCCCAGCTCAGCTCATGCTTTGATTCTTTCTTTGCCTTGGAGTTGACAGCTGCGTGGAGCTCCTTTATGAGAGGCTTGAAAGAGAGGGAGAAGATGGCGAATCTTGGGGCTGCTTTTTGGCACCCCAAGCCTTTGAGGTTTTGTGCAGAAGGTATGAATGAGGTGGTGTCAGGATGGTGTCTGGAGAGGTACTGATTTGTACCCTGGTGTGGTGGTGCTGTTAGCCCTGGGGCATTTGGGCTGTGCTGGCACAGAGGGTTCCCCCAGACCAGTCTCTGCATCCTGTGCCTGTAGATTAGGCCCCAAGGTGTTACTCACATCCACCCCAGGAGACACCTGTCTTGCTCAGGCTGTGCATGACTCATTCTTAGGGATGAGGTGGTGTAGTTTTATCTTGGGCTGAGGAAAGCACAGCATCCCAGTAAACCAGATAATGCAGCTTAAGGGGTTTTAACTGGGTAAACACTTCAGAGTTAAAAGAGGGTAAACAAACTCCCAGCATCCGAGCTTCCCTCATGGATGGAAATAGCTCTCTGGATTACCAGGTTCACCTGCCATGAGATGTCTGTTGTAGAAGTGGTGGGATGGGCTGTGACTGAGCTCTGGAGTCAGCCCAAACAGGGTGCAGCTGATGGAAACAGAGGTTTGAGGCGGTGTAGATGCTGGCACAGAGGTACATTTTGAGGCTTTGCCTTGTTGCTGGGGAGACCCAGGATGTGTTTTGTAGTGTACCACATCAGCCATTTCTCTGCTAATGGGAGTCAGGGGAAACTGAGGCATTGGGGTGGATAAAGAGCTTGCTCAGGATCCGGGCAGTCGGTTGCAGTCACATATAAACCAAATATTCCATGTGGCCTTGGACCTGCCGTGGTCTGTCCTTATCCTTCTGCTCTCCTTTGCTGGATAACTTTGAGAATAATGTTTCTTTTCTCCTCCTTGCTGCTCTCTGTCATGTTTGCTTAAGCTGTAAGCTCCTCAAGATGAGTGCTCTCTCTGGTGGGCTGCTCAGTGATGCAGGTGTTATCTGTCAGCTGGGGAAACTCACATTCAAACCTGCTGAGCACCCCTGGATCACGGGGCTGGCCTGGCCAGGTCTCCCCAGGTCCATGCTCACGCACAAGTAACGTGCGAGCTCTCGAGCTCTCGATTCCAGCTGTGAACTTCACTGGTCGTGCATGGCTCGGGAACCAGCACATCCCTAGAGACGCCCTGAGGTGCTTGGTTGGCTCTGTGATGCTGCAGTAGCTTCCTTCCCCTGTGATAGTCTGCCTCTTTTGCCATTCCCTTTTTTGTTGTTGCTCAGGCCTCAGCTGCCTTGGATCAATAGGGCAAAATAAACAAGATTGAGAAGTGCTGAAGCCTGGCCTAAGACCCTTATACGGGAAAGGGTAACCAATATTGGATTTTGCTGAGTTCAGAGAATAGTGGAGGAAGGTGCAGAGGGTCAGAGCAGGCAGAAGACTTAAGAAATGCGTTTCTGGCTTCTAGCATTCCTAGGACAGGTTTGGTAATCAGTCTGTCAGATGAGCAGTGACTCCCAAACTTCCTGTGCCAACAAGCCAATGTTTTCAATGAACGCACCAGGGCCGACCCATCTGCCACTGCCCCATAGCTCATCTTAGCACTTGCCCTGGTTTGGATTTGTGCTTCTGAGATGTGGAGTTGTAGGGCACAGTGGTGAGAAGCAACACTGGGAGGTTGCTTCTTCTGTGCCCTTGCCTGAAGGCAGTTCAGCTCTGCTTAAATAACTTCAGGCCACGTGTATCCCGATCTGTGTGCAGCACCCAGGTGATGTCTCAGCAGTGCTTTGGAAAATCTCTGTTTCTAATACTTCATGACTCTGCAAGGATTTTCACATCTGTATTCCAGTGGTATCTCAGAGCTGTTTCTAATACAGGAGTTTCTCCTCTTAAGACATTTCTAATGGATGTTTTCCTATCTTGTATCAGAAATGTTTTGTGCTAGTTCTCAAGGGGGTGAGTTATCACTTTATGCTATTTCTTTTCATAATATTTCTGTTATTCCCCTTCTCAAGATCACCTAGCTGTACCTACAGTTTTTCTGTGCAGTGAAGATGTCTCCTCGCTTTGTGTCCTTGGCTAATTTCATTATCACGTTCCTACTTTTTGTTCCAACGTCATTTAGGAAAATGTGATAGAACAGCAGATCCAAGGACAAACCTTGAGGAATTGCACTAGTAGCCTCTCTCCAGCACCAGCCTCTGTCATTTTTTGTATAGCCAATGCCTTACAGTTTTCCTGCTAATAGGTGTCTTTTCTTGTGTCTCTTGTAATTCTGCATGAGGCACTGTATCAGATATTTGACTGAAGTCCAGATGGATAAGAGCTGCTGCATTTCTGTTGTCTAGAAAATCAGTTATCAAAGAAAAATACCAAATTAGTCTTCATTTCAGCTTATTCAATTAGTTCAGTTCAGTGACTAGTTCATTAACAATTGAGAAACAGTCTGAGCTGAGAAAGCAAGAAAATTTGTCCTTTTTTTCTTCTAATCTATGAATAAAAATCAGCTGTGAGAGGATGAGATCTTCTAGTTTTGATGTGCTGAATAATAGAGGGCTGCAAAGCAAATGGTTCTGTTCACCCAAATTAGTTACTTCACTTGCTTAACAAAACTATTTTAAATGTAAAACAGCTTTTGGTAATTTTATTTTTTCCTTATGCCTCCATATTTATAATGGTATTTATCGGCTGAATAAAACCAAGTTCCAGGTGCTGTTTTCTTGCATTTTGATTGAAGTTCAATATGCATGTGAATGTACCTTGACACAAATCACAATCAAAGTCTCATCTAGGAATCAAGAAGTGTCAGTCAATCCTTCTAATAGTTAAAATGGAAATAATAAGAGTATAATGTTGAAAGCAAAGTGCAAAATGCAGCTTGCTTCCCTGCTTAGTGTTAGGTAGATGTTTGCTGTTGTCACAATATAATTCTTACCTGTAACAGTCAGCCCTTCCTTATGAAGACCAACAATGTGGGTGCATTGAGGTTCAAACAAAAAACCCCAGATTTTCACCCTACAGATTTAAAACATGATCAATACTGGTTGTAAATACTATTGGTTTGAATCAGTCCCCCTGAATATAATATAGCTGCCGATCAGGACAGTCTGATAGAAACTGTCATTGTTTTCACAAGGCCAGAGTTTCGTGGCTGAAGTATAAGACATTCCACCTCCTGTCTAGGATGGGTGATTAACAAGGCACCTCATCCTTTAACAGAGGCAAAAATACCTCAGAGAGGGTGAATCATCATCCCAGAAAGAGAGGTGCCCCAGGCTGGTGATTGTTTGGCACTGACACCTCCTGGATGCTCCTCTGCATGCTTGTGGATGTTTCCCAAAATACCCTGATTTTCCTCATCAGCTGAGAGCACAGCCCATCTTCGGGGCAGGTTGGTTTGGCAGGAGCAGGCTGCAGGGGGAAGACAAGCCCAGTGGTGTCATTTCTCTCTCTCTCATGTGTGTTTACTGTCATTATACAGGGACCTTGTGCCTCTGCCTTGCCTCCTCAGAGGACCCAACTGCCGATGGCCTCACATCAACTTCCCTGCTGGAATTTGCTATGATGTCCCACCTGGAGGCCATGAATTCTCATGAGCAAACCAGCCCGGAGGCTGCAGAGCCAGACCTTGCCCCTGGCTCTCTGCATGCTGCTCCAGGGTCAGGCTTTGCCAGCGAGGAGAATGAGGAGTCCAAGATCTTGCAGCCCCCACAGTACTTCTGGGAAGATGGGGGAGAGCTCAACGACTCCAGCCTGGACTTGGGACCGGCAACAGGTAAGTTAGGTTTACCCCATTTTTCCTCCCCACTCTGCAGGGACTCTGGGGAAGTGGAAGGATGCAGGGATCTATCTTCCTGCTTTGACACAACTCTCGCTAAGAGGGCCTGAGATTAAACGTCAGCTCTATTTTCTCACCTCAGTGCCTGATGTGTCCCCAGTGGATCCTGAGCAAGCACAGGCTTTAGAAACCAAGTTGCAGTTGAGCTTTTATTCCTGAGCTGCTATGAGCTGGGAAAAGCATTGCCTCCATCTAGTTTCCCATTGCCTCACGGCCTCCTTTCACTTTCCCCCTTTTATGCTCTCTTCTCTCTTGCTTTTTTCTGTTGCTGTCTACTAAAGCACAACTTTAAGGTCTCCAGAGCCCAACTGAGATCAAGGCCATTTTAGGGTTTGGGTCAAATTCTGGATTCCTCACTCTGTGACTTCAGTGGGGATTTGGTCCAAGAGAAGACAGCAGGTTTTGTCCCTTGGGCAGCTGTCCTGTTGCCTACCCCATCCTGCTACTTCCTGAGAAGTCATGATCAAAATGGGTTTCATTGGCATTTGAGCTCGCTTTCCTCTGGGGAGTGTTTTTCTGAGAACACCGAGTCCCCTCAGTAGTCTCTCCCCAAGCCCCTCATTGGCTTTGAGATGCTCTCAGGGAGAGGGATGAGAGGAAGGAGGAGGTACATTGCAGGGTTTCCAGTAGCTTAGGAGATTATTTCACATGCTCCTGCTCTTAAGTGTCATGTGGGGCGTGTATTAAGTGTTACCCAAGGACCAGGCTTCAGCCTTATCCCTCCTCCCTTATCCAGTATCGCTCTCAGCGGGTCTGACTGAGGTCTGCAATTAGAAAGCACAAGTCTCGTTTTATCCCCCCTCCTATTTCTGTGACCTTAAAAAGCACCTGTGCTCACACAGTGCTGAGAGCAGCTGCAGAGCCACGGCTTGGGCTGGCCACTGGGGCACAGTGCACGCTCTGTGGGGCAAGGGCCATCCCAGCTTAGGTCTCCAAAGCCCTTTGCTCACTGACAGTGCTGCTAAACCTGTCTGGCCGTGCTCTCGCTGCCCTGGGGCTCTCTCAGGCCTGGCCGTGGGGCAGCGGTGCTGTGCTGGAGGCTGTTCCTGCCGGCGCATCCCCGGGACGCGCTCTGGCTCTCACGCACTGGCAGCGCTCAGCGGCGCTTTTCTTGCTGTGCCAGCAGGCACCTGCATGTCCTCGCAGATCTGGACGTGACTTGGAGAACAGCGTGTGCTTATGCATTGAGGGTGAGATGACTGGGTACCGAACCCAGCCTTGCCTCCTGCACGTGCCTCGCCCCATTTGCATGCAGAACACGCTGCTCTCTCCTTCCGTTCTCGCCTGCAGTACTTTCCTCCAGGAACAGATGTGCTCTTTCAGCTGTCCTTTATGCATACCCTGCCCTATCCGCTGCTCAGCTAACTGCTGCTGTGCTTCCAAGCGCTGTTTCTTCCCCTGACCGTTGCTGTGTCCAGAGCTCATGTCTCAATGGCATTTCAGAACCTTGGTTAATAGAACAGTTTGAATTATTCAAGAGCTGGGAGCACATTTCTACTTAAAATTTAATTAGAAATCTGCCGTGTGTCATTTTACAATAAAGGATATTGTAATAGCATCCGTAAATTGGGCAGTCTTCTCCTGTTGTGCAAAGCCTCTGTATGAGAGATGCACACAACCAATGGAACTTACATGCTGCATGTGTGACAGATGCCATGTGATATGTTGTGGAACTGTGTGATGACATCTGTTAGGTTATTTTCAATGTATAAACCCATTAAAGAGTTTTAAACAGCTGCTGTTTAAGGGAAAAAAAGTTTATGGTGTAAGTCTTCCTTATGTGAGATTTCATTCAGTGAAGTGTAGCCCAGCATAGTTGGTAGCTCTGTCCCAGGCACACACACTGGAAACACTGCATCAATCAAGGCACAAAACAGGATTGTCGTACTCCTAGAGAGAGAAAATTACCTGCTATGAAAGGAGATCTGTGCTGGTTTCTTTCTGTGTTTGTATAAAGATACTGGGCCTGAACTGGTAGTGGTCTTGCAGATAGGCCAGATCTCCTGCTATTCAAAAGCTGTATTAGTCATCTCCATCCCTCCTTTTTTTATGTCCTTCTGAACTCTGTGTGGGGAGACTCCCCTGCCTTTGTGTGACTTCGAGGCTGCAAGAGCTAAAAAGCAATAACAATCTGCAGCTGCTGCCTTTTTTTTTTTTTTGTTAAGCACACAAAAAACGTCCTTTAAAAATATTTCTAGAAAATATGTGGCATCTAGGGCCACCTGTTAGTCCATTAGAAAGTGAGAACAAACTCCCAGTGGCAGAGCACAGCTCAGCCTGGGGCTCTGGTTCTCCTGAATAATGTGCTTTTGCTGATTTATGCTACGGAACAGTGAATCTGTATTGACATCAGTGAGCACCAGTCTGTGGAAGGGCCCTGACATTTGTCTCATTCTGTCTGAGGGTGCACAGAAGTGTGCACTTGCATGTGTCACCCCATGCACAGCTGCTACCCAGTGGAGCCACATGTGGAAGAGATGGATTAGATCTGGTGGGAATTTGGATGCCATATCCTTATGGAGAGAAGCAATGTGTAATTTGTACGTCAGCCGAAAGGCAAGTCACTGGAGCTGTGAACCTGTTACTTCTGCATCCCTTCAGGCTTCCAGGGAACCCAGCAGCTTCTTGGGTCGTAGTTTGGGTTTGGCTCACCTTTGGTAGCAAATTGGCCTGAGCCACAGCTAACTCTGAAGAGAGAGTAGACCTGCAGGGTCTTGCATCTGGCCCTTCCTATCCTCCTTTCCTTTCTTCCCATTTCTCCATCTTGTTTTGCCTGGAGGCTTCCAATCCTCTCTGTTTCCTGCTGTTACACAGATACACTGGGCAACAGATAAAACATCTCATCCAGCTTTAAGGCTAGAAGATGGGAGTCAACAGGATTGTAGGTCTGTTTGAATCCCTTGCTTTGGGGAAGGAGTTACATGGTGGTGTATCCAGCCTGGAGTGCTCCGTTTGCAGCTCTCGGTGTTCTCCTTTGGCTCAGTCAGGATGCACTGCCCCACATATTCCTCTCCTCCAGTGAAGGCTCGGGGCTGAGGCAGCCTAATCATTAATTGCTGCAAAGTGTAGCTCCTGAAAATGGACACAAGACTTGTGACTGTCTAGTCACTTAGTTCCTCTCCTCCCCTGCCCAACAGCTGAGTCCCTGAGGGTTGGAGGGCATCATCCCATTTTCCAGTGTTACAGTGGGCTGGCATGAAGCTCACTTCTTTACAGCCAGGGACTGCTCTTTTAGCTCCAAGGTACTTGAAGTCCAAGGCATGACTGTACTGGGAGCTATCAAATCTAGTCTTATAGATTGGTGATTTCCTAGGACAGCATGTGGTGCTTTGTGGGAGGGGGGAGGAAATTGTAATCTTTTAATTATTCATAGTAATTAGCAGAAGGGATTCCCAGGAGAGTTAGGATGAGGGGTAGTAGGACAGACACGTTAGAAAGACTATATTCAAGGAAAAGTAAGTTTTCTGACCAGCTAATGGAATAAAATACCTTCTGTCTTCTCTGATAGTGAGATTCACTTCCTTCCACAATGAATTACTTGCCTCTGGCCAGAGAGATCCCGGTATCTCTCACCCTTACTGAAATCTACTGCCTCTTCATCCAGACTGACGGCATATCTGCAGTTCTTAATACCATCTTCAAGCCAAGCATTAATGAAATGAAGCACCTGGTAAAGACTGTCTCCATAAGCAGCTTAGTGCTGAGCAGCCGCCTGCCCGAGCTCAGCTCCTGGGATGCCTCTTATGTCCTGGTTTGGTGTACAGGGACACGTTGGGTGATCTCTCTTGGGACCAGCCAGCTCGGTCAAGACATTGCTGCCAAAGGCTGACTCGTGACAGAGGGTTTCTCTGGGCATGGTGTTACTCTGGTGCAGCTACCCCTGACTGACTGTGTTTGGGTGAGGATAGCTTATTCTGGCTTTATTGCAGTCCGTGTGCTGAGCTGGAATAAGGTATGAGGCTGTTTGGGAACAGCTGTAGTCCTTGGTGCCCCATCTGTACCTCAAGCAAATTCAATCATAATGAGGCCTAACCACTTTGCTACTTTGGGTCTCTCTTTTGGCTGTGATCTCTTTTGTGTGCGTGGACTTGTCCTGGAGTCGTGGATAATAACCTCTCCTAGCTCTTCTGGAAGATTAGTATATTAGCCCCAACTGGCTCAATTCCAGCATCAGTAATTGTATTTTGCCTCTCTGAAATCCCCCTGCAGTTTCAATCAGCTGGAGTATGACTTTTTTGTAGTAAGCCTTAGTGTTCTATGCTGCAAAAAGGAGAGCAGATGCAGTTTCAGACCTGGCTGCATTTTTAGTAGGGTGAACCTTGTGATTCCCAAAGTTGGCAGGTGTTTTAGTGTGGATGATGCTATGTGCTGTGATTGGAGCTCAGGAATGGTCTTGTCTTTATTACAGTACCTTCTAGTTATCAGTAATTCAATCACTGGTTAACATGATCTTCCAGTTTAATCCAATAAACACCTTATGGTCAGGTTATGTGTACTAAAAACAATGAGGATCATCTTCTTCCTGAGCTGTCACGGTTGCTTTAAACAGTTAATAGCAAATACAGGGTAGGGAACCTTGTGGGGCAGTAACTGAGACCAGCTCTCCTGAATGATGGAGAAGCAGAAATGTGATGAATTAAATGTCTGGCTGGGGAATTGTGCTTTGGCACAGTGCCATGTCTTGGCTCATCTGGTGTCAGGGAAGTTTTGGTATTGATTTCGGAGGAAGCGGGACATTGCCTGACTGGTGGCTTTTGCAGAGGTTTGAAACTCATGTTCACCTCTCCCAGGGAAAATCATCTCCCCAGGTGAAGGAAATGCATCTGTGTGACCCAGACCTGGGTCTGCTGGGAGGTGCAAAGGGCAGGACTTGGAAAGGCTGTGAAAGATGTTTTTTTCAAAAAATAGTGCCTGAGGGTTTTTGTAAGAGAGCTTTGAAGGGAAAAGCTGGGGGATTGTGGGAGGCAGCTGGATGCTGCAATGTGAGTAATATCACCACTGATGGAAAGCATTAAGGGGTGAAGCTAAGGATGTGGTGGCAAAGAGGTGAGATAGAGGTGTGGAATTTCATATCGGTGAACCAGACTCCCAAGGGGATGGTGTGGCTGAGAAGCTCTGGGAGGGTACATGATGGCAGAGCTGCACCTGCCTGCTACACTCCTCTGGTCCATCCCTGCTAGACTGTTTGGCCAGAGGTGCTGGGACAGTTTCATGGTTCCAGGGTCAGTTCTCCTGAGCTGTCCCCCTCTGTGATCAGGCTGGCTCCATTGTGGCTTGGCTGCTCTTGTTTGTGGCTGGAAAGGGCCACATGCCATGTCTGTGTGTGGCCACGAGCTCCTCTTGTGCTCCGGCCTACTGCTGATCTTGGTGGGAGACAGCAGACTCTGGCAGGGAAGGAGCTGAGCTGATCTACCTCCTCCCTCCTCGGGCACCCTTGGGTTTGGCAGAGCTCTGCTTCCTTCCTGAAATTAGATGAGCTGATAAACAAGGCAAATCTGGCATTGCAGCCAGCCCCATAATACCTGTCTGCTTTAGCAGAAGACTGTCCCATTTCTGCAGCAGGAGCACAGGCTGCCTCTGTCTCTCAGCCTCTCTGTTCTGTGGTTGCTGTTTCTCCGCACAAAAGGGTTGAGAAGGGAAGTGGATGGCACTGGCATTGGAAGGTGGGGAGGCCTGTGGGTGCACTGCCATATGCCCAGAGCATGTGGGCCAGGCGTGTCGGGTCTGCTGAAGGTAGAGGACAACCAGATCGGCCAAGGGGGTTGTAGGAAACCACTTGCTGAAGGGGAACTGCTACCTGAATGCTGGAAGAGATGCTAAAAATGGGAGATGTCCTTTGAGTTCCCTTACGGTTGGAGGGAAGGGAAATCCAGGGAAATGCTGAGAAGACTCTTCAAATGGGCAAGCTGTTAGCTCTGCATTGCACAGATGAGTCACTGGCCGGCTTGTCTGGATGGAGGCTTGGGAAGAAGATGCTGGGACCAGCTTAGGGGCTGAGATCATACCAGGGAGATGGACAGGGTGCAAAAATTCCTTCAAATCATAGAAGAGGGGTGTAAACTAAAACAAAATATGAGTGCCTTAAAGACACCTGATCTTGGGAAGTTGGCAGATGCCCTTGTTAATGAGACAGTAGGAGCTGATTCCAGACAGGAACTGTGTAGTTGAAGAGTCTGGAAGGAAGGATTGACTCATCATCATTGGCATCTGGATGTGGCACTTTGGAATATGGTTTAGGGATGATTATAGTGCTGCTGAGTTGATGGCTGGACTAGATCTTGAAGGTCTCTTCCAACCTTGATAATTCTGTGATCCTTCCTGAACCTGGGAAGGGGTTGAACCCCTTTGGTAACTGGGTTATACGGAGAGATCCTTGCTTTAAGGAGCACAATCCAGCACCGAAATGCCTCCAGTTTCACTGTTCCCTACATGAATCTGAGTAACAGCTCTCTCGGGATTTGAGAGGAGTTGAGTTTCTAATCAGTGGGGTCTTATGACCCAGATGGACGGATGTTCCCAGCTTAATGTGCAGGGTAGTGGGGAAACTGATGACAAGTGGGAATGTTAACTCAGTTAGTAGCAAGTGTGAGGATTCCTGTGTCTGCTTCTACCCTGTTGATTTGTTGGCCTAGAGAAGCAGCTCAGGTTTCAATCTTTGGCTGCCTTGTAAGATAGAAGTCTGCTGGGAGAGAGTGGGATGGGTTCTCCCTAAACTTTCTTTGCCCAGGAGAGATGGCAGAGGCGGCAGTTCCTCCGAGATCTTTAGATCTTGTTGGTGGAAAGGTGGCACGGCTGCACCGTGCGGGGCTTTCCCCCACGGGAGCCAACTAATCTGTGACAGAGCACTTTAGGGAAAGGTTGAGTGTGTCACTTCAAAGGAGAGCTGACAGGCTGGGAGCATTTCTCACTCCCGTGGGACAAACCTCACGCTGCTTTTTCGTGGCTTGTTTTTTTGCTGTGCCCATCTGCCTGCCAGTTCGTGCTCTGCTCCAGGTGGGAAGAAGAGCACAGAAGAGAGGAGGTGCAGAGGAGTTGAGAATATCTTAGAATGTCTTTAGGCAAAGTAAATGGCAGATTGGATCACTGATCCTTGAAAATAACATCTCATCTGACAGGGCCTTGTTTTAAGGGGCAAAACCCCCACTTTTCATCCACAGCATGTCAGGGCAGAAGGGGTTCTTGGTGCAAACCCTGAATTATTCCTGCAGCAGGAGGAGTAGCAGACCCCTGGGAGATGCACTAAGCTTTACTATCTGTCTGAAGACAGTCCCACCCAAATCTCCTCAATCCCGTGGTCTGTGGCTGTTCCTGCTGTTACCCACCATCCATCCAGCAAGGCGGTGACTGTGTCTGCAGACTCTGGGATGTTACCTGTTGGTAAAGACCTTTGGGGAGACCAATGCCAGGCAGGGGAGGAGAGATGGGTTTTTTTTGGTCTGTGCGCTGCTGCTGATTGCTCTTACCAGCTTCCTTGGCCTATGAGGAGGCATGACCAGCTGGGTGCTGGGAAGCAAAAATCTTTTAATCCTCAGGGTCATTGGGTGGGGTGTCAGTCGGGGGGGGGGGGGGGGGTGCTCTCTAGTGAGACACAGCAGCAAAGCAACATGACTTCTACCTGCCCTGGGCAGTGAATCCCAGTGGCCTCTTTGCAGACAGAGCTGGGAGCTAGTCCCCACACCACACCTCTGGGTCACGCTCATCTTTGGGCAACATCTGGGAGGAGCTGCTGGCACCGTAAAGGAAATGAGCTGTGGGTTAGAAAAGCCACTCGCCAACTGAACAGGAGGATCTTTACACCTCCTGCTTGGGGTGGATGGAACAGTGTGTTTTCTGCTCAGGAGGGGTGGGCAAGAGTAGCATGGGCAGTCCTGATTGCCAGGGAATACCCAGAGCAATGGGTGTGATTGCTGACATGGCCCTCTCTGCCTGGGAGCTTGCACCCACTCTGGCAGCAGTGAGCGATGGATTGGAGTCAGGGATGCATGGAGTTTTTTTGTGCAGATCTCTGTAAGGCATCCAGACAGCTGCTGCCCACTGTGCTCAGTGGAGCATCTGCTTTGGCAGGCAGGAGAGGAGACGGGAGCCTTGGGAATTTCAGACAGTCATTTACTTAATAACCATAGACAGAGCAGGGGGCTGATTTCTGGCTGTGAAGGGATCGTCTTCCTTCCCTTCTCGGTGAGAATGTGCTGTGCTTGTCTTGGGGAGAAGGGGAGTTAATTGGGATGCAGACTCCTGAAACAGAGCTCCGTGGGTATGGGCAGTTTCTCAAGAAAGATGGAGGTTGATTTATGCTTGCTAGATTTGTGCCTGCCACTCCAAGCTAAATATATCTGATCTTACAGTTACTTTCCTTTTCCTGGGGTTTCAAATCCTTGTTAACTTCCAGAAGAAACCCCTGCCTGCTCTGATCTTACATCTGTGACCTGCATCTCCTTCAGCATCTGTGTTTGTCTAGCAACAACACTTCCATTCATGGTCAGAGCCACAGAACAACCGGGGCTGAAGCTGGAGGGAGGGGAGTTAGATTCGGCTGCTGTAGCAAAGCAAAACTAATGCAGATGTTTGTGGGATGACTTTTCTGCTCTGAAGTGCTGTACAAACTCAAATTCTGCATTTCAAAGATGCCCAGGTTGATTCAGGGTTTAGTGGTATTACTTGGGTGTGCCAGGAAGGAGGATTTGGTTTTCTGTGCTTTAGTTTCTCTTCTTCAGTATTTCCCATTTAGCTTGTGGTTGACTGCTGCTACCACCCCATATCTTTCTCAATCCCATCTGAAATGAATCTCTGGATTCCAGCCTCATTCCTAACACTCATAACCTCAACTTAAAGATGCCAGGTGTCAAAACTGTTTCTTATTATTGTCTGTGAAAGTGCCTGTGGGTAGACAGATGTGGAGAGAACAAACATGGAAATTATCCCTGGGAATATGGGTTCACTGGGGTGGGATGGGGAGATGGAGAAGTACACATATTGGATGGGATTGTTCTTTGCTGTGGCAGGCTACCTCCTCTTAGAGGGTCTCTGCCATCTGACACCCACCTGTGGCTGAACATATAGAATGGGATATTCTCTGCCTTTCAGAGTTCTTAGTTCAGATGTGACATGAAGTCTTTTGGATCTCTTTTTAGATTATACCTTTCCTGCTTCATCTCAGAAGGCATTGCTGAAACGGAACGGGACACAAGTAGACAACTGGGAAACGGCCACTGTCCAGCCACCGGCAGAATTTGTGGAGCCTGACTTGCACACGCCTTTCTCCACACTAGAGGAAGAGGAGGGGCTGCTCCCTATAGACCCCTCAAGAGGAGGAATGGAGAGCCTCCAGACCTCTGGACCAGAGGTTACATCTTCTGAACCAGTGGACCAAGAGGACTCCTTCTCCCTTCTGTTTTCCACAGCCTCCGCCAGGCCAGGTGTTGTGACTGAGGCAGCCATGGGAGGGCAGGAAGAGGACTCTGTTTCTCCAGGCTTAGACCTTGGGAGCAGCATGGGACCAGGTCTTTTACCTGTGTCCTCTACCTTTTCTACTACTGTTGGTGCGAGATCTCCCGGTGTTTCAGAAGAACTCTTGGAGGTGACAACTGGAGACACTTGGGCTGTTGGGGGGGCAGATTCGGAGCTGACCGTGGCTGCCACAGGAGCAGAGCTTGCAGAGACCACGGTGGAGGCTGGTGGGGAAGAGCATTCAGCCAGGGAGGAGGCCTCGGAGCCCACGGTGGGGTGGGAGATGCTGGAGCCCACGATGCTGACTGAAATGGAGCAGGCAGTGGAAACACCTGTGGGAACACCCTCTCCTGTAAGCAGCTCCCCGGGCACCCAGACTCTTCCTGGGAGTGAGCAGCACCCCCCTTCTGTGTCTCCGTGGGACAGAGCTGATGAGCCTGCACTGGATCCCGTTTGGAATGACACCGAGTCAGCCACTGAGAGTGCGGCAGCAGAGAGGAGCTGGTCACCACAGGCTGGGGATGCCCGCATGGCCGTGCTGCCAACTGAGCTGCCCTGGGACTCGGCACAGGTCGCACTGGGAGCAGGGAGTGGGGTGGGAGGCTGCAGTGGGGATATTTGGGTACTTCACTCCTGGGGGATGTTTAACCCCGTTCCTAAGTCTGACTGGTGCGAGTAGTTTTTTCTGTTCACCCAGTCAAAGCTGAATTTTCAGGGAGAGTTATTCACAGCAGTTCTTAAGGGCATCCATCATTCTTGGTGAAAGCCCTGCCCCCTCACATCTTCCCAGCTACACAAAATCCTGCTTCTGATAAACAGAAGCTGAACACCTTCCCTTTGGGGCATGCACAGCAGAGAAAGCTCCTTGTTTCCTCAGCCTGCATCATCGGAAGTGTCAGGACAAACATGGCCCCAAGGATTTCTGGAAAGGGAGTGAGAAGAAAGTGCTGTTATTGCTGCTGCTGCCTGCAGGGATCAGATGCAGAGCAGTTGGAGCAGAGTACAGTTATGTGTGAGGATGTTGGTCTAGGAGAGCCTGTGGGAGAGGAGGGGTGAACTGCAGTTCCTGAATCCTAGCAGCTGGTTGAGAGAAAATATGTAGCAGGAGCTGACTGGTGAGAAAGCACCAAGCAAAGCTTTTAATTTTGCTTGCTGCGCCATGGTACTCAGGAGCCTGAGCGAGTGACTTAGTCCCTCTGTGCATCCTATCCTGCCTGCAAAGTGCTGCCCTGTCTCACCAGTTTGTTTAAGGACCACAGAGGCTCCTGGTTAGGTTTTGTGTTAAGTGCTGATAAGGCTGCAGGGTAGAGAGCTTTCCACTGAGAATCTGTGTCCTCCTTGAGTCTAGATAGAGGTGGAAGGTCAAGCTGAGCTGTGGCAAGGTGATAGAGTAACTTTGTCCCTGTTCCATATTAGCACTGAAATGGTGATTCCTCCTTAGAACAGAGAGTTAGAGGACGGTCACATCCTTTGAGAAGTGCTCCTGGGAGTATGGCACAGCCCCTTGCTCCTGTCCCTTGTGTACCCTGTACTTTCAGCAGAAAACTTACATTCACACCTGAACCCAGCTGTCTTTGTCTTGTCTCTCCAGGTGATCTGCAAAGACTGGAGCAACCTTGCGGGAAAGAACTATATCATCCTGAACATGTCGGATAACATCGACTGTGTAAGTCAGTCCAAAGAGGTTTGATGGCACGGGGGCCATGGTGTTTAGGGAAGTGAAGGCAGGCACAGCTCTTGCTGTCTGCTTTCACCACAAAACATTTTAAAAGCACTAAATCTCAACCTATAGAGGCTGTGAAGAGAAGGGGAGTAGGACAGAAATATTCCTGTTCTCCAAAAGGGAAAAAGAGTGGGTGGAGAGAGATGATTTTGCTCCAAGTCTAGCACATGTCAGTTCCATATTGGATTTTTTACTAACTTCTGGCTGCTAGTCTGTGCCAGTCGGTACCTGGATTGTCATGAGACATGAGAGCTTTTAACATTGCACCTCTTACAGGATTGAAGTGCAGTTCTCCTTCCTTCTCCTCCTTTTCCTTCCTTTCCTTCCAGCGTATAGTAACAATCCTCTGATGGCTCAGAGCAATAGGGACTCCCATTTGCACTGTGCATGGATAAGTATCAAGCAGCTATCACTAAATCTTCCTTAAGGGTCTCTTCTCCCCACCCTATTATCTTGTGTGTTATCTGGGTCTGCTAACCAGCCATGCTGTGCTAATCTAATGCCTGTCCATCCATCCTCATAAAGCTGCAGTTAATTCATGAGCCCAGAGTCCCTTGTGGATCCCTGGTAAAAGGGCTCGTTCACTTCTGCTGGGCCTTTTATCAGGCACTTAAAAACCAGTTGTGAAAGGCCTGGGGTCAAGGTGCCTTTCAGAATTCTAAGAAATTATTATGAGCCTGATAGCCCAAGACCGAAATGTTTCATTGAGGAATTGTGTGCTGGCCTCATCCATCTGCACTCCTGCTTTGTGGGGCACCTGCTGTGGGCAGAGCCAGCTGGTTCTGTTACTGCAGGCTTGCTCTGTGGCACTGACCTGTTGCCACTACTGGTGAGTTCTTGGTTGGTTTATTTTTCTTTTTTTTGAAGGCGACCTTTTTGGGGACAGGGAAAACGGGGAAATTCCTATACGCAGTAAAGCATGCTGACTGCTCTAAGAATAGATAAAAAGTCAGAATTTTTCATCTTAATTTAGGCAAACCGGTGTGGAGGGTTTTAAGTATCTCTGCTACAGTTCACAATTGTAACGCAGAAAATGAGTCCTCGAAAACCAGAGTTTTTTCTGCCCTGTTTCCTTCATGCCCCCATCACTCTGTCTCCCATCTCTGTGGACTTTAAATACTGGTTAATTTTGTAATGTGTAGTAGGTTCCTTTCTGTTGTCACTTGTACTTGTGTTGTTTAAACCTCTGTAAAGGGAAGAACTGAAAAGCAGATGTCTCTTGATCAAATTATGTCTTTGCTGTTGAATCCTCAGTTCAGCCTTGCTGGAGGAAGATGGTGCCTTGGGATAGGCAGGACTGAACTGTTTTTCTACTTGATTTCATTTTTCAAAACATATTTCCCAGTGAATGATTTGTGCTGTACTACCCCTTATTCAAAGGGACATTTGTTGACATACATATTTAACATGAGCATTGCATCATTCCCTGCCTCCCATTACCACTTTGCATGAATGAAGCCGGAATCAAGCTCTTCTCCATTCCGCTGATGTTGATGCAGTTTGTTCCTACCCTTGGTAATTTGCTCAGTTTGGGCACCTCACCTACTGTCTGCCTGTCCCTTTTGTTTTTTGGTTTCTGTATCTGAGCTCTGTGGTGTTTGGGTTGCTGGAGTTGTGAGGGAGAACCTGTGTTGCAAGTCCTGTAGTTTAAATTAGTGTGACTGGGGATTCCTCACATATTTCCATGTTTTGGTGCCATGATCTGGTGTGTATCAAGTCCCACTGAAAAGCTGAGGGACGAGGAGGGTGCTTAGCCCCTTCAAGAGGGTTGCACCTTGACCTTCAATACACTTCATGGCACCAGGCTTTTACCTGCTGCAGGGACCATGTCTGTATTTCTGGGTTAAGCTGGAAGCCCATTTGTCTTCCCAGTGGGCTCCAGGCAAGGGAATCACTTCAGTCTCTCTCTGGGCAAATCTCCCTGATGCCTCCTCCAGCCACCTAGAAACAGAGACTAGACAAGAGTAAGGGAATAAAGATAGGTATTTATTTGAAGGGCCTTCAAGGTACACCCTGGGGGAGCCAGAGGCTGCTTCCAAAAAATGGACCCCAAGATGGACGACAGGTCACGAGTTCTTCACACTTTTATAGGTTTGGATCATTTGCATATCGGGGTTAATTCTCCAATTAAAGCCCCAGTTTAACGATGTAACTCCCCTCAGCTTGCCCCCCCCCCCCTTAGAATCTTTGGTTTACACGTTTTGGGCCTAAAAACAGCCTGGTTGTCCTTGAAGGCAAAGCCTGGAGAGGCTTTGTTATGTCTGCCTAGTACGAGAGAGCGGGAATTACAGGCTTCAAGGAACTTCAGAGTTACACTCTAAGCAGTACAGAATTTGAAAATAGAAAAGTTAAAACCTAAGGCATCATCCCACTCAACATACCTGGAAAGTTTGCCCAAGTGAGGACTGCAGGATCTGACCCAGCAGTGGTACCTCGCTATGCCCCAGGAGGTGACCTCCACTTGTCACAGGTGCATTCAGGCTCCTTCTCTGCTCCCTCCTCTCCACCATGGAGAATTTATCAGTGCTCTGCAACCTGTGCTTTCCCCATCACCAGAAACATCTCGCTTCTGTCCTCCTGCTCCTGGGTCAGGTGCTCCCCCTTCCTCTGCATCCCCCAAGAGAGAGCCTCAGGCTGGTAGTGGGACCATGAGCTGGAGCTGCAGCTGAGCATCATGGTGCTGCATCATGGTACTGCTTCCTCACGCAGCTCCTCCTGCCTCCCCATACCAAGCCCCATAATTTGATGAGAGGAGGCACTGCCAGGCTCTTGTGATTCAGGCCCCAGTCACTGATGTCTTCCCCAATTAGGCCATTTTTGGCACAGGCCTGTGCCTGCCCAGAGCGCTTCAAATTGCCATGGCAACAAGAACTCTCCATTTTATTAATCATCTGTGTGGCCTTCAGGTTGGCATGGCAACTGGAGATGAGAATAGAAACACAGGAGTGAGAAAGCAGCAAAGGAGCCTGCCAAGGGATGGCTGGAGCACGTCAGGCTGAGCGGTACCCACTGACCCAGCACTGCTGTGAGGAAGAGCCTGGCTGCTTCCTTCTCATCTTACACCATAATGTTGCTTCAGGATTCCTGTGTGCCAGGAGAGCTGGGCTTGGTGTGGGGCATACGGCAGCCACAGGAGCTGAGGAGGAGGGTTGGTGCATCAGGAGATGTTTGTGGGTTCAGCCTGGGGCACTGTGCAGCAGAGCATTCCACCAGGTTTAACGCTGCTGGCTTTTGGGCACATGTGAGGTCTCAGCTGTACCAGCCCTGCAGTTCTACAGCTGCCTTGTACCCACCATGCACTCACCAAGGTTCCTTTCCTGTGGCAGGAGGAGTTTCGGTTGGAGAGGGGTCCCCAGCTGTTGGCACTGGTGGAGGATGCCTTCTCCAGGCAGCCGGAGGGGCTGCAGGAGCGCTGGCTCATCTCTCTGAGCAAACCCAATGAGAACGACAAGCACTTGCTAATGACACTGGCAGGGGAACAGGGTAAGTGCTGGCAGAAGGAGCCTTCCTCTGATGGGGAGTGTATTCAAGGGGCTCTCAAATGGAGCCCATTGTTGGAAGGAGCTTTTGCTTTCCAATCCATTTCAATCCCGCCAGTTCCCAGTGTTCACTGGACTTGAGGGATGGAGAGGGACTGAGGACATATGACTCTCCCTTCACATCTGCTTTCTGGGTTGTCCCTCGCTGCTAGCACAAAGCTCAATCTTCTGCACTTTGCCTTCAGCTTTGCTCCCTCCCTGGATTGCCTTTCCCCGAGCATCTGTCGGCTTTCTGCTGATGCTTATGTACTCCTCTCCATGGCAGGATATGACAGCCTGCTCTTGGTTCACTTCCTAACCTATCAAATCTTAAGTCCTGTCTGAACTAGGACAGTCCTCATAGTGCCTCCCTGCATGCCCAAAGAAACAAAAGCTGACAGTGAACATGGGCTGGACTGGAACATTTTACCATCTCTTTATTCCCATTTTGGTACGGGGGTCCTTTTCCTGTACTGCTTCTGCTGCCTGCTTAGTGGCAGAGGCTTCTAATGTTGACATTATGGCCTCTATGACCTTTATGAACCTGTCTCCATGACTTTTTGAGTGCTGCTGCTTGCTCCTAGAGCAGACACAGATCCTGAGAGCTTCTGTGGTGGTGGGGAAGGGTACCTAGGTGGCTCTGGTATCAGTTCATCCCTGGATTTTTTTACTCTTATAAAGAGTGTTTGGAGGCACCCTTGTCTGTGGTCCTGTGTTCTTTCAGCCCTCTGACATAAAACACCAATGCACAAAAATGTGTGTTCCCCTGCCTCCATCCTGTTGGGGATTTTAGACTGATGAATACGTCTGAGTAACCTGAGCTGAGAGCAGCACTTATCTCTTTCTCGACTTTACAGGTGTTGTCCCTACAAAAGATGTTCTCATGGCACTGGGGGATGTTAAGAGGAGCTTAGCTGAGGTAAGAACCTGTCTGCCTGCATCCATTTGTTAAGACCGGTTGTACAATTAAAATAAGCAACTTGGAAACTGAGAGCATATCTCAGTCTGACCAAGTGCTGAACCCCACAGCAGGCAAACAGATGAGTCAGACAAACTTGGCAAACTCCCTTCTCCCCTCACTGGTAGGTGCCAGGCCGTTAAATGTCTGCTCCTTTTAAGAGAGTAACTATGGGTTATTCCCTCCCTGCTTTTCTGGCTTGGTTGTGAGACTGCTTTTCACACATTCATTTTGTTGGGATTGTCAGTGTCACCCCTTCTATACCATTGTCGAAAGCAATGTGGGTGCTGCAGAGCCCCACATTTGGCCTTGCTCACCCTGCAGCTGTTTTACATACATTGGCTTCTCTTGACACGTTCACATGCCTTCTGCAATTCCTGGGTCTGCATTTCACTCCTTAAACCACTGCCTCCCGAAGGGCAGGCAGAGGACCTGGGTCAATGGATGCCAGACTCCTCTCCCAGCTGCCTCTAGGCCTCACATATTCCCTTCTAACCCTGGGCAGCTTGGAAGAGGATAGAGATGAGGACAAATCAGTTCCACGATCTCTGGCTTTGCACCTTTTTCCTACAGGGTATGTAGGCACTGAGGGCCTGATTCTGCTTGAGTATTTTGCAGCACTGGAATAATTTTGCTGATTTTAGCAGCAGGGTTGGGTCACTGCCTTGCTGGCTGTCTGCTCTCAGGTTTTTTTCCCTGACCTAACAAACTGGTCCAGTTAGACAAAGCAAATTAAGTGCTCAGTGGTGTATTGATTGGCTTATACCAGAGAAAGTGCAAAAAGCCAACCCTGTAGAAATTGTGTGACTGAAGTATCAGCACCTAGAACTGTCCAGAAAGAGGGATTTGTGTGGATGCAAGGTTTGACTTTGCAACTGTGGCCCCGTGTTAATGTGAGTCCTACCAGAGCCTCCTTGCCACGTGCCTCTGACTCTCTGGCTCTGTCAGTAATGAAACTCTGCTCACTGTGCTGCCCTTGCACGAGCATGAGATTGCAAGGAGGAGGGAGGGTATTCTCTTACATGTGTCACACTTAACTATGGAATGGATATGTAACCTGTTTCAAATCTGCCAAGTCACTGGGACTAGCATTGGGCTGTTTGCTGACAGCCACAGGGGGCCAGTTTCTAGGACAGCTATTCCTAAGCTTTTAGGCTCAGTGGGCAGCTGTCCACTTCCAAGACCTTGTAAAGACCACTATGCCCTCTTAGGACCTGAGCTTTAATGTAAACCTATTTATTAGGGTTACAGTCTCTGCCAAGCAGTTACCAAAGCCTCAGCACCCATCAGTGGTCCATAGTTAGTCTTGGGAACTCTCAATCTTGGACAGTTTCTCCCTCCTTGTCATGCACAAAGGTGTGATCCTTGTGCAGGTGAGCAAAATAAGGTTGTGCCTACTGTCATTTGCTGATGTGTCAGCTTTCATGGAAAATGGTGTTATGTATAGTTACGTGCTTTCTAGCCATGTAGCACAGGGCAGAACCTGACCCTCCAACCCCAACTTTTAGTTTCTCTGCCCACATTTGTGGTCCTGTACTTGGACCCTGGAGAGTCTGAACAGGATTCTATCTGCCTGCAGGTCAGGGCTTTTAGTGTACTGCTTCCTTCCTTCCAGATTGGTATCCAGAACTACTCGACCACCACAAGCTGCCAGTCGCACCCTAACCAGACACGCAGTGATTATGGGAAGCTCTTTGTGGTGTTGGTGATCATTGGCTCCATCTGCGCCATCATCATCGTGTTGGGGCTCATCTACAACTGCTGGCAGAGACGCCTGCCCAAGATGAAGAACATGGTGAGCACTGGATGGGTGGAGAAGGTGGCCAGACTCTTAGCCCTTGGGATGGAGGGGATTGGAAAGCTAAGAGGGAGATTGTTTTCCCCTGGCCACTTACAGGACATAGCTGGATACACTGCTGGAGCAGCAGTGGAGTCCATTCAGGTGTAGGAGAGATGCAAATGTGCTTAGGACAGCTCATTTCCACTGTGAGGATTGGGCTAGGAGAAAATTTACCTTTTCCCACTGATCCTGCAAAGTTCTCGGTGACCCTCATAGCCTGGTCTGATTGTGCTTCTCAGCAGCATTAAGACCTGTCCCGCTTTCTCTCCGTTTTTCCTCTCACCCCTGGCAGTCACACGGCGAGGAGCTGCGCTTTGTTGAGAACGGCTGCCATGACAACCCCACCTTGGATGTGGCCAGCGACAGCCAGTCGGAAATGCAGGAGAAGAAGCCGAGCGTGAACGGTGGAAACACTGTCAATGGCCCCGACAGCTGGGATGTCCTGATCAATAAGCAGGCGAGCGAGGATGTGGATGTGTTTGAGGAAGACACGCATCTTTAGAAAAAGAAGGGAGGGAACCACCCTCTTAAACACACTTGTTTCTCTCCTATCTTGACTGATGGACCATGGGATCAGGTGGCTTCTCAGGAACTTCTTAAAACCTTTGAACAGGTCTTTGGGCAAGTTTTCCCTATGGAAGTCCTGAGCCTGCGTCTGAGGCTTGGAGCCAGGAGGATCACGGAACAGAGGGATGCGGGAGGGGTGGGTTTATAGATCTCTGTGTGTGTGTTCCTATTGGTAGCACCGATGCTTTCATCACCTTTAAATGCACTTACTGTAGCTCTGTGATAGTGGCTGAGAGTGGCTGGACTGGAGAAACAAGATGGTGGGGCTGCCTGCCACCAAGAGTCCGGATTTGGGGAGTAAATTCACTTTCCAGATCCTGACCTTGAGATCACGTTCAGTCTGTGCAGGTGCAGTAAAACCTGTGCATTCTGGATGGAGGGGAGCCAAGATTCTGTCAATGTCCTGGGCAGAGTTTGCATTCCCCATGTGAAAACAGGTTTTCTAGTGCTGTAGCATTCAGCTACTAATTGTATGAGAGCTGATGTTTACATTTGGGGAAAACACCCCTCCCACCCACTCCCTGCCATCATCTCATTTCACCCCTGGTACCACAAACAGCCCCACTCCTTTTTTCAGCTCCACAACTCCAAGCTGAGCTTGCGAAGTTTGAGCACTTTACCCTTGCTTGACTGATTGCAGAGAATTCAGTGCCATGGTGCAGCATTTTAGATGGAAATGTGCTTTAGGTTGGAGAGTTGCTCAAAAATGACGTTTACACGCCTCTTTCACAACAGCCTGGGAAATCAGCAGAAAAATATCCCTTGTCTAAGTGTAAGTTTTAGACTGGCTGGCCTTCTCCACTCCAGTTCTATTTTTCAGGATAGTTTGGTTTCAGTTGGTCATTTTGTGGTAAATAGAAAGACTATGTGAAACTTCTTAAATAGGGAAACAAGTAATTTTCTCATTCTTTTGTTTCAATTTCAGCATCCTGCCCTGAGGGAAGGGTGGAAGTGTTTAATATCCCACAGGTATAAATCAGGGTAACAACTTAAAAATCTCTGCATTTAAACAGTGTAAGAGCCAGTTCTGATGAGATGAGATTTGGATGTAAGAGCTCTCCCCAATGGATGTTTCTCAGGCATGCCTCAGGCAACTTTGAGGCTCCAGCTCCCTGAAGATGTGTGCTAAAGGCACGTGAATATGCATAATTGTTCTCTGAGCCCTGCCTAAACTACTGTCAAGCCTGAAATCCCAGAACATAGAGCTCTTCTGTCATTGAGGGATTGAGGGACTTGCTTCAGTCAGAGGCAGCCGTCCTTCTCTCCTTTGTGGTGATCTGCATGTTTGCTTGCTGCGAGATGCAGCTTCACACTTGGTCTTTAAGGAAACCTTTGTATAGAAAGGCCCCAGATGTGCAGCCTGATGCTGAGCCTGTAAATCTATCACTGTATGTATAGAGACCTCTAGCATGTTCCTCCCTGGTGTGTGTGCCTGAAGTCAAGGTGCAAGAGTCTGTCGTTGCAGTTTGTGTAGCGTTTTGCATGCAAACTGAATCACGGATCACCTTGATGTAGGACCACTCTGATACCAGTTTATTAGGGATTCAAGAAAGGTGATAAGCTTTGGTTTCCTATCCAGATTCCAATTTCCAGTGGTTTTAGCCTGCCTCCGTATCTTTCCCAGTGTTATGTAAGAGACAGTGATCATCAGCTCCTTCTGTATGTTGGAAGGGTTGCAGAGATTCTCAGAGTTCCTTCTCTTGGCCCAGCAGTTGGTAGTGGGGGACAGTCCATGTGCATGGACAGCCACACATGGCCCTCTCTGACCATCCCTCACTGATGGCTCCTGCTGAGTTTGATGGGTCTGTGCAGTGAAACTGTGCAAGTCCATTGGCTGTGTTGAAGGCACTCCGGGGCTCACAGGATTAAATGCAAATTGTTGTTATGGTGAGTGAATTAAAGCATGGAGTTAACATTTCAGTTTTTATAGCACTTAGTATAACAGGGCCTGGCATGGCCGTGGCCTTTACGCAGCTGCACCGTGTAAATGTTTCCAAGTCCAATAATCCTCATCAAATATGTTTTTAATGCCCAGTGGCTGTTAAAAAGATAATGCCACCAATCAGATGTGAATCATTTCACCCACGAATCGCTTCCTTGGTGCATGTCCCTGCTCAGAGCTGCTTTGCTGCCCTGTTTTCTCTCCGCTATCCTAATTCAGAGAAACAACAAGGCACTGATAAAGCAATGCTTCCAGCTGGGCTCAGCACCTCCCAATCTCGTGTAAAGTCTTCAAACTTTAAAGAAACCAAGGGGGCTATGTGGGCTCAATAACGAGCTAGCAAATTCTCCTGATTTGCTCTTCTGGCCTCTCATGCCCTGGAGGTTTTCCAGAGACTCTCTTCTCTGTCTGGAGCATCCAGGTGATCTGAGAGGCTCTTTAAGGGTGGCTGTTGTGAGGCTGAGGACACTTTTCTGCTGTCTCTGACAGGGTGCACCTGGCTGTATGATCCCAGTTTAGCTTCAGAAATCTACTGGTTGATAGAATTTCACTTTAGTCTGGTGATACTTTTTATCCTTTTACAGTTTGTTTTTTCTCTGTATCATTTGTTTGCACTAGGCTGATCTTGTCAAGTCGATTGCACTGTTGTCCCTCTCCTGCCAGCCCTGCAGAGACGGGTCATCTCCAGGGACCTGCGGGCTGGGAAGCACTGTAGAGAGGCTGTTGGTAGCCCACTTACTCTGTTCAGTGCTTGCATTTCCAGTTCTGCACAGGGAGGATATAAAGAGGAAGAAAACCTTTGTCTTAGCATTTGTAACAGAAAGCTTTTCTATCACCCTAATGTAGTTAAACTTCTTTTTAATAAAAACTGTCAAAGCTGGACTTTCTCAGAGCAGTGTGCCAGGCGACAGAGCAGATGCAGGAGACAAAGCAATTCCTGGAAAACTCTTTGCCACCTACTCGGACATCCCCATAGTTCCATCTGCCAAATGTTTGGTCGCACTGACACCTGGTGGCGGTTGGGAGTTGGAAACGAAAAATTAAAAAAAAAAAAAAAAAAAAAAGAACTTTTCCACTCTCTTAGCTTTGGATATTTGTTTCCTGTGACTTGCCTAGGATAACCTGCTTTATTCACGAGGGGTTGCAGGACTCGACTGTGAGCAGAGGGGCTTGTACCAGGCATGTCAAGGATGTTTTGTGTGAGGACGTCCCTGTCTGCAAAGTAGTGAGATGGGACATTCTCTGGAGTCACCGGTATAGAGGCCCTGGGTAGCAACACAGGGTCTCACCTCCATCTTCCTGCTTTGTCTGCCACTTGTTCCCTCTGCTCCTTGGGACCACAGCTAGAATGCGGAGACTCTGCCTTGAAATGGAGGTGGTTCTTCAGAGAAAGCCTCAGGTGCTGTTGTGAGGAGTGCAGTGCCTCGGGGAACACTGGCAATGGCATCGTCTGGATGCACGGCCAAGATCAGAGTGGCTCTCCATCTCTGTGGGATGGTGGCCAGATATGGTCTGGGATGGCCAAGCTGCATATTACTCCGAGGTGTCGCCCAGATATCTGGAACTGTGCCTGTAACATGGAGTCTAACATATCCTAGGACTCTGCATCCTGCACCCCACCTTTGGGTATGTAGGATGGAAAGAAACCATGAAGAGTGACCTGGTAATTGTGCTGTGAAGGTTGTAATGCAGCTTGAGAATATGGTTCAATATACACTTGAAGGATCCCTCTGGCAGAGGATATGGTGTGAAATGAAGGTACATTATCCTAAGGACTATTGCAGCATGACCTTAAAGCATTGCAGCAGGGTCCCACTGCAGCCACTGCCGTCAGCAGCTCGTCTGTTCCCGTCCGCCTTTGCAGCCATGCAGGAGCACACCTCTCCTTCACAGAGGGTTTGGGACATCTCACGCAGTCAGACACAGCAAGCACCTTCATCTGTGCTCCTCATGAGAGCCTCATGCACTCATCTAAGCTGACAGCCAGGCTTTGAGCTATTCTCAACACCTTCATTCCTGCTGGACACAAACTGTCTGCAAGCCCTGGCCACTGCTTGGGATTGCTGCTGGAGAACACTTAGAAACACTTGTGTCTGGCCCTGGAGGTAACAGGGTTGTGGTTTTGTTTTCTTTGCAATAAAACGCACCTCCTGGGTGTCTGAATACTGACCTGAGCACAGTGCTTTGCCTGAATTCAAGTCTGCTGCATCTCCTAATGCAGTGTTGGCCAGGATCTCTCTGCCAGGATGGGGGTCGTCAGCCTGACCCCCCCTTCCCCACAGTGCACTCCTTAATTCTCCCATCACAGATTTCTGTGGAAGCCCTGAGCCATGCCAGGTGCCCAGGCTGTGGAAACAGGATTCCCCCATGGAGTACTCTACCCCTCCAGTACCCACAGGACCAGCCCAGGACACCTTTCCTGCTAGAGTGGCTTAGCACGAGCCTCTGTTCGACAGCAGAGTCCCTGCCTGTGTGCCCAGCCCCGTGTGTCCCACACAGCTCTCCACCGTCCCACACCTGCTCCACACCTGGACCCCATACACAGAATTATTAGGGTTGGAAGGGACCTCTGGAGATCATCCAGCCCAGCCCCTTGCCAAGGCAGGGTTACCCAGAGCAGGTGACACAGGAACATGTCCAGGTGAGATTTGAGTGTCTCCCAAGACTCCATGCCCTCCCTGGGCAGCTGTTCCAGTGCTCTGCCACCCTCAGCGTGAAGAAATTCTTCCTCATGTTGAGGTGGAACTTCTTGTGTTTTAGTTTATGGCCTTTGCTCCTCATCCTGTTGCTGGGCACCACCGAAAAGAGTCTGGCACCATCCTCTTGGCACTCGCCTTTGTATGGATTAATGAGATCGCCTGTCATCGCAACTGCACGAGTGCAGAGAGAGCCCTGCCGTGTGTTCCAAACCCCCTCCCAACCATGTTCTGGGCCAGGTCCCCGCAGGTGTGTTCTAGATCAGCCCCCAGGTTTTTTCCCGAGCAGGCCCGCTTGTCCCGAGCCGCGATTCCAGATCAGCCCCCAGGTTTGTTCCCGAGCAGGTCCCTTTGTCCCGAGCCGCGGTTCCAGANGGCCCGGCCGGGCGGTGCCGCCGCCGTGTTTACAGCGCCCGCCGCTCCCGCCCCGCCGCCGCTGTTCCCCGGCCCGGCCCGGCCCTGCGGCCGCTGCTCCGCTCTCCGCGTCAATGCGGCGCCGCTGCTCCGCGGCCTGGCCCGGCCATGGACACCAGCGATCTCTTCACCAGCTGCAAGAAGGGCGACGTGAGCCGCGTGCGGTGAGCCGGGGCGGGGAACGGGTCCCTCGCACCCGCCGCTGCCTTTAACCGCCCTGGTAACCGGGGCGAGCGGGGCCGGGCCTGCCGGGGCGGCTTGGCCTCGCCGGGACGTATTTACCGGAAGCTCGTCCCGGCCTCCCCAGGGCGGCTGTCGCAGCCTTGGGGCTCCCCAGGGCGGCCGCGGTGCCGGGGTGCGGAAAGGGCCGTTTGTTTCCCATAGAGAAATGCAGCTTCTTTGCACCCCAGGAGCTGCGTGTGCTCCGGGTCTTTGGCGGGGTGCTTAGGTTCGGGTGAGGTGTGCCGGGTTCCGGCAGGTGTCTGGGTGTCAGACGGGCACTGCGTACTCGTGGGTGTGGATGCTGCCTGTGGCAAATGTCCTTGCACAAGGCTTCTCTCCAGCTGCTCTTTCTTTACCGTTGGAAATGGTGTTTGCGTTGGTAGGAAGCTGGATCCCTGGGACGCAATCGTCATGGAAATGGTTAGACACCTTGTGCTGTAGACTGTGGGAGTATCTCTGAGAAATACGGGGATACTAAAATTTCAAGTCAAGTTTCCTTGCTCATCCCAAAGCAACACAGCTTAACTTCAGTGATTTCGGATCAGGAAGCATATGGGTTTGCTGTCTGCAGGGTGAATGCAAGGTCCAGGGTTTACAACAGACTCTTTTCCTGCGTCTCATGGTTTGAATCTAAAACTGTTCTTCACCTTTTTATCCTACTTGATTCTTCCATTTCTTTATGTGTCATACGACAGATAATCAAAAGCAACCTCTGTTACAAGGTGCTTCCTAATGAAGGATAAGTGTGCACATAGATAAGGTCTGGGGACATTGTTATCTGTTGTGATTGTGTTAGATTAAAGCATTGCAAGCAATAAATTGCAGGTTTACTGTAGAAGGAGGGGTCTGAGGGATGATCTTGCAGAGGTTTAAGATGACCTGTATAGAAGTAATGGCAGAGAAATGAGAGTCTGAGAATGCTGTCAGAGCAGGGGGGACAAATTGACCACGTGTGACTGAGTAGAAAGGAGCTGAGTTGCTTGGCATGTTGAATGTGGTCAGAGGAACCTGAAGTTTGAGACAAGAAAGGTGAAGGGAGTGAAAGGGCGGACTCAGGTGGTGGGTGATAAAAAACCAGAACTTGAAAGTCTTTGTGAAGCCTAAGAGGGACTTTTACATGTGGTTGTTTCAGTACAGGCTGTAACAAGACCCAGGCTGTGCAGGAGATTTGTCTGCAAGGCAAATTTTTTGCCCGGCTTCTGGAGTGTTGGCAGCATTTGGTCTAGCCTAAATGTGCAGGACGAGGAAGTGGCAGGATTCAAGAGCAGTCTGGAGTGATACTGATGTTGTTGCTTTTGTCAGGAAAAGCCACGAGCAGGATGGGAGTCCAGCCTTGGCCTTGTAAAATTGGCCACTTATTTGTAAGCATCCAGGCTGGGAGCATTGTTGGGGAATGTGAAGGTACTGCAAAAGTACTCAGGCTTCTTTTGGGATTGCTGCCCTGTTAGAGATGGGTTTGATCTTCCTCTTTTCCCCATGTGCACCACTTAAGATTGAAGGGAGCTGCCAGGCCATGCTGTAGAACACCATTCTTTGGGTTGAGGATTTGGTTGATGCCCCTCCAGCCGTAGCTGACAGGTCCCCAAGTCCAGTGCAAGATCCTGTCACACCTTTGGAAGTTACTCTATGAACTTGAAGTTACATCTTCTGAAAGAGGAGAATGTGACTGAATGAGTAGCTGCATGAAGTTATAACTTTGCTCTCTCCCTTTTCTTCCAGATACCTTCTTGAACAGCGAGATGTGGAAATTAATGTCCGTGATAAATGGGACAGTACGCCCCTGTGAGTGCTGCAGCCTGGAGCACTGGCTGGGTGGGGGGCAGGGCCTTCAGAGCTCCTTTACTCTCTCTGCATCAGCAGCTTTAAACAGTGTTACAAAATGTCTCAGGTTCTGCTTTTTTGGGAGCTTTGGCTACATAGTTCTGCTTCTCTTCCCTGTGGGTGCTGTGCTAAATGCGTCTTTGTCTCCCGATTTGACTGGGGCTTGCTGTAGTGATGCTCTGAAGTGGGGTTTTGTGACCAAATTACCTGGATTAAGCACTCTGCTCTTGGCTACATTAGGCTTTTTCCCCACCAAAGACTATGGCATTCTAGGATGTCTTTTCAGCTTGGACTGGTAAAATGCCAAGTGACTGTGGGTTCTCAGTCTGTCTGGCAGGGCTGTGAACATGCAGTAGGTAATGAGGAACCCCCCTGGAGGTGCTGAGGAAAGTGCTGGGAGCTTTTTACCTCCCCACAATTCCAAAGTACCTTTAGACATCTGCAATATATTTAGTGTACAGAATAACTTCCCAAAGTAAGGGTGGACTAACGTGCTGCAATGCACGTTACAGTATTCTTGTGTGTAGGACAATTTGAGGTCCTTGTGCAAGAGAGTCATGAAAGGCTTAGACTGTGAAAGAGAAAACAAAACTCATTGTAACTAAAACTTAGGGGGATTTGCTGTATACCCAATGTGGGTGCTGTCCCCTCCTTGGCATAGTGTGCAGCAGTTGGACTGACAGCAAAAGGAGCGAGGAGTGTTTTTGAGAATTCAGTGGACTGCTGAGTGCCCATGAAATGATCTCCATTAAAATGAGGATGGATTTGGCAGCTGGTGGTGCAATAGAAGATGCTGAACCCAGACTGGGACCTTGAGATCTCCTTGCAGTGCCTAGGATTGCTGGAACAGATCCTGCTTAGTCTGTTGCTGGGATCAGGCTTCTGTGCTATTCGGTAGCGATTCCTCACTCCTATGAGGAGTCACCTCCTAGGCTTCTCAGGGATGCTCAGTGCTGTGGTCTGTGTGGGGTGATGTGCCAAAACACTGAATTTTGCTTCGTACTGCATCTCTAATTTTCTTTATCTTGTTATTGTCAGGTATTATGCCTGCCTGTGTGGACATGAAGAGCTTGTACGTTATCTTCTAGCCAATGGTGAGCACAAGTGTCCTGATATGGGTGCAGCGTCTTTCTCTGGTCCGTTGGGATTGTGTTCCTTCTAGCTGTCCCTTGTGGAAACTTCTTCTGTTACAACCAACCATCTGATCAGCGATCTCAGGCTGCAGAGGGAGCCCTGCACACACCTTTACGATCCCTTTTGCAGGCCATTTGCTGCTTGAATTTGCTTGTTGAAACTGCTTGAAATTTCTTGATTTGAAATCTTGAAGATGCACAGAAAGGGAAGCTGTCTGTTATGGCTCAAGGCAGCATGACTTTCTGATATCACAGCTGATGTTTTGTGAGAGTGCAATGGTGTTGGGAATATGCTGATCTAAGAGTTGTACTTCATATGAAGAATTGACTGTGTAAAACTTTCTTGTACTCTACTGATAGCCTGGCTTTGTAAGCAGGACTTAAAGGTGAAATGCAAGGGATTTTGCTAATCTCAAATAAAGCAAGACCAATTCTTCAGGCCAAGTGCCTGCCCATTTGGTTCTCAGCACCCAAATTCCCCTAGGTACGTAGTGTTTTGCCAAAGGAACCAGAGTGCAGTCACATCTCAAAAGGTTTGGTTTTCTACTGCATTCCCAGCATCTTAATCGACCACTTGCGTAAGTCTAAATAGGAAAATGCAAATGCCCTCCAAATTTCTAGCAGATTCTAACCTAAAGGGGTATCTCTTGTCTTACACAAAGCAGAAATACTTTTTAGGAGGAGCCCTTAACAGTCCAATAAATGATTGCACTCTTTGTACAGTGAGATTTGTCTTCCCAGAACACTGCTGGAGCCATGCTGAGAGGCTTTTTACACGGGTCAATTTAAACAAGTCATGACTTCTTCAGAAAGGGATTTGTCTGTGGGGAGGGCAGCTTTAGGTTGCACACATGTGAGGGAAGCTCAGTTTCTGTAAATATGCTCATCAGCAGAGGGGACCACAGTGAAACATGTCAGCAGCCAGAAGTCATACTCGTTTAGTGACCATTTGGGAACGCTGGAGAAGGATCTAACTCTACCTGCTGGCCTGTGCCTGTGGTTGTTTTACAGGAGCAAAATGTGAGGCAAACACTTTTGATGGGGAGCGTTGTTTGTACGGAGCTCTGAGCGACGCCATCCGCCGGCTGCTGAAGGAGTACAAACAGATCACAGCCAAGTGCATGAAGAGGGACTACTACGATGTTTTCCTGCAGCGGTAAGGACATGAGGCATGTGCAGAGCATCCCATCAGCCTTCCTGAGCTCTCTGTTCAGGGCAGCTTTGAAAGGCAACTCATCAGTACCCTCTCTCATTCCTGGGCATGTAGAGCTTCCTAAGGGATGTCCCCTGTGCCCTAAGGACTGATCTCCAGGTGTGTGTGTGTGTGCATAGCCTCTAGTGACTTAGGTACAGACTCCAGAGTCAACAGAAAGCTGGTCTTTATAATGCAGAAGCACTAAGCTGTCATCCTTGACAGTCAAACCAAAATCAGATCACTAAAACCACATCAGCAATTTAGAATAGTATGTCAACTGAAATTAACTTTCAGGCCTGAAGGTACTATAGCTTGCAAGCTGAAGTTTTCAACACTGATAAAAATGTTTCTCACTTGTGAAACAGAGCACTTTAAGAAGTCTCAAACTGACTCACAGTGACATTGCCCAATCCTTTCTTTTTGGTTATTAAACTTTAGTAAGATACTTCTGAAAGTTACATGTCTCACACTGTACAAGAGCTTGAGTGGCAGCCTAACTTGCTCAGGAGTAGGGGAATAGTCTCAAGCTTTCCTTCTTGCTGTGTCTCTACCCTGATGTTATTACAGATTTGCTGGTTGTTTTTTTTTCCTTTTTATTTCCCATTGGACTGACTTACAAATGTTAAAACCTTGTTGTAGGTTTTTTTTTATCTTTGAAACTGGAGTCTTAATAAGTCCTAGAAAGGTCTGACAATCTTCCCAGTACTACAGTGTCCTAATTTCTGAAGCTGTAAGAAAAGAGGGGAGGAAGGAAACTCATTTATCTGAGTAAAATCAGATTCTATCTTCCAGGGAAGTAGAATTTTGTAGGGTGATTTATCACTGCCCTGGTGACTGTGGCTCAGATGGTGCAGGGTTGAGCATACGTGAAAGCTAAAATGTGCTGGTTTCTGCTTCTCATTCAAGCAGACCTTATGTTAAAATTGAAACAAAAGGCAACAGTTGTGGGGCAAAGAGTAACAACCTAATGCTTCTGTTTAGTCTGGGGCAAGAGGCGAGAAGGAAGGGTGTTCTAACGGCAGGAGATTAAAATCAGCATTCAAGACTCTGACAGCATCTCCGTGTGTGACCCCTCACCTTTCTATGCACCAGTCCAGCTCCCTAGAAGGAGTATGATGCTTGATGTCCACCTGATTTGACCTCTTGGGGATGTTTGTGAGGATATATATGCAAGGAGTGATGGGCATTAGGAAACACTGGTGATGGTTGCTGTAAACTCTGAAGTAGCAGTTTTGGTTTTTTTCCTTTTAAAGAATGAAGGTATGGGCATGCAGGCATAAACAAAGCTTCACCTCTGATGTGGTAATTGCCTGCATTTCATGCCTGTCACATCCTTCCTTCTTCTGAGGGTGGGTGACATCAAGTCCTCTCCTATTTGTTACATGGTTAAAGCGTGCACACTGACAGTGCCCAGAGAACAGGAAACTTTCATCTTACTTTGTAGCAGGGTAGTTCTTTTTGAAAGTACGCCCTTTTGCAGGGCTTTTTTTGACGTCTGACAATTTAAAAGTAATATTAACTTTTAAAGATGTGCTTGGGGGCAACTAGTTCCACTTTAAAATCTGTTCCCAGTGTTCAGGTGTTCAGCTAATGCAGGAAGGTTTCATTTTCCAGCCTCCCGGTTGTGCTAACAAAACTCCTTTGAGTTATGGAAGGGAGTGAGACATCCCACTCCAGTGTGTGAAGGACCAGCCCCTGTACTGGTCATCCTGCTGGACAGGGAGAGACTGTAATGCCTGGGGGTATTTGTTCATTTAGACCTAATTGTACCATGTTCCCCACTAGTGTTGCTCATTCTCTCCGTTTTCATGCTGCAATGAATTTCCCATCTCTCTGTTCCTCCAGGTTGCTGGAGCAGGGTTACCAGAGTGACATTGTTTTCATAGTTCATGGCAAATCCTTCTGTGCCCACCGCTGCATCCTCAGCGCTCGCAGCGCCTACTTTGCAGAGATGTTTGAGACCAAATGGAAGGGGAAAAACATGATAGTGTTGAAGCACCCACTGGTGAGCGAGGCTGCACTTCCAGTTCTTTCCTTTCTTTTGCTGTTCCATCTGGATGAGGAGAGTGAGTAGGAAGGACAGTTTGAGGGTTAACTTCCACAGTGACTAGCTCCTGGGGCTCAGAACAATCCTAGTCGAGGAAAAGGGCTTGTAGAGGCACTTCATGCAGTAAAATAGCATCTTACTGAGATAACAAAAGGCTGCGAACTGCATACCTCCCCTTTGTTCCTTCTGTCATGGGCTCAAACATATCTCAATTAATTGCAGTAGCAGGTAGCTGCTACCATCTGTCAGCTGCGTCACGACCCCTCTCTGGGGTGAGTTGAGTCTGTCTAACTCCTGGTGGACAGGTGGTCTGTGGTGAAGACATCACCTCCGTAATTGGCACTAATTGAGTCCCTTTTGTTTCCTTTGCAGCAAGAACTAAATAGGCCATAAGCGCATTCCATCCATTAACCACCAATACTCCGGCACACATTTCTGTAACTTGACTCTGGCAGTGCAAATCCTCTTGTGACAAACATAATTCCAGTTTCTCAGAACACTGCTCTCCTCTCTCTTTGTACAAGAACATGTCTTTCCTCTGGGATTAGGAAGAGGTGGAAATGTTTATAATCAGTAAAAGCCTGGATTTTACAGAGCCTGTTTTACAACCATACAGGCGCTGTAAGCTACAACCATACAGGCTCCTGTCTCTGGAGTTCCTCCATTAGTCAGATCCTGTCCCCCGAGGTACCTGAGGGATTAGTATCAGCTGAGACAGTAAGGAGCTGTGTAAGACAGGTGGAGTGACAGCATTAGTTATGTGAGGAGCAAAGAAATCAGGTGCAGTGTGTGAGTTCTTACTTAAAGGGTTTTCTTTCTTCACTTGCTCATGTTTCAAACTTATTGTTAAATGCGTGGTGGTTCCAAATGTAACTTTCTCCTGTTTTATTTTAGATTAACCCGGCAGCCTTTGGTGCTCTTCTGCAATATCTATACACAGGTAAATGACTTTACCCTCTGGTGTTTGTGTACATGGCTGGTGGGCAGCTGTCTGTGCCTCTGCACTGAGTGGCACAGGCTTGCACTCAGCAGTGTTTGGGTGCTTGAGTCGCCAACAGATCCTCTCTACTGGTAGAAAGGGAGAATGCGAGCAATCACCAGCTCTTCCAAGATGTTTGTACCTTTTGCCAGTTGTTGTCGTGCCAGTAATTATACAGTCAATTAAAACAAAAATCAGCTTAGGTTGATTGGTTGGATGGATTTGGAGATTGTATTTCTAACTTAAGGAAGGAAAATCTGTCATCTGGTATAACAGTCTCCTAAGGTGGTGAAAAGCCAGTTTCCCATTTAGAACTTTTTCAGTTTGGCAGACCTGAGCAGCGTGTGCTGAATACTTTGACTACTTTCTAGTATTTTTTCTAAACAGAAGTTGATCCTAAACCTTCTATGAAAATGCTCAATATTGTATTGTAGGCATGCTAAATGCTGAACTATCTCAGGCCAGGAGGTGGTGCCAGAAAATAACATTGTCTTCAAGGCTCTTCTTTTCCAATACAGTGTGTTCAGAAATGTCCCTTGCCACGTTATCAGTGATTGTAAAAGATCCTGAGATGAAAACTTGTGAGCCTAAAGTCTGTTCTTACATAAGCCGGGTAGCCAATGGTGGCAGTCATGCCTGCTGTTGTTGTGCTGCTGTTTTTTGATTTTCTGAGGGAATTAGACATGTTTTGTACAGCCTGTTTGGTCTTTGGACTCTTGAATGAAGTTACTAGAGTAAACCCTGGAAAGTGGAGATGTGGATTAAATGCCAAACTGTTATTGATTTAAGTAGTGGATGGTGGTGGAATACCAAGGCTTAGCTTCTGCGACTGAGCTGTAAGTGTATGCTGAAAAGTGAGGCAGTGTATCTAATTACTGAATTTCTGTGCCATCAAGTCTTCAGACCTTATTTTTTGCCATTTTTACACCTAAGTCCTGTGGATTAAGAGAGCTGACTGCATTTCTTCTTGACAGGTCGTCTGGATATCGATGTAGAATATGTCAGTGACTGCAAGAGGTTGGCCAAGCAGTGTCGGCTGCAGGACCTCATCGATGATTTGGAGACCAAATGTAAAAAAGTCTATGAATTTGGTAAGCATTTGACTTGCCATTGTCTCTGCTGTGCCTGTGTGCCCTTTCAGGGAGAAACAGGAAAGTGTGATGGTGGATGTTTCATGGTGTCCTTGGGGCTTCCAGAAAATTATTCTGTTGTGGAATTTCCATGTTTGCATAATAGTTTTCAGTCATAGTCTTTTTGTAGGGCAGCTGTAGTGGTTTCTGACATGCACATGTTTGTCATTTATATTGAATGCTTTCTTTTGAGTAGAGCAGCCATGGCAGCAGGACTTTGCTGTGGTTGCCAGACATTCAGCTGAGCATGGTGGAGTATATATTGGGAAGTGTCTTCCAGCAGAGAGCTTGTTTAAATCCCCAGAAAGATAAAATATATACAGTTAGAAGTAATTTTCTGCATTTATCTGACCCCTGACCAAAGTAAAATTTTTGATAATTGGCCCAAAATGGGTGCAGAGGGAGATATAGAACTTTTTTTTAAAAGCAGAGAAATATTTCTGAAAGCATGTGTATATTAGTAACACATGGATGTGCCAAACCTTAAATGAAATAATCTTCTATTTAAGGACTTTTTGTTATCCAAATAACTTGTGATCTAATCATGACATAAGCTTATTGCAGGTTGGAGTTCATCATTCATCTCCTTAGCTCAATCTAAGGGACATGTGAAGAAGAATCAAAACAGCACAGGTGGTGTTAGTCACGAAGCAGAAAAAATTATCGGATAACAAAACCTTCAGGCTGAAAGCTTCTGATTCTCATTCCGTGCTCTGAGTTAACTCCTTTACTTTAATCAAGTTGATTTTGATTTGAGAATAGACTCCAGTCTGTAGTTTAAAGTCAATAGCATCTTCTTCCCTGATCTAAGAGGCAAGGGTGTAGCTGTTCCACCTTTTCCTTTTGAATACGAGTTGTGATTTTCCAGCCTCCTGAAGTTGCAGGGCATAACTGATAGAATACTTCTGGCTCAAGAAATTCCTCATCTGCAAATCACATGGAAGATATTACCATGTGCAGGTCTCCCTTTAGGCATGTGCAGTTGTTTGGTGGTGGTGGGGGTACAAGATTACCATGGTACAGCTGTTCCCATGTAGACCAGGGTGCGAGTCCTTATGGAAGCTGTGTCACAGGTCTTACTTCTGCTGTCTAAACACAAATGTAAACATGGACCTGAAGAGATTAGAAATGCATTTCTTGGTATCTACAAAAAACTGTAAGGTATCAGTTTGTATTAAATAAGTGGCAGAAAGGGGGAGTGGTGAATTAATATAAAATAAAAACTGCTCAGAAATCAGGTAACAAAATGATCTTGTGTCATCTTTTGATATCAGAGTAATTCAGTGAGATGCTGGAGATCTGTTTTTTCCTTTTTATCTTTTTCTCCCAGGGTGTAGCTGAGACATTCCACCTTATTTCATTTAGTTGAAGTCTCATATAATATTGTGGAAGGAAAAGAAGGTGCTTAAATTTGTGAACTGCAAAAAAGCTGACTTCTTGGTGGGTTTTCAGATAGAAAATAATGAAGTAAAGTTTCACGTAGTTGGATGTTTTAGATAAAAGCACCACTTGGAAATATAATGGCACTGGACAAATCATTTAACTTCTGTGTTCTTTGGGGAGGGAACAGTTTTTCTATTTTGAGGCCTGACAGAAGACAATCAATGAGTGGTTTAAAGCACTGATGGAAGTACTGGGCGTGATTTTTATTTATGACAGGTTGGATTCAAAGAAATGGAACAACTGTTAAAAGTTTGTTTCTTAAATCTCATGTGGAAGCCAGGAAAACTTGATTCTGCAGAAAGGCATATATGTAAGAGTTATAGAAGTTAAAAAATTGGAAAGATCTTAGATCACATCATGTCTGGCATTTGACAAAGCATGACCGTTCCTTTGAGTGGGTTAGAAACCTCTGCCTGTTCCAAGTGCGGGAATAGACATCTGATTAAGGTCTGCAGAGCAGGGTCATGTCTTGCGTCTGTATTACGAAGTTGAAACAAGAAAACAGCATGAACTTGAGCCTCTGCAGCTCCACTGGGTAACTGCAGTGTCTGCAATCTCATTATCTAGAGTTAATCAGTATTTCAAAAGCACTTAGTGTCTTGGCATGCACAGACAGTAGTATAGGAAGAGGATGACGCAGTGCCTTCTGTTGCACCTGAGATATATTTGGGTGTGGATGCTTGCCTATTTTCCCTTGTGTGTATATTGTGGCTATAACAAGAAAAAACTATTGCAGTGTTTGGAAGAGCTCAAACAATTTGTCCAGACTAAGCCGTAATCCTTCTTTTGGAAGTGCATGTATTAGAAAATAAATGTTCTGCAGTTACTTCAGCAAGTTTTAGGGCAAAAAGGGCAAGAGCAAGGTTTGAGATGCTTACCTTTTTAGCAAAGACACTGGATGTGCAGAATCTGTGGTTATAGCTAATTGTGCCATTGAGAAGAAGATGTATCTGGGTGTGGCATCATTTTGCAGGTTTTGGGAGTTTAATGTAGTTTTTTGTGGCTCTTACATTTTGTGGTACTTTGGCTCAATTTAACCAGAAGACTACAAAGAAGTATTGAGCAGGAAAACCAAGGCAGCTGATACATTGGTAGGTGATGTTCAGTGCTATACAGCTGTGCTAGACTGGGAAAAAACCCAGTCTCAACCTCAACCACACTGGTTATTCCCTCCAGCTCCTTGCATTGTTTATGTTGCTTTTCTCAGAAACCCCTTCATTCATCTTTCTTGCTGGCAGCCAGCAGCTTATTCCTATTTCACAACTTTGATTTTTGTTGTCTCTGTTAGGAAAGATTTTTGTGTGATACCAAATGCTATGCCCTTGGATTTGAGAGATGCAGTGTCTGGATAGATTTTCTTCTCAGAAAAATCACAGTTCTTTTGTGTCGTTGGGAAAGTGCACAGATGCTCTGTGGATCCCAAGAGAAGAACTCTTTGCCTTGACTACTACTTAAAACTTGCTGGGTCCATTAGCACTTACAGAGCTTGACCGGGTGACTGTTACAATAAGTACTACAAAAACACAAATGTTTCTCTCTGCCAATGAAGAATTTCTAATTGGGAAGTAAGAAATGTCCTTCTCTCATGCTGATATGGAAGTGGTCAGGGCTTTTTGAGAAAATGCACTCAGTCTGGTTTGTGTTGGTGCCAGGCCTCCTCTTAGCTTATTTACCCTGGAAGTCATCTATCTGAGGGTAGCATTTCATGCTAATAGGGCAGCCTCTCTCCTTGCTGGTGAGCTTTGTGTGTAGCAATCGCGGTACCTGACTATTTTGTGCTGGTAGATTATCCTTCCCTTTCCAGAAATCTTTCTGGGATATGCGGCCTATGGAGAGGTACAGTGGTGGCATATTTGAAGGGTGCAGCGGTGATGTGGAGGAGGGGGTGGAGATCTTGTTTTGTGGTGCATCGTGGTCTTGTTTCGCCCACGACCCAATGGAGTCATCTGATGGAGCACATGTAATGCTGTGCAAAATGTCAGGAGAAATGAGGTCTCAAGGTGGCGTGATTCACCTGTGAGGGGTTTTAATATGGTGAATCATACCTGTCAGAAATTCTTCTGAATGCTTCAGAGTTAACTTTGTGTCTCTCTGGCTCCCAACAGTATCTTAAGGCTTCCTCACCACAACTTTGCATTTTCCAGTGGTGCTCTGTCTTTTTTCACATGCTTGCTTATATGCCAGGGACTCTTGAATGTCTTACATACTCCAGTTCTCCCTCCAGACCATGCTGACCTGGGACCAAACCTGAGGTGGTGGAACAAGGCAGCCAGAAACACTTGGGCTGCCACTTGTTTGAAGTTAGGGTTGGCATCTATGAGCTCCACAACAACTTTGGTCATAGCAAGACCACTAAAGTGTGATCATGTATTTTGCTTTTCCTTTAATGGGATGTTTTATTGTGTAGGCTGATAAGGCAAGACAGGAAGACACACTACGTCGGAAAAAGGCAAATGAAGTTGCTGGCTCTGAAAGATCTGTTTGAGCTCTTTGATAGTAGCGATGCTTAGTTCAGGCACATGCAGGAGTCTGGGTACTTTGGGGTCTTTGTGCTTTAGGGATCTACAAATGGAGAGTAGAGGACAGACTCGTACCTGCTGAACTTACTGACTAAACAAGAATAAATCCCTTTGTTCCCTGCAGTGAAATCAGGATGGCAGAGCTGAAATGGGACCCAGTGAAAGCACGTGATAGAGCAGAGAGACATGGAAGCAGATTAACTTAAAAAACTCCCTGGCATGAGCTTTACCTTCGGTGACACTGTCAGCTGTAGGGGTGGTTGACTGGGGAAGGCAGTGTAGAAGTGGTTCCTACAGGGATCAGGGCAGCCTGATCCATGATCCTTAACTGTAATTGATGACGTGGATTCCAAAGAGCAAGTTGAGCTTGAAATACGCCTGTGACAACTTTTGTTTCCCGCAGTTGATATTCCGGCATAAGGAATTCAGTGGAGGTTTGAGGAGAGACAACAGTACATGCATCCCCTTCTAGCCCTGCTCACCGGCTGTCCTGAAGGGTGCTGAATGTGTGTGTGCACAGAAAAATTGTGTGTGTTTTGCAGTAAAAGCTGAACAGCAATAATACTGGTTTTCCTGGAGTGTCATTTATCTAAATGGGAGAGAATGTTTGTAGAGGAATTCAGGCATCTCTGCTCTTTTGTTTTTTTGCTTCTTCCAGTCTCTTCCAAGCCAGGGACCTGTGTGAAAGTGCTGACGATTGAGCCCACAGGTAACTGCCGGCTGCAGGAAGATCTGTCTCTCCTGGCAGACTGCGCCCTGCCAGCTGAACTGCGGGTAGGGAGCACTTCTACTCCTTGTGGGCTCTGTGGGGCTGGGATATCTGCTCACGTGTGTCCAGTCACATCATTGCTATATAGACTTCAGTGCTTGCTTGTTTCCTGGTGCTCCAGATGCTGAAAGGCTTTTATTGCTTGGAAGTGCTGTAAAATTGTGTAATGAGTCTGTCAGTGCTGGTCTTTCCCCTTGCATATTCTCCCCAGCAGGGGTCTTGGTAAATAAAACCCTTTCCATGTGGTTGGTGGGGATTTCTCCATTGAATCCAATGGGACAAAGCCCCCAGCTCTTCCCTTTGCCATCCTTCTTGAGAATTAGAAATGTTGTAGCAGCAGGCATTGGTACCCAAAGGGATGTATAAGTGGAAGATGGCTTGCTGGGCTTGCTTGCTGGGAACTGACACACTGCAATGGAGAGATGTTTCCAAACCCTGAAAATAATTTCCAGCAGGAATGGGAGTCCCTCCGAAGAGAATTTAACTTGGCTGGCCATAGATCTGCTTTTCCCAACTGTGTCTTGTCCCTCAGAAATAGCCCCCCAGATTGAGGATCACTATGTTAAAATACTGTCATATTATTGGTTAGGATCATATACGTGGATCTTCTCTCCCATTTGCAGAACAGGAGAACTCTTAGTTATCTTCATTCTTTCTGCATTTGGTGTTTTCTATAATATCAGCAGATTTATTTTGCTCTTATATATGTCCTTTTGTTTCCTCTTTCTTATACCAACCACTGTATTTGATAACACGGACTCGTTTTAGGTGGCTGCTGTGCCCAGAGGTTATATGACTGAGTGATGTAGCAAAGTTCTACTGCCTTTCTCTTTCTGTTCCCTGCCAAATAGACCTGCCTGGTGCAGAGAGAGAGAGTGTGTGTGTATTTGTACATGGATAAAGTTTCTTACCTTAGCCAACATGTTTTATGCTGTCTTTTTTCAGATACATTTCACTATAGAGCGACTTTTTCTCCATCAAGTTTACAACTACCAATTTAGAAATCTTTCCTGTGTAACCTGCCTCCTTCAAGTAACTGTACATTTTTTGTGGCTTTTCTATATGTTTGCAGGCTTTAAAGGGAGGTGATACTATAAATAAGCTTCAGATTACCTCCCCAGGAATTAAAAAAAGGATCGCGGACCCCAAAATAGTGAGATTTACCTGCATTTTAAGTCGCTTCACAAATAAAAAGAATACTTCCTGTTTGGTTGCTTGTTTCCAGACCTTGATGGCATACTCCTGTTAAGCTGTTCTTCTAGAGTTAGAAACTTTCCTTCTTAATTCTTTCATTTAGAATAGGAGTTGGAAGGAAAAGAGGAAACTTGGAATAATGTAATCATCTGACAGTGCTGTGAATTGTGATGTGTGGTTTTCTTGCTGTGTTCATTGATTGGAATGAAGGCAGCATTAGAGTTATTACAGCTGTACAAGTGAAGAGGTCATGGGCACACACACCTGCTCGCTAGAGAATTTGTGTGCCATGCACAAGTGTGGGTGCTTTGTTTAAGCCTGATAAATTCTAAAAGATTCCCATTTTTCTCTCTCTTGGTACTTTCTGTTAGTTCATTTTTGTTTGCCATTTATCTCTTATTCTAATGTTTTCAAATTGTTAAATTCTGTGAATTGGGCACCTTTGTTCTGGAACAGAGGCATTGCACATCCTCATTCTTGCAGGGTTTGTTGCCATACAAGGAATAGTATACAAACTATGTAACCTAAAATGTCAGAAACAACTGAATAGTCACACACAGACATCCGTGTTCTCAAGAGAAACATACATTATTTTTTTTTCCAGCCTATGCAGAACAAAATAGGTATTTGGCTTCTGGATAAAAGCCAGCATTTCCGGAATTTGGCGAGAAACATTTTGAGCTGCTGCATTTGCATGTCATGTAATGTCATATTATATGAAATGGGGATGTATTCAGCTTTCTGTTTCAATATAAACAAATAATTTGCATGTAATGTCTTTGATACTTGGATGATGTAGGAAACTTCGTGCATTCCAATTTCATAGTTAGTGGTATCTTACATGGCTAAAACAATAATGAATGTTTGATACCCAATTACAGCTCATTCTTATTTTCTAGAGTGAGAGCTATCTGTTCTTTGAAATCTCAAACACATTTATAATTCTGGTACCTTGTTTCTCTTTCCTGTTCGTGCTTGAAAGCCTTTTTTTTTTCCAGTGTTTCCTTTTACAAGTGTGGTTGTTGTCTCTGTCTTGTTTTAAAGTAGTAATGGCCAGGATTTTTCTGTCCCCAACAGCTGCTTCCTCAGTTTGTTGCAATAAAATTTAGCAGTGACAGATTTAAGTAAAATACCATGAAAAGCCAGGCAACTGTCAAAACCCATGTGGCTTCCCACTGTCTGCCTGGTCATTCATTTCATGTCTGCCAGGTGACCTCTGAGTTACAGACTCCAGGGCTTCCAGTATATGCACTGTAGGAACATGGTTTCCTTGTAATTGTTTATCAATTACCTTTTAACTGAGATCTTATGTTCCAAACCAAGATGAAATGAGACTTAAAAGGATCAGAGTTTTCCATGAAATAAATACTGTTCTTTCCATCCTTATTGACACTTGGTGTGTCTGCGAACAAGAGACACATTTGCCACTTTTGGGGTGAAACTAGATCTTGTAATGCATAGGAAGAACAGTTTGAAACAAGTAGATGGGTTCCATCTTGTCTGTCTGCACCTGTGTACTGTGCTTGTCCATGGCAGTGACTCCTGTGCTTTGCTTTGCCTGTTTGGCAGAGGCAGATTAACTGAAATATTTACAACCTGTTTCCCATTTAGGGTTTTTTTTTGTATCCAATCCACTTGCATCTGGTTGCAAGCTGCTAATCTTCTCTTGGATCACCAACCCCTGTATTTTGTGTTGTAATTTATTTACAATTTTCTTGCTGAGATAATCTGGCCAAGGTACAAATTGCTGCCACTGATTTGTTTTGTATGTTTTTGCCTCCAGCAACATTTCTATTTAAGGTCTAATAGGAAATTTTTAGCAGCAGAGACTTGGTGCTCCACATTTGATGGTGGAGAGTGTTGAGAGTATTTCTGTACGGTCATTGAGTTACTGTGGATGTGTTTGCACCTTGTAGGCTGGACTGTGTTGTGCTTCCTTGGCAGAATACTTGACTTTGGCAGCTGTGCTTTGCCTGGACAGAGGCCTGTGAAGGAGGTTGTATGAATAGGGGTGATGGGAGGAATAAGCCAATTTTCTGCAGGGAGATCCTGAAAAGGAGATTAGATTCCTCAAGCATGACAAGGGAGGAGAGTAGAAGTAGTAGATACTTGAAAGGGGAGTAAAAGGGAAAATTCTGCAAAGCCACTTCATGCTGAATAGGAGAAACAAAGACATGAACCTGCTTTTGTAGTAGGAATTGAAAATGACCTTGTAAACCTGAGCAGCAGAGTGGGGACCAGGCAAGGCTTAGAAGGAGGAAATTGAACCCAGAGGAATTTATAATTCAGGAGACAAACTCTGAGACAAATAAAACTCCCATATCCATTCCAGAGGGATGGACTCCTTTTAGATATTTACCTTTGGACAGTGAAAGGAGAGCAAAGAAGGGATGCCTGTGGAAGATGTGGTGTTTATCTCAATTAAAATTCCTGTGCCACAGAGTGGCATCTTATCAAAGTTTGTTTCTAGGTTTGTTTTACCTATGATATGCCTGCAAATCTGTAGCCTTCAGATTCACGTCAGAATTTGTAGGAGAGGACATGGAAGCTGTGGGCATAGGGTGGGGAGAACAGCAAGGCAAACAGAACAGGCAGTTGCATCACGATACTGGTGTTTGTAAAACAGAGCGAGGCTGTGGACCTTGGCTGGGACCAAGGACCAAAGCCTTGAAATATGAGACACAGATAACAGTTAAATAGGAGCCTGGGGAATCTACAGATGGGACAATTTCATCTCATCTTCAGTGCTGGAGGTGCTCTTTGTGTGGCAACTGTATGAAAAGCAGGTGATAGATCAGGTGGGCAGCATTCTTTGAATTGCTGCATCTCTTCTAGAATAGGAATAGCACTGTGGAGCAGGACTGCAGGAGAGAGGTGCTATGGAGAGCCAGCATTACTGCAACAGCTGTGTGCATGATTTGTATCACTGGGCTTCTTCTGTGATTAGGAATCAGAAGCTGCCAACTGTTGCTTTGGACAAAGAGTGTGGTAGATGGGTCCAGACTGCCATGATCAGTGGTGGTGTGAGCTTTTGCCAGCTTGGTGCCTTGCCATATCCGAGAACCTCTTCTGTGAGAAACCTCACTGAGCCTGGCTGAGAGCTCCCACCCGCTGTGTTCCAGTCTGTCTTTGTTTAGCTCAGAAGGGAGGAGTCACCTGGCTCCTCAGTAGAGCTGAAAGTCAGGTTGGAGGCAGGTGGCTTGGAAATGGACAGTCTGCTATTGTGGGTCTGATCTTTATCATCAGCCCAGGGTTTTCCTGGGTGCAAATTTGGGATGTAATTTTCCTGGAGGAAAGACAACAGGAATAAACTCCTTGTCCCAGGTACCTCAGGGGCATGTGTATGGAAAGCAAGAACAAGGGGAAGCTTTTGCTTCCAGAGATTGTCTTGGCTTCATGACTGTGAATAGAAACTTTTTTTTACAATTGAATTACACTGTATATAGAATAAGGTGAAAGGGAGAATATTTGGAAGTGTCACTTTAAAATAACATAAGGCAAACGGGGTTTTTTTGGTGTGTGCTGTCATTGTTGGCATGTGGGATTGGGTGGAGGTGTGTTGTTGTTAAAATAATTCACTTAAGTATTAATACTGCAACAACACTATCTTTGGCTGCAAATCAAATCAAAAATCTAAAATGTGCTTTAGCAATGTTGGATTATTCAAGTGAGGCATTAATTGTAGCCAAACCATTTCAAACTGGCGTATACATGGATGTAACCAGTAAAAGGCTGGTCCTAAGCTCCAGTATACTTATGATATCTGCTGCATGAAGTAAACTTCGCCTCCACTTGTTAGATAGCAGAGAAACACCTTCCAAGGGTGTACGGAAAGTCGGGAAATTTCCATGGATAAAGGAGGCAGCTGTAACTTGTACCAGGACTATCTCTTATTAGCAGTGCAAGTTCTTCATTTCCTGACATTGGAATCTCTGTTCAGAGCATCTCTGGTGCTCTGCACTGTGATGAGGAAATAGAGGGATGGCATTTTCTGGGAAAACAAAGAAGTCTGGACTTGGGACCCTGAGTGTGTTTAAAGCAGGAATGTTAAAGGAAGGGATCCTGAGCATGTTTAAAGCAGGAATGTTAAAAGAAGGGTTTTCTGGTTTCTCTTCCTAGGTTGGTTTTGGGGAGTTGCCATTTGACAGCACCGACAACTTCAACAGCTGTCCCGACGTGTGTTTCCGGGTGGAAGATTACAATTTCTTGTGCCATAAGGTATGTGCTTGTGCTGTACTTCCTTCTCCTCCCTTTTTGCCATGAATCTAGTCTACTTGTGTCCCCCACTCCTTCTATGCTGGATACACTCTGCAGAAGCTGCATCGATTCAGCCGGAAAACTGCATTTAAAGCATTTAACAAAGCAGCAAAGCCTGCCTTTCTTGCAGAGATGTGGAGATAAATCTATAAATTCAGCTACAACATTCACAGCTGCAAAATCTGCTGCTGCTGGCTTATGAGTTCATTGTCTGGAGAGGGGAATGTTTGATCTGCAGATGAACAGCAGTAATAATGAATTTTGAGATCCAGCTTCAACTCAAGCTCCTGCCCTACTGCCATGCTAACTTCGAATCTCTGGAGTTTACCGGTTGTGTTTGTGGTTCTGAGGGTAGGCATGGATAGAATAAGATATGGAAAAATACTGGAGATAGAGCTTCAAAATGTAGGGAAAATCAAAGTTATCTGAACTTCTGAAATACCTTTGAGCTGCTCTGACACCAAATTAGTAGTGCCCTTTGCTTTGGTGCAGTGAGCAAGATGCCAGTGTTTTGGTTTTTCACTCCTCTCCAGGCGTTTTTCTGTGGTCGCAGTGATTATTTCAAAGCCCTCCTTGAAGATCATTTCAGTGAGAGTGAAGAGCTACAGACACAGCCCAGCATCCCTGTGGTGACTCTCCACAACATCTCAGAAGACATCTTCATCCGGGTCCTCTACTACATCTACAGTGATGATACAGAGGTGAGGCCAACCATTGGTCCTTCCTTCAGTGCTGGTTAGCTCTGAGGCATTTTCAGCAGTATTTTTCTAAATCTGGAGCAGGGTATGTGTGTGTGTATTCTTAAATTTCATTTGACCTACTCTGCTACCTCACTTTTGTCTCAGGAATCCACATACTGGGATGTGCTGTTAGCCAGGCAGGGTTGTAGTTCACGTGCATGATGTTCAGGAAGCAAATCCCTAGTCTTTTATCCCATAATAAAAATGTGGAAATGAGGTTGCGTGCTGTTTATTGTCGTGATAAATACAGAGCTTTGCAGCTTTCCCTCGTGGGCTCTGTGGAAAGATAAGGGAAGCAGCTGCCAGTAGATGGCAGATTGAACACATTTGGAGATGTAGATAGGTTGAGAGATTCTGCTTATTTACTTTTGGCATCATAGCCTACTTTTCCATTTGTAGCAAGTCATTATTTCCACTATTCTTTATTACTGGGGTGGGCAAAGGTTCCACTGGGAGACCAGTGCCTTGCTGTGCTCAGTATTGCAGGCAGTAACAAAATAGCCCTCACCCACTTAGTTTTCAGCCTAATGGAAGGTGTAGCAAATCCCGGTGTTTAATTAGCTTCCTGCTTTGGTTTTGTGGCAAATGCTTTCAGCAGGTCTCACTGCAAGATCCCAAAACACATTCTGGCATCGGGGCAGTGACTGGAGATGCTGCTGCACCTGCCACTATCTCTTCCCCCAAGCAGTTTTTGTGCTCTGGGTTAGGTGCCACATGCAGAGAGTGCACACAGCTGTGACCTTGTTTCTGCTGATCTATTCACCTCTAGGTAGCAGTGGGAGAGATGTGTTTGGCAGGCAGCAAGGGCAGGATTGCCACTGGTAAGCCAGAGAGCAGATCCTTCGCTTGCCTGCACTCTTCCCTCAGCTACTTGCTGAAAGGGCAGGCAGAGAGGGAAAGAAGCTGCTTGAAGATCCTCCTGACCTTGTGACTGCACTGCGGCCTGACCCTGTTCCCTTGCACCTCTCCAGTCTGCCTGCCCTCCTCATGATGACTCACAGGAAGGATGTTTCCCAAGCAGCTATTCCTTTCCAAGAGGTGCCTCAGCTGCCCTGTCTGGGCTTGGGTCAGGAGGACAGACAAACAAGAATATGTAGGAGTTAAAAAGATCTTACTCATATGTTTTGTGTGCAGAATGGTGCATAGCTTGGGTTTCAAACCAAGCAGCCAAGATGTGAGCTTCTGCAGAGAGTTCACCTGTTACAAGAAACTACCAGAAAAAATGGTCAGGAAGACAGGAATATAGCTTAAGTTCCACATTTACATGTGGAGTGTTCTCCCTGTCCTGTGTTTCTCCAGCCAAGTATCAGCACTCTCAATTCCCTGTTTCTCTTTACAAAGGATTTATGGTGTCTCTCTGCCACGCAGTAGTGACAGTTAAGGGGAAGAGTGTGTGCAGAGGACATAAAGGGTTCCAGGCACAAAGACAAGTTGCTGATCAGAATACTTGTGTAGGCTCGAGGGCAGTTCTTGGAGGAACATTTGCCAGGTTTGTCCTTGATGAAGCAGTTGGGAGCTGGAGCCATCAATACTACTGGCTCAAACACCTCCAGCTCCCAAGGTTCCTACAGCTTAGGAAGGGACAAAGCAGCACTTGATTAATAACCCCAAGAACTTTGTTACCCCATGTGCATACAGCCCTCGTGGCATGGCTCTTCTACATCTTGTGTTCTTCTGCCCAGCTGCTGCAGGGTGTTTCACAGCTGGGTCACTCACTGGGAGCTGTCTCTCCAAACACAGGTGCAGACAGCTGTGGGGGAAGAGAAAAATCAGTTGTTGGTGCTTGTCAGAGGGAACAACCATACATATAGATGTGCACAGCAGTGTGTTTGCTGCTCACTAGTTGTCAGGAGAGTGGGCCAGGCTGCACCAGTTACCACTCCTCCATCCAGACCAGTGTGGCTTGGTCTCTAAATGCAAGGGCCCTCGCTTCCTCCACAGCCAGGGCATGCTGTGTCCTGCAGATCCACTGTTACAATGGATGTGGGTAACTGAGCTCTTTGCAATTCACATTAGCAGGAACAGAGAGAGGCTTTAGTTCCAGGTTAGTGACGCAGATGGCTGACAAAAATAGGATTTGCCCAGCCAGGGGGAAGAGGCTGAGTGAAGTTGGAGGTGGTGTCTCCAACTTTATCTACAGCATTTTTTACCCTTAGATCACTTGCAAGTATCCAAGAGGGAAATGGGAAGGTGGTTCTCTTTCTCAAGAGCCTTAAAATGTTAAAGGCCATTCACAACAGTTTATGTTTGAACATCTGGTGCCTTAATTTAGTCCAGTCTGAATGAATGTTAGAGCTCTGCTAGTATTTGATGTGCAAAATACGTTCTTACCTAGCTGGGCCTCACCTACAGTTTATTCTATGTTCAGTTTTCTGTCCTTGAGTGTACCTCTCTGCCAGGGAGGTTCTGCTGACTGAGTTAGCAGAGCCAGTTTTAGGAAGAAACTTCAGAGAATTTTGCATATTTTTCATAAAATGTTTGTCCAGCAGTATAAAATGGGAGGGAAAATGTGGGGACAAGATTCTCTGTCCTGTCAGCCTCTTCTGTTTATCTTTTGGAAGTATGTCTGGTAAAAGTGACTTCCTGCCACTGTCACACTGAACATTTTTTAGCAGCCAAGTGCACTTTGGTGTTTCAGCAGTGCCCTGTGCTTAGCTAGAGGGGTTAGCTGCAGCATGAGAAATTCCCTGATGCCCTTTAAATTCCTCTGGGGTAACTGAGTGGGAGACGTAGCCTGAACAACAGAGCTCCTGTCTCTCCATAGTGAGCACTTGTCCAGTAATGGGCCAAACAACTCATTAGTTTGCAGTGACAAGCAGCGTGCTCAGGCCTGGGCAGTAACTCCCCTCTGTGCACGTCCAGCTGTCCCCAGAGAACGCCTACGACGTGCTGTGTGTGGCAGACATGTACCTGCTGCCCGGCCTCAAGCGCCTCTGCGGCAGGACCCTGGCACAGATCCTCGACGAGGACAACATCATCAGCATCTGGAGGATTGCAAAGCTGTTCCAGCTGACCCGACTGGAGGACCAGTGCACGGAGTACATGGCCAAGATCATCGAGAAGGTACCGAAACAATTCCCATGGCAGTGACCATGTGTGCCCCTGTATCTGAGACGACAGATGGAATGGTTGTACTTTGGTCTGTAGTTAATGGTTGCCTCTCTGGATTAATGTGCTTCCTGAAAATGAGCAGCAGTTATATAGCAAAGGATATGGTGAGTTAGGACAGAGGAGGAGGAGTGTGGCAGTACCTGATGTCACCACAATAAGCCAAATTTTGGTCCCTGTCTAGCACATCCCTGTGGAATATGGGGTGAAAAAGTTGCCCAAAAAGCTTTGCAAGTACCAGGGGCAGGTGATTTTCACTGAACTTTCAGCCACTGTGCCCAGAGTAGCCGTGATGTTGCCTGAATACACCAGCTGCAGGCTGGAGAACCCAAAGGGGTGTGCAGGGGAGCTCTGTGCAGGAAATGGTTTTTGGTGTTTTCTGGGGGGAATTCTTCCTGGCATGATGCTCTAGATGGGAGAAATCAATGTGACCTCTAATCTTGAGGATGACAAATTAAATAGTAGGGGTTTGCTCAGGCAATAATTTACTGTCAAACAGCAAGAAGTAATGAATTTAACACTGAAGTTTTCCTTATGGGGCTCCATTTAAGTGTTATCCTGAGTGATTATAGCTTAGTCTCAGGACTCTTGGAGAAAGTTGCCATATGGAAGGATAAACTAGAATCTGTGAAGGGTTTTTATCCTGAGACAGATCTTTATAAATGACTTGTACAGTTCACATGGGAATGTAGCATTTTCACCTGCAGCTTGAAAGGTGTGAAATTATTTTTGGCGTGAGAAAACAGTGAAGGAAGTGGTTCTGGGGCTGTTACTTTGTTCAGAGTATAGCTTGGGAATGACAGACACATCAGCATGTACCCATAGTCTGACTTCTGAAAAGGGATTTGAAAGCTGCTTAATATCCCGAGTAGTCATCAGGATATGGCTTTGCTTGTGTGTTCCCCTTACATTCCCCATCTCTAGCTTGAGTGGGAGTCCTTGGACCCAGCATTGGCAATGTGCCTTCTTAAGGGTGTTGGCACAGACAGAGCCACCCCAGCTGATGTTCAGACATCAGAGGTTGCCAGCATCCTGTGGAGATGCACTGATGGCAGCAGGGAGAGATTTTGGCAGTGTGGTAGCAGAGCAGGGCTCAGCAACCTGCTGTGCCCAGGCACAATTCAGTAGTGTAGACAGATGGAAGCTGCCTCTCACCCTTCAGCTCACCACACGTTCCTGGGGAACCTGATGCAGAATCATTCATGGGTGACCCAATTCTGTCAGGTTGAGTGCAGAGCAGAGCAGCTGCCTTGCTGCTGGTGGTGGGGCTGAGTCAAGGGGGGATAGTCATTTGTGGCTCCGAGTTCTGAAATGGGCACAAGCACTCACTGGCTTCTCTGCTACAGGACATGGCCCAAAAGTGTCTGGCAACACCTCCTGGTTCCTGCCGGGGAGCCTTTTTGGGGGGAATATTGTGTATGTGCATGTGCCCCAATACCAGAACCAGGGGTGCTTAGTCAGAGGGTGTTACAGGGCACTGTTGGAGGTGCAGATTGCTTACAGCTGAGACTGTTACTGTTGGAGTATTAGTGCCTCCTTTGGAGGGATGGCAGGATGCATCTCCAAGTGGTGTACATAGGAGGATTTGGGTCTCTATGTAGCCTAGCATTCCTTTCTTTTCTGTGGGATCCTTTAACAGTGTCTGAGACCATTATCCCAACCCTTGGCATCTCTTTACCTCTCTTCTTGTCTTCCTAATGGTTCTCTTGTCCTTCTGGTGCAGCTGGTGGAGTTGGAGGAGTTTGCTGCTGCTGTGAAGGAGAACGCAGAGGCTGTGGAGGAGCGGCAGGAGACTGACTCCATCCCTCTGGTCGATGACATCCGCTTCCACATCACCAGCAACGTGCAGACTTACAGTGCCATTGAGGAAGCTAACCAGAAACTTGAAGCTCTAGAAAACCTCCTGGCCAGTATAGGGCTCGAGTGCTGATGTGTGCAAACCCTGCCTGTCAAATGCAGCCTGCACAGCCCTCGCTGCATTGGCTCGGAGTGCAAGAACATCTGAGTCTGAATGTCCCACTTCCCATTCTTTGTCCTCCTTCCCATCCACCTTCAGGCATGGTTTCTTTTTAATTTATTTGTGTCTGGACATTTGCATTTCTGGTTTGTGTTTGGTTTTACTTTGGGTTTTTTTTTTGTTTCTCCTTTCAGAAGTAGCTCCCAAAGCTCAGCCTAAGTCAGTAGCTGCTCCTTTGTACAGTACAGTGTGGAGAGGAGACTGGGAGATGTTGGGAATGGTGAGGGAGCTGTTCTGGGGGACTTCCTACTGCCTGGGGTTAGGACCCATCCCATTCTGTGGTTCAACAACACGCTTCCAAAACTGGCTCATGCCAGAATATTTGTTGAATTACCAGCAGCAGAGGAAGAAAACTGGATTAAACTCTTAATAAGTATATGGGAAAGGAGGTCAGCACTGTCACTGTCAGCATTATAAGAGTGGCAAAAGTGGACAGTGCTTCCCTAACAGGGACACAGAAGTATTTGGCTATGTGGAGGGCACTGTCTTCACCTGCTATTTTAGTACTTAGATGGAAAAAACCCAAAACAAAGTGATTTCCAGGTCTTCCCTAGCTTTCCATTGCTTTGAAGTGCTCAGAATTTAAAAGCTTTGCTTTCTGAACAAGCGTCTTTGGGAATACAGTAGAGACCAGAATCCTTCCATTCTTAGAAAGCAGTAGCTTTCAATGCACAAAAGAAGGGAGAGCAGCCCTTTTTAAGAGGGGAAGGAAACACCTTCTTCTTGGAAACAGCACTTTTCCCTTTATTTTTGTTCGTTGTGGTAGGGCAAAGCTGACTTACTGGTGGGTCTGGGAAGAGGGGTCACTGGAAATCTTTTTTAAAAGGAAAGGGGCCTTTTAGGTCTCTCACAGGGCTGCTGTCCCACTCTATGACCTTCTGGCTTTGCTCAGCCTTGAGCCGTGTAGTTTCATTGTTCTCCAGGAAATTCACTGTTTGTACTAATGAATGTTTTTAAATCTGTATTCTGCAGTAGGTCGTGTTATCTCGTGTTGTCTGCCTGGATTCCTAATGAGGGTAATGGTGTTCCTTCTCCTTGGCACTAATCAGCAGGTGATAACCCTGCATAAAGCTTGCCGTGCCAGGTGTGCTTTTATTATGTGATGTGGGAACTGGGCAAGGATCCCCTGCAGCTTCGGGGTGTTGTTTTCTGTAATGGTGGTGGTGCTTCTCATGGCTAAAGAGTTTGGAGATCCAGGGTTTGGCAGGGACTTGGTTCAGGTGTGGATGTATTGGGACAATGTTTTTTTCTTCTTTGCTGATACCCCACAGCAAGTGAGAGCTGCAGCCTCACTGCCTGTACCTGTCCTGCACTGAAGCTGTTGGCAGGTACATGGGCAGGCTGTGGGCACCACCTGCACTAAGCAGGCTGCACTTAGTTCTGAGGGGGGGACTCTGGGCTTTGGCCACTGTGCTTGGGGAAAGCCAGATTTTGGCAAAATCTTGTGTCAGGATTGAGTTGCACTTAACAGAAGCTGGGGATAGAGCTGCGGTGGGGGGATGAGGTTCACTGATATAACTGAACTCCAGATGCTTGTGCACTTTGTCGTCTGGGTTTAAGTGGTGTCTCTTGCAGATCAAGTCTCTGGGGCAGGGGATGGTGGTGGCAGGGCTATTCAAGCAGCTTGTGCTTCAATTCTGTTTCAAAACCCTTGTGAAGAAGTGCAGGGAGTTGTTGTGGTTTGTTTTCTGCAGTCATATTAGGGTGAGGGTGTGTCCCTGCAGGAGTGTGTTGCTGCATGGAAGCAGCAGGAGTGTGCTTCTGTTTGGGACAGTGACGTGGAGAGGAGCTGTGCATTTGTTGTGTGATTTGTGGAATGTACCTCCTCATCCACCTCTAAGCCCCGTGTGTCTTTGACCACCAAAGAGCCCAGCACAACTGTACTGATGAAGGTATCCCCGTGAACATGGGGAGGGGAAGGGCTGTTGAGGAAGCTTTAATATGAAGTCCCATATATTTTGGAGGAAGAAGGGTGAAAGGAGAACTGCTTGTGGTCTTGCTGAGTGGAGTGTCAGGCTCATGAAAGCCTGCTGCAGAAACTGGCAGCTTAACCCAGCTGGTTCAGTTCCCTGTGTTTCTCCTCTGTATATGGCTGAAGATAACACTGAACATAAGCAGGATGTTTAGTTTATCACATCTCTTCTCCTCCTCCAGCAGAAATTCCGCTTCTGACATCTTTGTAGTCAGCTTTCCACAGCAGTGGTTGTGACAGCCCACGAGGCTTGCACGGAGCCACTGGAGAACAGGACGTGGCCTTTGCCTTCTGCTTGTACTGAGCGAGATGCAGAAGCAGGATTATCAAGGAATGTGCTAATGCTTTTCTCTGCAGATGCCTCAGCTGCTAAAGGACACTGTGGACAAAGCAGGAGGAAGGCAGAGGAGGAGCAGCAGTGCTGGGAAGCATTTTCCATATGGCTGCTCTTGAATAATTCCATTCCTGCATTCTTAAGTGTGGAGCAAGTGAGGCTGCAGTTGTACATGTGGGAGAAAAGGTCAGCGTGGCCTTTTGATCTGCCTCCCCAGCCGTGCGAGTCCACGTGGGCTTCCAAGCAAATGCCTCATCTGTCTGCGTGCACTTAGTGGTCACATCTGTGAGGCCTGTCAGATTGTCCAATTACTCGGGATTCCTTAATTCCCCCCATCCCTTTTGGCAAAATAGGGCTATCCAAAAGCATGCATAAGCAGATGGTCAGCATGCAGGCAGGCTCTCTAATTAAGATGAGCCAGGACAAAACTTAGATTTGAATTCACTTTATTCTTGCTGCAAATAATTTTATCACAAAATAAAAACCTTCTGATTTTTCTTCTGTTGCCAGTGTCATTTCTGTGTTTTGTTGCCTCTGTCCTTTTATTTACTACTAGCCACTTGCTGGATTAAGAAGATTGTAAAATTTAACAGAGTGACATTATATTTAAGAAGAAATGTGTAAGCATGTGTGCAGCAATAAAATAGTCTATTTCACTATATCTGCTCTGGCTGTGATCTCTTTGTTAATGACTGACAACATCAGCATGGCTTTATTTTTGGAAGAGCTCTTGGGCTCCTTCATTTTCCCTTACCCAGGCCAAGGGCTGGCTCTGCACTGCCTGGCTTCCGAGCAGTTTGTACAGTCCTGACAGAACAGGTGAGTAAAGCACTAACTTGTTTTTACTGTCTCCTTTCTCCAAGGATTATTCCCTTTCTTTAGCAGCACCATGGCACAGGCTTGGTCACTGCCATGGCAGTGTGTCAGGAAGGTGATGTTTGTCTCTGGGCTGTTGCTAACAGGTAAGTTGTCTTTCCCTTCTCCTTGTCATCTTGTGCCCCTGTCATTGATGACTGTCCATTATATCCAAGGATGGAGATTTTTCAGCCTTTGTTCTTAACTACTCTGACTTGTTCAGTGCACTCCTGAGTCAGAGGCCTGTATTTTCTCCAAAACTGTGACTCTGCTGAAGTGTCTGGGCAGTCCTTCCTCTCTGACGACATGGGCACGTTTTTTTGTCTGCTTTCTTGTATACCTGGTGGCTACAATTGTTTGGTTAAAGGCAATAGCTGAGCTGTCTGTGCAGCCCCTGATGACTTCAGAGCGTGACTGGCATCCAAGGAACGAGCATCCATCTTGTCCCTGTTGCTCTGTGTAGGAACATGCATTTTTCAGAGAGGAGATACTAGCAACATCTGAATGACTAATGCTGTGAAGGGAGGGCTTGGAAAAGTTCAAGGCTTAATTGGGTTTTTGGGACTCACCGAACAATGCACACAAGGAGCAGCATCGTGCTGTGAGAGCCTGGAGTAAAGGATGAGCCTCTGCAAGAGGCTTGAGCTGTTCACGTTGTACAGTCATGGTCAAACTGGAGATGGCACTTCCCACGTAGCCGTTCGCAGTCGCTGTGCATTGACAGACTCGTCTGCTCAGGGTGATACTGTTTTCCTCTTGCTGTGGGCAGCCTGGCAAAGCCCATCACAGGCTTGGGAGCTGGAATGTGTCTGTGCTCAGCTCCCAGGGAGGAGTGATCCTGACTAGAGCTGGTGATGGGAAACCATGGCTTGGCTTGGTTCTCTGCTCACAGGGGGTGGGTGTGCTGAGGAGCAGGTTTTTGTTTTACCTTCTAAGCTAAAACAGATTCGACATAACAAATTTATTAAGATGAGAGAGACCACACCAGCAAACCATTTATCAGAGTTGGGGCCTGTTTTGAATAAAGGTGCTGGCTCTGCTGGGGTTGCTGCCTGCTTTGAGGAAGTGCTGAGGGAGAAGGACAAAGAGAACAATTTTTTAGGCTGCAAATGGTTTCAAGGGCTTTAGGTTGGAAATTGGAGGTGGATTATTGGCAATAACCAAGGCAAAGGGGCAATTAATTAGGGGACAGCAGCCACATTTGGGTGCACCTGTGGACATGCAGATCCCTAAGCCAAAGCCAAGCTATGACCTTAAAGCTTATATATGACCAGCATCTGGGGAAAAGGGGACGAGCATGCACATGCCCTTTGCTTTTCGTAGTTGTCGTTAACTTTGTAAGCCTACAAGTTCAGGGCAAGGTTTGAAGGGCGTTTCAGCAGATTAAAGAAAGCCTTGGAAGAGAATCAGTACCATGCAAACAACTAGCTCTGGTCCCAAGGGTCTGGCTGCCAGTTCCCAAAATAAGCTCTGAAAATGAGTGTGAGAGCTTTCCTCTCCCTCCTCCTGTTACCAGCAGAGCAAGATCAAGGGGAAAGAAAGCAGGATTGAAAAGTGAGATCTCCTCAGTCCTGACAGCAGCAGTCTGCCTGCTCTGTTTGCTGCTATGGCAGAAGGCAAGGCTGCTGCTTTGGCATGTTAGGTTAGGAAAAGGAGGTGAAGGCAGTGCTGTGGTGTGGCCAGATGCTTCTGTTCTTGGGCTCAGGGTAGGGTAGATTTGGTTCAAAATAACTTGATGTAGCTTTTCTGTGGAGGAAACTGAGCTGGTCTGTGTTGCACTGCAATGTCATTAAAACTCCAGTAAGGAAAAATGCCTCCCTCTTTATTCTGTTATTACTTCTTTGTGAGCCAGGTTCATCCCAATACCATTTGTAAAAGACTGTGACAGTGATGAACTGTGTGAGGCAGGCTGTGCAGAGACCTGCTCTGAGGGGAAGGTGAGCCGGTGTGTTAGTTACTGCTCCTTGGGACGTGCTTTAGGAGATGAAGGCGGATCTTTCATATCACGGCTAAGTTGACATTGTATCTCTCCCTTCTGCTCAGAAGGTTTTATTCTAACACATTCTTGGCACAGAACTACCAATATTTCTATGAATTTTATTAAGCTTGCTTCCATAACAGGAGCCAGCAATCTGCTCTCTAGAACTCCTTAAATCCCCCTTCTCCCTGGATCTAAAACTAAAAATTATCCAGGAGTTTCAAAAGTTTGTTGGTGGCAAGTTCAATCTCCTTCCCTTTTCCAAGGGCTCTTCTTGAGAAGCTGAAAATGCTCCAGGTGAGTTGTTTTCTGCTCTGCTGCTTCTTTGATGTGAGTGCCAGTCAGGCACAGCATCTTCAGAGCTCTTCAAGGTGCTGGCTCTGGCCATGCTGCTCCTAGGGTGACTGCTTCTTCTTTTTCTAGGGGCGGGGGAGATGGTATTGTTTCCTGATTTTGTGACCTTTTCCAGTCAGTTGTGCAATTAAACAACAGCCTTCCCAGTCTGGAAGCACACAAGGGGCCAGTACTTCTTGCTCTGCTGACCACAGTGCTTGTGGTACTGCAGTGAGGGGGTACATCGGGCTGGCGTGCAAAGTTCAGCCTTTACTGGGGATCCAGGACTCACCAGTCACACAAGTGCCCCCGGGCTGGGTTTTGGCACAGAGCAGCCTCAACATGGGATGTGCATAAGCTCAGCATGGGAGGAGAGGACTCGGTGTTAAAAGTGCAAGGGGTAAGCCCTGGAAGCTTTTGATTTGACAAAGACAAGGGCTGCCCTGTGCAGCCCGCAGGGAGGGTGGCTCAGTGCTGTCATTGCAGCATGAGGCTGACCCTGCAGTCCAGACAGAGGGAAAAGCTGGTTTTTAAATTTTCCTCAGTCTGGGGAACCAGAGTTGTTTATTTCTAGCATGTGGCTATCTCCTGCTCCAGGGCTCACTGTGTCGGCCTGCAGAGAGCTTTGCTGGTGTTGCTATTGCATGAGTTTTTTTATGTAAATGAAGACAAGATGCTGACAGAAAGGCTGCTGACTTTGGGAGGGCTGGAAAGCCCATCTTTTCCCAGGACTCTGTCTTGTGCCAGGGTTTACTGTGCTTTGGCAGAGGTTTGCTTGCCTTTGGTCATGGACCTTCCTAAACTGACAAGGTACCACTTGTCCTTTGCCCCTGAGCTGCCATTCCCTCCCCTCTGCCATTCTTGTCTCTGTGTGTTTTCTTAGCAGACAAGTGTTTTCCATGCTTGACATCTTGCCCTCCCTCGGCTTCCCCTCAGGCCAAGGAGCTTTCTTCGCCAAGTTTCCTTTGGATAGCACATATCATGCGATCTACCCAAACTCTTAATTGATCTCTTAGGAATTGGTTTTCATCTGAATTCCTGGAATGTTTCCATACTCTGAAGAGTTTCCTCTGGAGGGAAGGGAAATTAATCCTGTGTCCCTCCCTGCTGCAGAGTGGTGGCCACGGGAAGGCCGGTTGTTTGGCTTATGCCTGTTGGGAGATGTGGGTTCTGCAGTGTTTGCTCACAGTTGTGGTGGTTTTGCTTAATAAGGCAGCTGTTTGGAGAGCAGCAGGAAGGTGAGTGGCAGCTCCTCATCAGCAGCTTCCCCATCAGATGGGGAAAGAGAGCATCCCAGACAGATAAACTGGGAGAGCATGACCCTGTTTCTGTGTGCAGAGGAGACTTGTGCTCATAAGCGGAGAGAAGAGCAAATGACTGATCAAAACCCCCCCTTCTGAGAGGCTGGGTGAGCAGGAGCGGTGTTGGCAGGCGGTCAGGCTGCAGCATGTGTGCGGCACTGGTGGTCTCTGGTGGTGTGGTGGCACCTACACAACCCTTCAGCTCCATCTCCCTTTTCCCGTGATGAAATTCTGCCTGAAGCCGGGCAGGGACAGTGGCAAGTGGAGAGGTGCGAGTCCCTGCTCACCCCCAGCAGCAGCTCTGCAGTGAGTTGCAGCCCCACTTCTCCCTCCTCTGATACTTAACCAGCAGCAAATGGAAGTGAAGCACTATGGGTTACGTGCTGAGCAGACCTGAATTAACATTCCTCACCACTCACTGGAGCTGCAGCCTTTGTTGCTCTCAGTGCCTGAGCCTGGCCTGGGTGATGGGCTGTGTGGTGCCAGAGGTCTGACAGAGGCATGGTCCCTGCTGCACTCTGCAGGCTGTGACACCTCTTGTCTTATGTCCCAGTGGTGACACAGGCTGTCTGTCCCTGCCAGGGTGACTGGAAAGGACTCCTAAGGAGCTCTCCCCCTCACCCTGGCACTGCTCTTGCTCCTGCTTTTCCATTCATTGGCTGATCCCCACCTTGTAGCAACCCCCAGAGCCAGCCTTGGATAACACAAGACTGAGCACAGGCTGAGGGAAGAGGAAAAGGCAAAAGCTTCAGGGTTCCCGCAGACTCGCAGGCTCAGAGCAGAAGCACAGGCTGAAAACAGGAAGGCCACCTAGGGCTGTGACAGCTCGCCAGGCATCAGGTGGTGACACTGGGAGAAGTGCATTGCCAAAATAGCTCCTTTGTGCTAGTGCTGCTCCCAGCCTTGTGAAGGACTGTCCCTTCCCTCCTGTGCTCAGTCCCAGTCCCAGCACCGTGGTGTGCACCCTCCAGTGACCCTCAAAACTGTGATGAGCTTAATAAACCACCAAAATACCAGAAGAAAGAGCTGGCGACTTGCCAGTATTAAAGCCAATCTTGTTACTAATGATGTTCCTTACTAGCATGGTGTGCCTGCTGGCTTGGTGAGAAGCTCCAGCCTTGTTGTCTGTGTTGACGTGCATCAAAGTCCTTGGCCAGAGCTCCTACCCTGGTGAGCTGGGGTGTGATCAGACACAGGGCCTGCACAGGGCTGCAGAAGGAGAGTATTATTCTCTTGATTTAGTGACTTGAGGCATAAGGAAGTTGAAATGAATTGATGAAGGTTGCAAGTTGGGTCTGATGCTGCTAATGACTCTGGCCAGAGGGCTGGCACAAGAACATGCTGTCCTGCCTGTCCCCTGCTGCAGCAGTTGTCACCTGTTTTGGAGTGTTAGTGGCTGGGGAGCCCTTACAAGTTAGTGACTTGTCCTGAAATGTGCATGAGGAGAGCAGGAGGGGACCTCGTGGCTGCTCTATGGCCCAGCCCCACTCGCTGGGCAGGGGGGATGTTTCTGCAGCGTGGGGCATTCTGACAACACCAACCCTGGGTCTGGGTGGACCAGGAGCTCTTACAGCATCTGGCACTGCCTGGGAGCTGACAGCACCAAAGCCACCCCCCAGCCTGATCTGCAGTCACAGCTGGGGACAAAATGTGGTATTTAATCAGCAGTTGCTCCTGGCCACGGTGCAGATGCTTCCTGTTGGAATTGGGTTTAGTTCATGTTTTAATGGGCTTGTAAAAGCATGGGAATCAGGTGTTGAAGCAGGCTGATTTTGCCTGTTATTGCATATCCTCCACCAGCTCCACACTGCTGTTTAATCTGGAGTGTGGGCAGCACTTTGGAATGGTCACCAATGATGCCCTCAGACACACTCTGTTCAGAAAACATAACTTTATTATTAGTTGGAATATACATTGTATTCCTTTAAGAATCCTAAACTTGTATATGTTTTTTTCCACTGAAAATACATGTGTATGTATATATGTTTTTATATATGTATATATATATATATATAAATGTATTTTATTGAACTGGAACACAACAGAACAAGAGAGACAACCTCAGGAATTACTTGTAAAAGGAAATGTGATCCCAACGGGTTTGTGCTGGCAGTGTGCTAAGGTGAGTGGTATAAAAAGGACAGGCTAAATAGAAAACATGAGGGGTTAGGCAGTGGGAAATGGCCTCTCAGTGCTACAGGTGGTGATATATACAGTAGTTACACGTTGCTATTGCTCAGTCACGAGTGCCACCTATTCTCCAAGGCAGACCAGACTCTGGTGTGGCTCCACACAGCAACATTCATAAGGCTGGCTGTGCTCCCTGCAAGTGGTACCTGCCAGCTGGAAATAAGAGTGTAATTACATTTCCCTCAGCAGCTGCTCTGCTCATTGCTAATCTGGTCAGCCAAGGAAGAATTCCTCCGGGGCTTGGTGAAACCTAACTGGGTCAGTATGAAGGAGCTTACAGGCAGGGGAAGGCATCAGCAACAGCAGTGAGAGCTGAAATGTGCAGATCAGTGTCTCACCTGGCCCAGGCTGATTTGTTCCTGGCTCCTTCCCTCTGCACTCATTTCCCCACCTGCCAAGGAGCTGTGGCCCCTCTCTGCTCAGCAGCCAGCCCAGGGGCATGTGGGATCAGTGCAGGCAGTGCCTGGCTTCTTTTGGATAGGTTTCCCTGTGTCAATTGCCTCAGAAGGTAACTCTTCAGAAAACTGGCTGCGGGTGACGAAACCTGCTGCTGTGCCATGGCTTTGGGGTCACTTGGCTTTTTGTTGCTGTTGTTCTTTGTAGGTTTTGTTTGTTATCCTTTTTTTCAAACACAGCCTCCCCAGGCTACGTGCCACTGCTGAGCTTAGCTATAGACAGAAATACAAGCCTTCCCCAGATCAATGTAATTTGTTTCCCTTCATTTCTGTTCAGCTGCAGATATTTCTTGGGTGAAAGGATACATTTTAGCGAAGGCACTGACAACGGACTTTCCTCTGCCTGAAGCCAGGTCGGAGGGAGCAGATGGGCTCTGACCTTTCCGCTCAAGGGTCATTTCCCTCTCCCCTCCTGCAAAGTGCTTGTCAGTTCGGAAGGGATGTAAAGAATGTGGGCATTGATTTACTCCTCCTGACCTCCTCAAGAAAAGTGCTTTCAAAAATCCTATCCTTAAGTCATCATCTTGCTGCTACCCCTGCAACGTCTGTCACCTCTGGATCACACCCACTTGTCTCCCCTTCCAGCTGAAGAAGCAGGTGAGATTTATCACTGCTGTAGTGTTTCTCTTCTTGCTGTCTTTCTCTAGCAGCATCTGGCCAGGAGGGAGCTTGCTCAGGCAAAAGAAGTGACCTCAAGACAGGCTGCTGGAAGATGGAAAGCAGGTGACCTGAGCATTGCTCCTTCCCAGAGTGTCACCAGAGGTTTAGCAGGGGCTGCTGAGAACAGCTGATTGCACTGAAATAATATTTCAATAAAAAGCTGGCGCTGCTGGGAGAGCTACAGCTCGTTCCTCTCTTTAGAGGCAAGAAAATACAAATGCCAAAGTGCCTGGATCAACCTGTATAAAAGAGCTTCCCTGACTTGGGCCCCTTAGGGCAACTACAAGGACACAACCTGCATCCACACATCTTCCATCCATCCACGCTGCTAGGACTGAATGGGTCTGAGCCCTGATTCCGACTGTTATTGCACAGAGGTCCCTTTCCTGAACCTGCCAGAACTGCTTCCAAAGGGAAGAGAGGTGGGTGACCCCCCCTGACTGTCATAGGAGGGGTCCAGCCCTGGTGACAGCAGCTCAAGACACAGCGCTGTTTCTTGCTGCTGCAGGGAAGGCAGTCAGGGCTGGTTTGTAATTGGGGGAGATGCCCCACTCTCTCATAGTGCAACATTTGCATTCTCTTCTTGCAAAACCAGAGGGAGAAGTGCAGGTTAAACCCCTTCCCTTCAGATAGTGCCAAGAAATATATTCATGCTGAGGGCCATCACGCCGGATAAATTGGCCTGCACAGCCACTATGTCATCCCTGTGCAGCTTTTACTGTGTGTCAGTACAATGTCTCTGCTCTAATCCAGGGTCTAAACCCTTTCCTCTCACCCTTGCTGCTAGCAGACACTCAGGCAGCTCTAGGATTTGGCTTACCTGAACCACAGGCCCAGTTCACAAGTGCCTCCACAGAAGCTTGTACAGCAGGGTCTGTGGATGCCCCGGGTACAGCAAGGTAGGGGTTGGATGGATGATCGCACCCCACACTCTGCCTTCAGCTCCCCACGTGTGCTAAAGGGCTGAGCTCAGCCCCCAGTGCTGACTGGGAGGAGACTGGGATGAGCTTGGACAGGATCTCCACTCATGCTGTGGGTCTCCTGCTAAACCAGTGGACCATGAGGACACCCACTGCTATTCCCCACCCACCAGATGCTCTGCACTTCTCTCTAGCATTATTTTCAGGACATTTTCCAACTGATGAAGGAAAACAACAGATTATGACTGTAAAGTTATGGTGAGAGGACCGGATCCTGGTAGGACAACATTGTTCCTTGCCAAGAGAAGGAATGATTAACTCCTTCTTTACTCTCCTCCCATTTCTTTCCCAGCTTCCAGCCACTTCTATATACATCATATATTATATTACTACATTCTCTTATAACTTTGACTTTGCTTTTTCAGTTTCAGTAGCACAAGTGATTAATTCCAAAAGAAAAAAAAGGGGAGTAAAAAAAAAAAAGGAAGGAAGGAAAAACCCCTGTCCCTAGGAATATTTACAGAATAGTTAATCTTGCAGAGGAGATGGGGTTTGACATGGGGAAAAGCATGGGAATTTAATGTGCTAAGTGGGTTTGATTCCACATTCCTGCTCTTCCCTCTGGGATCCTGCTCTGATGATGAAAATCAAAGCACTGTTGAACATGCTTTCCCCAAGTGCAAACTCGCAGAGGACGTGCAGGGTGGCTGGGGAGGCATCTCTATGCTCTCCCCTGGCCTGGTCTGCTTAAAAAGGTAGTATCCAAAGGGGTCTGATCTTGAAAATCAGCCTTTCACCCTCAGGGAGCTGTCAGCTCCATCTTTAACCTCTCCTCATCACCCAGCACCTTTGTTAGTGCTCTCCTCTCGAGGACCAGAGTTTTTAAGGTGCTGGATGGTGAGGACAAGGGATGCACCTGGCATCAAAACCACGAAGTGGAAGATACTGATTTCTTTTACATACCAATAATTATTGCAGTATAGATACACCCCTGTCACCCCAGCAAAAGCAGAGAAGGGGAAGCCGTGGGGAAAGTTTGGTGGGTGAGGGGCATCCCACAGCTATCAATTCTTCTCCAAATTAGGGCAATGGCCATTTACATCATCAAATAATGCCCCACCCTGTGCCTCTCCCCCCACCCTCCCTTATGCTGTGCATGATAAAATATCCCAAGAACCTCTCCATGTTAGATCTTTTTCCAAGAGATTTCTAATAAGAAAAAACATCTATTTCCAGAAAACCCTAGTAAGAGCTGCAAATGCAATTTCTCTTAAGTATGGCTGGTTTCCCCAGCTGCTGAGACCTTCTGGCCAATCCATGTCAGTATTTCTGTGAAGACAGAAGTAGAGACCTCAGGCAGCTCTTTGTGGAGGGCATGATAGGCTTCCTCATACACCTGCAACCAGGGAGAGAGTAGAGATTAGCATAGAAAAATCTGCATGAACAAAACAGCCTTCAGTCCCCTCTTGTCGACACCCACAGGTCCAACACATCCTGCCCACAACTTGTCAGTTCTTTTCCAAGATGTAGCAGGTTTTGAAATCAAGGAGATGCCACTGGTGGTGCTGGGCCTCAACAAGCGGGAAGGTGTTGGCATTGCAGCCTGTGGGTACCAGAGCATCCTGCTGCCCTTTAGGAACATAATTCATGTCCCAGCCCCATCCATTTCTTGCTTCTTATCCCACTAAGGAGGAGGAAATACTTATCATGCCCTTGGAGTGTAAAGGACAATGGGGGATGTTCCCATCATGCCTTGTGCAATTTTACTCCTTTTATGCTCAGGCTATCCAGTTATTTTTCTGATGACAAAAGCTTTCCCTTGGTCTCCCTGTCTCTCTTTCAGGTTTATTCATGTGCTAACAATTGGTTTATCAGCTGTGGTTCTCTTGAAATGAGCAGATGTGAAGTGGCTTTTGTTGTCCAGTGTTTTGGAAAGACCTCTCTGCACCTCTACACGCTGGGACATGAGGTAAGGCTGGTACTTGCACAGTTGGCATTGTTCAGAAGACCTTTTAGGGTCAACACTTTACCTGCTTATGAGCCTTGCTCTACTTCTACACTGACCTGCTTCATGTCCAAGACACACTCTAGGTACACAGCCAGCACAGGGGCAGGCCTGGAGATCACCCACCACCCCCTGCCCCCAGCTTGGCTGTAGCTGATGAAAGGCCACCACACCAAGCCCAGGGAGGGCAGAGCTTGGGCTACCTCCTGGTGAAAGGGGCTGTCACCTGCTCAGCCTCACCAATCCATCAGCTCTCTTTGCCTCCAGCTCCCTGGGGTTTAGCTGGCTCCCTACCCCTCACAGTCACTCATGCTCAGGCCAACGCTGACAGCATAATCTCCTAACAATCAAGAAAGCAAGATGACCTTGAGTGTTTTGTCCTGACTCTGCACTGTGTCCATCAGTAAATAGGAGCCCCTGATATCACAGAGCTTGTCGGAAGAGCCGTGTAGCACCAGGATGGGCAAAGTCAGCTTGGGCAGGGCTCGCTCAATTCTGGCAATGGCATTCATCAGTTGGATGACAAAGGAGACCTTCATGCCACCGTGGTAGACCAAGGGATCAGATGTGTAAGACTCCATCTGGCAGGGAGAAAGAGGTAATTCAAGATTAGCAATATTTCATGCAGATGAGAAAAAGCAGATCAGCCTGGCAGGGAAGAGTCTCTTTCCTTGGCTTGCACAGTCATTTCCTGCTCTCTCAGGACATCCTGCCATCAGAGTCAAGGTTGAGGTACTGTGGCTTCCCAGCATTGCTCACACAACCTGACATGCTCTTTGCTGCGAGTTTCTCTCTTACACCACTAGAAAATATTCAAGCCAGAGCTCTTTGAAAGGAGCTCCTTCAGGGAAACAACCAGTGTCAGACAAAGACCATTCCCACGGGGGCACCTGCCTGCACTTTTCTCTTCTGCTGTGCCCTCCTGTCATTCCAATGTGATATCTCTTCTACAGAGGGTCCTTCACACTATGTTATTTGAAAGTTGATGTTCTCCAGGCCATTATCCTCTCTGCTGAGGGCTCAAATGTTCTCTTTCCCTATCCAGGGGTGGAGACCATGGCCTACACCTACAGACAACTGTCACATGTGACTGCAAAGCCAAGGGGTCATCTCTGGCTGCAAAGCGTGACGGACAAGGCAGCAAATGATGGTATTAGGTGGTGATGCCTGAAGGCAAAAAAAGCAGTGAACAACTTGCTCAGCCAGACTGTGAGGGGATAAAAATGCACAAGAGCTGGTACAGAAAGTTGCTAGGAAGGAGTAGTTACCGAAGCAGGCAAATCTACAGTAAATATTTGTATACTCTATGTGGAGACGGCCCACACAGCCCCCACCATCGCAATATTTGCCAGAATGCTTTGATTATGGGCTGGTCTCTGGCACAGCCTCCAGTTTCTCCCAACCCTGGCAGATGTTTATAGAAATGATGGTTATTTATAGGTTAGCTGAAAACAGTCTCCTCCTCTCCTCACAGGCAGTGGGGTCTGTTCAAGTTCTACCTTGAAGGCATTAACTTGAGGTCCTTTTGCTTCTGCCCGTGCCTGCCCTGAGGGGACCATGGGTAGGAGATGACCCAACAGGCCACCCAAGGACACGTGGCCATGTGGAGGTGTAGGCACAGGCAGGCACTGTAGGACAGTATGGACAGAAAGGTTTTGGGGTGGATCCTGCCTTCAATTCCCCATGAGATGAGATTCTCAGGGTGGCACAACAGTACATGGTGGGGCTTTCCCACCTGGATGCATTCACTTGCCAGAGGGTTTGAAGCCCGTTTCCCCTGTTGTCATCTCAAATGTGCTGGAGCACAAAGCACTGGAAAAGGAGGTGGCAGTGAGGCACCCCGGCGCTCACAAGTCTTTCCCCATCACTCTCTTGCTTCCAGTCCCCACCATCTCCCACTGCTTGAATCCATGGCTCCTATCCCTACGTGCAGCAAGAGGAAGACGGGGGGGGAGTTTGGGACTATTAGTGGCTGATACCCTTCAGGTCCAGCCCACAGTACTGAGGATGGTCCAGGGAGGCACAGCTGTACAACCACTCCACTTTGTGTTAGAGCTGAACCAAAAAAATTCAAGTTATCATAGAACTCGCTTAGGGATCCTTGGATGTGGTGGATGTTTCTAGGATTTGATTAAGGCCACTGTTGTATTTTGGTCTCTGTGCAAGATCATGGCTACTCTGAAGTGAGGGGTAATTTTTGGCAGGGAGACTAAGACAATCATCACAGCTCATCGTATTAGGATATTACACATGGTATCTCCCTTTCAAAGAAGCAAGTGCTTGCTGAGGGTCTGGAAAACTGCTTGTAAGAGGTAACTGCAAAGATGAGACTGTGGTTAAGATGTTGAGACATGCTGAACACCCTCTGCCCCTGCTAATGGCCCTGGGAAGCAGAGGGTGAACAGCACACAGTCCTGTTGGCTCTGCATGGATCATCCTAGTGCCCAACCAGCTTGTTGGTGCAGAAACCTCCGTCTGCATCTTTCATCCCCTACACTATTCAGCCGTACCTTCCCTGCTCTCCAAAGTCCTTCAAAGAGGGTGAGAAGCTGCCTGTGTTTAGAAGGAATTGTCCCCTTGTGAATGTGCTAATGGGAAACATTCAGCTTTGACTTCCGGAACACCAAGCACCTGGTGGGGTGCAGCTCACTCTCCTGCTGGCAGCTGGGTCTACCCTGATATCCTCAGCCAAACATGGTGACTTTCCATCAGCTTTTTGAGCAAAACCACTGTGTTGCATTGGCTACTTAGCAACTGGCTCCAGCCTAATCTGGACCTATGTCACGGTGCTGTGCTAAAGCGACACAGCTTTGAGATGGGTGGATTTTATTATTTTTTAGGTTGGTGGGTTTGTTTTGTTTTTTTCAATTGAATGCAATATGTAAGAGACTTTGCAGGGGGGTTTCAGGAGGGATGGGTGGATGGATTGACAGAAGGTCCCTTCCCATGGAGTAAAACAGTGTTGACGAATTCATGTGAGCTGCCCCCTCCCCAGCCCCATAAATGCTAGAAGAATGACCTACTGGGTTTCTTTCTTTTTCTTGTTATCTGAAAGAATGGGGGGTTTTTAGCTACTGAGCAGCTAACAAATATTTTTGTGTAGATGATGGCAGGAGAAAAAAAAATAGTAACTCAGTCCCAACCCAAAATGATCAGGACTGCAGGGGCTGTATCCTGTTCCCAGTCAACGAACGGGAATCCTTGTCAGAGATAATGCTCAGTGCACGGGGTGAGTGCCAAGCAGCAGCTCTCTGGGGAAGGAGGAAAGACAGGGAATGGGCTTTATATTCTGCAGGCTATAATCTGCAAACCCTGCAAGCCCAAAGCTGTTGTTGCTGCACCAAGCTCTGAGACAGGGGGCAAGAACAGAAGGTGATCCCGGGAGAGCCTGTGACTGCTTCCAGACACTGTCAGGCAAAGGCTCTCCAGGTTCTCTCACAACAGCTCTTTTTATCTTTATGTGATTCTAAGACAGAAGCAACCATGGGGTTGCTGCATCACACTGCCCTGTTTAGAGGTCTGCATCTCCCCTTGCAGCCTCGTCCAATGTGGACTTGGCAGGAACAAAGCTAAAGTCAGGCGGACCATTCCACTAAGTCAACAGCAGCTAACATAGTGGGGTAAAGAGGTTCCTGCCACTGTGATGTCATTCCTCCTTGGAATAACAGGACTGGTTTTAAGGTTGCTTCTTGCTCCCTTTTCTCTCTTGTGTTTGATACAGCAAACATCAAACAAACATCTCTATATCATTCCATGTTTCAGTCCCCACACCCTGAAGACAGCTTTCTGGGAACACAAACTCATTAGGAAATTCTTGGATATTGTCCCAAAAATGTTTCTAGTGAATAGAAAGCTGGTCTGGCAGGAGAGTATGTGTAACATATAAATAATGGATGTTTCCAGCACATTGTGTGCTTTAAATCTGAGTGTCTTGAATCCAAAAGGAGGGTGGAGTGTGCTTAGAGGCAGACAGAGGATCAAAATGCTGTGTTATCTTCAGTGAGTGCCTGGAGCCTCAAATCCTGGTGCTTGAAGGGGGTCAGGAAAGCATTTTACATCGCTACCCAGCTGCTATGTGCTCACGTACAGGTGAGAAGGCAGCACAGCACACAGGGGGTGGTTGTCTCATCTGGAAGACCTCTCCATTGTAGGCAGGCTCTAATGAAGCAGACCTACACCTTTATCTTCTGCAAAAGGCTCTCCCTTGCTCCATGGAAAGGACAGAGGAAAAGCAACGCTCCAAGGAAGCTTTAGAGACTTGAAGCATCACAGAGCAGACGAAGCAGCAGCAAATATGTGGTTATAAAGACAACACAATAGCGTTTATTATAAAGTATGTCCAGTGATTGCTGTGGTGATTCCTAACATCACCGCAACACGGAAGTGCTCAGTCAACACTGTGCACCAATTTCAGGGGCTCTCTGACACTTCCTCACTGTATTATTATTCAGGATGTCCTCACATCATCACTTTTCTCCTACAAAGCTATCGAGTGCAGCAGTAGCATCTTCCAGCAGAGGATCCAGCTCTTGGGGGTGTATTTAAAAACACCCTTAAATGTTTTAAATTTAAAACATCCTTTAAATGCAGCTGCAGCAGAGCTCAGGTGTCACATAACAAATCAGTGCAGAAGCAGGCACAGACCCACACATCACAGCCACACTCACTCTTCAGGTAGGGAATAAAGCTCTCCAATTCCTCTCCTCCTCCAGAGCACTGACTGCTTTTATCCTCTAAATACAAATATAGATGTGAAACCTTTCCTCTGTGTCATTTCAGTGAACTGATTGTCTAATTTAAACCTTTTCTCTGAATTATATGCAACAAGTTATGGCAGCTGAATGTAATTAAGAACAGGTTTCTACAGCTAGCTTGGAGTCAGCCTTCTTCCCAAGCATATATTTTGTGCAGCCTCATGTGGTACTTTCAAGCATATGTCACACAGTGCATCAGCGGATGCACATGATCTTGCTCCATGCTAGTCCTGTCTTCTTTTCCTCAGCTCCTCAGATCTTTCCACCTCCAACACACTGAAATCTTATGCTCTGTTCACAGATAAGTGAACTGAAAGTCATTGGAACAAAAACCCCTCTGGCAGTGCCAAGAAACAACCCTGAGCCTTGAGGCTGTTCTGGGAGGCTCTTTGCTTTCCAGTTTTCTGAATAGGTGAGCCAAAGATGCGGGATATGCTGAGGCTGGATGTACTCCACTTACACCTATCTTTGCCCCTAATCCTTGGAGCTCCAATTCTAATGCTGGTCAAGCTGCCTCCCCAGAGAAAGGCAATTTATTAACTCCTAGTTAAGGTATGAACCACTCCATGAACAGCAGAGAAAATTACAGCATCTGTCAGTGAGATGTGAGCTGGGGTGGGAGCACAGGAACAAGTGACCACTGTACCAGCAAAGCTCTTGAGACACCCTTGAGTGCCATTTTCTACAATTCAACTTCCTTTCTGAAATGCACCGAGTTCTGGGTCCAGCCTAAGCACCTTCATTCACCCACAATTTGTGTCTTTCTCCTTTCACTGCTCCCACAACAGTGAGAAGGAAAAACCCTCGTTTTTGTGTTGCAGCAGTGTCGCCTGTTTTTGCAGTGATGGCACGAACAGGCTGACACTGTTATTACCAAGAGGGAGTGGGAATGGGAGACAAGTCCCAGGCTACTGTGGCACTATAAAAACTCAACCCCAGGACAGTTCCATGCACAGCCACAGTGGTGAGGCTGGAGCTGCGCTGTTACAACAGCTGCTTCAATTGCAGGTTCCCAAGTATTATTCTTGGGTGCAGCATGAATTATCATTTAGAAAGGCTATAGCAGAGTCAGAGTGTGATCCAGGAGACCTTGTAACAGATTCTTTGGGTCAAGCACACTCTTTTCCTCTGCTTGAATGCATCTGGCACAATGTGATCCTCGTTTGGAAGCAGGAAAGCAAATCTCCAGGACTGTAGGGTTTTGCGTGATTTCACTGCAAAGAGCAGAGGTGGAAAAGTTGACTTTAGCAGTGTGTTTGCACTCTGAGTTGGGTTTTGCTGTTGTGCTTCCCACTGCACCTGTAGCTCTCTGTCATGTCTGGTACCCAGAGCAGCTGTGGGTGCAAGGCACACCCCAGGGAAGAACAGTTGGCTTCTCATGGTCTTCTGTGTGCAGTCAAGTTCCACTGGTGTCAGAGATGTGTCACCTTTCTACACCAGCACGTATTTTTGCCCTCCTGATTTAGCAAAACACTTGCGGGTTTTTCTAAAAGACAAATGGCAGGACTGGGACAAGATATCAACTATGCAGTTTCTTAAAATGGCATTAAGGTTCTCACCTCTTTCTTGTTCCGGGAAATTGCATTTGGATCTATCGATCCCAGGGACAAGTTTGGGAGCACAAAGTTGAGCACTTTCGCTGCAAAAACCTGTGGGAGAGGAAAGGAAGCAGTCAAAGAGTCAGTTAGAGGAAGAGAGGGAACATAAAGGCCCAAATCCTGAGCTGATGGAAGTCAGCACAGGAGTTAAATAGTTGAGAATTGTCAGCTAACTCTGGAGAAAGATCTGTCCTATATTTAAAACATTTCTCTTAACGAGGAAAGTGTTTAAACTGCTCCTGGGAGCAGGGAGTGGGTGTGCTAGACTGAAATGCCATCAGCTGTCCATCCACATGCAACAGCACAATTTCATTGTACTGTGCCTTTTCCTCATTCTTAAGTTAATTTCTGAAAAGGCCTCACTTAAGCACTTTGATAGGAAAAGGTCATTTCCAACTCTTGGAGGGCTGTTTTTTGGTGGTTTATTGCCCTTTCCTTGCTGCCACGGCTCTGATTTCAGGCTGCAGTGCGTAAGTGATGTTGGGTGCCATTTGCAGTAGTTGCCTAGGCTGCACTCGTTTTGGTAAGCGTATTCTCCAGGGAACCTGTAAATAAACAACAGCCAAGTGTGCATGCATTGGCTAAGGGAATCCATTGCTCACACGTCTCCTGGGAACAACACACAAAAGCATTGAGCAGCCCAGGCTGGAAACTGCTGGCAGAAGAAAGAGTAACATCTTTCATTTCAATAGCACTACAAGCACATTGATACCAGGGTTCTGCTCTCATCTTTGATAGCTGCCTTTAATTAAGTGATCACCGCTTAAGTCAGAAAATACGCAGTTAGTGTTCACTGGTCTGTTTCATGGCCCTGTGGTGTTCACAGCTAACACTTGCAGGTAGGCTGTCCCCTATGCCCTCTGTTTCTGCAGATACCTAATCACTTCTGAAGCACTCCCTGGTGCTTCAGATCACAGATGACACATGACAGATTAAGTATGATATTAGAGGAATAACACAAGGCTGAAGTCAAAGTCATCCAGGAGTGAAAAGCAGTAAAGGCTCACAGCAGCTTTGGGAACATATCTACCTTGGGGTAGATATGAGTGGGATCCAGTGTCACTGTCTACCAGTACGCTGAGCCCCTCATTGGCTATGACATTGTGTCAGCAAAATTAATTTTTCCTACACAACAATGCAGGTACGAGCTTATGATGATCCAAGCAGGAATGGGATTTTCTTTGTTTCATGTTAGCTCCAGGCAGTGATGATTTGAGCTATGCACCTTCTTGTAACCTAGGTGGGATTATGGACTCTGAACCTGATACTATCATCTCTGCTAAACTGGACAGAATAAAGCAAAAAAAAAAAGAAAAAAAAAAGAGGTTTTAATACAGTACTTTCTTCCAGTTTGTTTATACCTTAGGAAAGGTCCTTTGCAGTGTTACTGGGTGTAGATTCAGGCTGAAAGACAGTGAGCAACATGATGTCCAGTCAGGTTGGAAAGAAATAGATCAGTAAGAGGTGAAATGGAAAACACAAAAGGTAAAGACAGAATATTGTGTAGTGAGTCCTTAAACAATAGGCTGAGGGTCAGTACAGGATTAAACACCAGGGAATATTTCCTAAGCGGTTGTCCTGCCCACCTGATTTGAAAGCATTCAACAGCAGAAATGTAGTGGGAGATGCTCTTGATGCTCTTTCACCCCTGCTCTGCCCTTTGCCAGCATATGTGACTCCTGTCGCTGCAGCCTTTGAAACTTTGAAGATTCAGAGCTGAATTTTGTCCAGGTCAGTTGAGAAGAAAAGGGGGAAGGCAGCAAGATCTCTCTCACTCCACTGGATTTGCGACTGGATGCTTCCATCAGGACACAAGATTTACAGGGCACTGGTGAAATTGTGTTTCTGCAAAGAGCAGCATTTGATCTTTCTGCACAGAGCCTGCAAACATGCTGTGCTTCTGCTGCTGCCAGGGCTGGCTCGGCACCAGGGAAGGTATTTCTAAGAGGGTCTGAAGGACCCAGTGTGTCATCTGGCTCGCCGTTATTGTTGCCTTGAGCCCTCGTTTGTTCAGGCCAAGGTAAATTCTTGCTCAGCTGGAAACTTCCCCAGCAAAGGGATGAATGCAATGGTCCTTGGGAAATGGCCCAGGGCTGAGAAGTCATACCAGTTCCAAGGGAAAACTAAGCCTTTGTTCCTCAGAAGCACAATCACCATGAAATGTTTTCTGACTCTCAGAGGAAAAAAGCCACACAGCTTTATGGGAAAATGTGGCTTATGCAGGAATACTCTGCTTGTTTTCAATCCTTCCTCTTGCAAATATCTCTTCAACTCCAGAACTGATTTCAACTGAGTGTGACAGAGCAGAGCTATTTCAGAAACAATAAATTTTTTATCAGTTTTGAGATGCAACAATAGATTTGAAAGAGAAAGAAACTGACTGTGCCCTCATAATAGCGCATGTGAAAGACTTTCTAGGAAAGAGACCGTATAAACACCTCCAAAATACTTCAGTTAGAGAATAGGATTTCCTACCTAAATAATGCATTATTGCATTTATTTCTTACACTGAAATAAAGCAACATCTGGTACAGATCTGCAACAAACCAGACTGCAGTAAGGCTACTTCCCACACAACTGGTGAGTCCTTGTTTCAGAAAGGGTTTACCATCTAGCAAAAGGTAAAGATACAGCAATCTTTCTCTATTTTCCCTGATTAGAAAGAAAAGGCTAACAGTCTCTCTCATATTCAGACTGTTTATTATTTTTTCTTAATATTTATTCTTTGTCCCTTTCTAAAGTTAGAAAAAGCAGGGACACTGGTGCTCACGGGACACCTATGCCAGATGTAGCCTCACTCACGAAGAATCAGTAACCAGCCTCCTAAAACCAGGCTTTGGTACTCTGACTCCTATTTAAATAAGGTTACCTGGACTGGATGACTTCAAGATTCACTTCTCCTCTTAAAATTAGGTAGGACTGTGGAAAAGCACTTAGAAGGAAAATATTGACTGGCATCCAGGTGGTGCAGATCTCAGCAGGGTCTTGCATCTTAAGGCTAGAGGTCTTAATGCATTTTCTTCAGTGGAAAAGAGGTGATTAGAAAGCACCCTTTGGTGCTTGTAATGATTTGTGAGGTCCGTAGATGGCTTTGGCTACCGCAGAAAGTGGGACAGGATTATACTGAAAGCTGCAAAAAAAGCAATCTGTCTCTTTCCTCACAGAAGAAAAAAAAAAGGAGAAATAGCTTAGAAGTAAATTAAAACAAGAAGCTAGCCCTAGGAGAAGTGTCTAAGGAGAAAGGATAAAGGAACAAGTCCTGTGGGAATGAGATGCTCTGTCCTTCCTGCTGGTTTAGCTGCTCCTTCCCTTTGCTTCCAGCTTCTTTCAGGATTGTTTACTCTTTTAAAAATGCAGAAAGGAGGAGAGAGCTGAGGCTCAGTTGCTTTGCAGAACCTCCCTGGGGAAGGGCAAACTGGGCAATGCAATTTTGGATCAGAAACAGCTCTGGAGGGCAGATGTGAATGGCAGGGGGGATAAAGCCTAAATGCAAACCAAAAGAGATGGTCTGGACAATAACCAGTTATGGTACCAAGCCAAATGGGATGCAGCTGGGGCAGTGATGCTTTAGCTGGAAGCCTCTTTTGAGGCTCATAAAGGATTTCTGGGACTCAGGAGCCCTGGTTCTGTTTAGAAATCGGTCATCCCCCAAATGCCAAAAATAACCCTGGCCTGACTTAGCCAGCAGCCTGTGTTGCAACTATACCAGACTGCATGAGTCAGGAAGAAAGCCGTAGGAGAGGAAGGGAAAGGACGGCACTGTGTGGGCTGCCACGGGGTGAGGTGAAGAAAGCACAGTCTGCTACCACCAGTACCCGACTCTTGCTTAAATAGGTTTTTCTGGACAGGTTCAGGATTTACTTCCCCTCTAAAAAGTAGGTGGGACTGTGGGGGAGGCACTTAGAAGAAAAGTATCGACTGGCATCTGGGTGGCACAGATCCCAGCAGGGTTTTGCATTTCAAGGCCAGAGGTCTTAATACTTTTCCTTCTGCAGAAGAGCAAGGTGACCATGTGCAACGCGGGTTTGCTCTTACCTTGATGGGAGTAGCGACTTCTGGGCTGGCTACCACTAAAGGAGAGATTAACAGCATGCCTGAAAACTCACTGGGCCGCTCACTAGCTGTCAGAATGGAGATGGCTCCCCCCTGCAATGCAAAATAACAGCCCACAGCTTAATACAGGTGCCAACATGTTGTTTGTATAGTAATCCTGTTACTGGAAGGGGTTTAGTCCAAGCAAGCAATTACTTCTGCCCTGCTGGGAATGCAGTGTGGTCAGCAAGGAAGGCTGGAGGAGTAGGAGCACTGGAAGTGTCTGGTTTTTGCGGGGGAGAAGAGATCTGGTTTCTGTTCTCATGCTATAAATCCTCACGTCACACTGAACTCAACTCTCCACGCAATGTCCATCAGCTCCCTGGGATGCTTTGTGTCCTCCTTACTTAAAAGAACTAAGAAGTAAGAAGAAAATGTCTGAAGAGGTAGTTCAGGTGGGACTTGAAAAATAAGTTGAGTTTTATCAGCTTGACAGACTGGTGCTGCATCGGGAAGATGCCGGGAAGCCGGGCTTGCTCCGTGCTGTGCCACTGGTAACCTGGGCAACAGCAATGCTGCCATCAGCATGCCAAAATCTTCACTAATTAATGGGAATTAAATATTCTCCTCCTCAGTGTCCCCAGCCCCTCTGGCCCCACAGTGCTGTGCCCAGGGTCTGGCAGCAAACACGCAGCCCATGGTTCGGAGCTGAACGCCAGCCAGGCTGAGCCATCCCACATGAGGACAGGGGCTGAGGCGAGGGCTGGCCATGGAAGGGATCTGGTGGGCTCACTCAGGAAAGTTTGCAGAGGATTAGTTGCCAAGGGAAATACTCGGTGAACTTCCTCACTGCTAGAAAACCAGGGGCTTGTTAAATGGAGCAGCAGCGAGAAGCATCTCAAAGACCTCACTGGGAAATTAGCTCCTTGTTACAGCGGCTTTGGAGCACGGGAGCCCTTCAGAGCATGTCATGCCTTCTTATGCAAGAACCCTTATTTATCTGAGCATGGACTAAATCCCAAAGCACTTATTCATTTTCCTCTCCTCCGGGAAGGCAGGGAGAGCAGATCAATGACATCAGTGGGAATACTGTTAGCTTGAATAAAGGGATTTGGCCCGTGCTGTCAGAATCAGGCTTCAGATCTGTTCACCAAATCAGTGCCTTTGTTTTTGCAGCCTTAATCCCTGGTACATTCTCCTGTTAGGCTGTTTAACAGAATGAGGCTACAGGGTATTTTCATGCTTCATCCCCATGCTGCTCACAAAGCTTTGGAGGGCTTAACCTCCTGGTTACTGGTTAAAATGAAAGAGGAAGCCCAATACTGCAGGGAGCTGGTGAGACTTACCACATAGCCACGGGATTGAATAGTCCTGTTAAAAAACAGGCTCCTTGTGGCAAATGGCACTAATTAGGGCCATGGTGGGGGTAGAAAGTTAAGGACTGGCTTTACTCAAGGCAGATCTCAGGGTTATAGCATGCCGGCAAATCAGTCAGTGAATGACGTGGAAGGGAAGGTTCCTTGTAGTTTTATTTTCCTGCTGTGGAATGAGTTATTTTCTGCCATCCACATGAGTACCACCATACTATGACACATGTCCTGGGTGCTGCTGGGAGAGGTAGGGGATGGTGCTTACCATGGAGTGCCCCAGGATGAGAACGGGCAGCTCAGGGTGCTCTTTCTTCATGAGATCAATGTGCTGCAAGCTGTCCCTGATGAAGACGTGGAAATCTGATACAACCATACGATCACCCTCACTCTGCCCATGGCCAACTGCAGGGGAAAAGGAGAGCACACAGCTAAGTCATTTGAAGCAGTGGTTACAGTCAGGAAAGGATCTGGCAGAAATAAGCCTGTTGGACTGTTTCTGTCCTAACTTGACCTTCTCCTGCAGTCATCTCTCAACAGAAAAAGTGCTGCAGAAATGCAGAGGAAACTGCACGGAGCTATCAAGTGCCATACTGTCCATGATCTGACTTTTTAAAAAAAATCATAGAATCATAGAATATCAAGGGGTTGCAAGGGGCCTTAAATTTGGACTTCTATTCCCCCATGTTTCTACCTGCTCTTCAGAACTAAGAGTACCGATCTCCCTCTTGCAGCCGCCAACATCAGGGTGAGGAAGGGCAGTCTTTCCTTGCTGATAGGTCATTGCATCCTGGGAAATGGGGGTTTGCCTCAGGGAACATATCCTTTGGGTCTGGTGGCTCACTGTACAGCTGTAACTGCTGTGTAGCATCTTGGCAAGAAACAGAAAGATTCTGAAGACTAGATACAGTTGCTGTAAACTTAATGGACCATGGACACTGCCTTTTCCAGGGCCTGGATGTGCATAAGCTTTGCAGTCCTGCTTTTTCTCATGATACCCTAGAGTGCTGGGTGGGCTGGAAACCTCCTCTGTACGAGGTAAGGGGTTAAGTGATGGAGGTTGCAACAGCCTACAGTGAGCATGTATGCAGTGGCATCCTCCTCCTCAACAAGTGTTAATGCACACTGTCCTGCACCTGGACACTGTTTCCTCGCTCTGTATCTGGGAATTATCTTGCCCAATGGAAGGGAAGAGGAAGATCAAAACGGGAGATGGTGAGTTGCCATGGGAACAGTGGCATCCCTGCCAGAGGTGGAGCCAGTATCACCACCAACACACCCCCAGGATATTTTGAGCTTGCAAAGGCTTGAAATTAACACCACCTTGGGGAAGCATGCTTACCTGACCACACATGCATGTTATTGTCAGTCACAAATAGGATTCGTCCTTAGAAGCAGCCCCTTAGCTTGGTTCTGTTCCATGCAGGTTGTTAAGGAAAATTGTGAAGGGGAAAACGCATCCCACCCATATGGAATAGGGTGTAGGGGGTCTCAAACATCTCCCTCCTGCTGGGTGTCTCCTTAGGCCTTCTCCAGTGGGCACTGAGGCACATTTATAGACACAAAGGGGCTATGACTTGTTAAAGGAGGTGAAGTGCCTGAGAGCTGTTGACATGCTGGAAGGCTCCCCTTCCAGCAATCAGCAAAGAAAAGCACTGCTGACACAGCCACAAAGGCAGTTACATCTGCTGGCAGTGGTCATACCAGTGGAAATCAGCGTGTCTCAACTTTCTTGTAAGCCACCCAAAAAAATCACCCTGAAAATTAGACAGAACTTCCAATAAAAAGCTGGACTAAATCCACTCCACCTAGGAAAAACTGAACCCCAAACTTGTTTTTTTGTCCTGCCAGGTGGTCTCTGTGGCTGGGTCTTCTGGCAGTGAAGGCTGCAATCAGCTACGCTGGCTGCCAGAAAAACCCATACATGTCATGCTGATCAATTATAAATAACATATTACCAGTTCTGCTTTCCATGCACACACTCCAATTCCTGCCAAAATATGGTGCAGGAAGCATCCTCCATGGATCAGTGACCAGAAACAAATCGAAGAGCAAATTAAAATACAAGTCATGATAATCTCCAGAAGTGAAACAATATGTGTGGCTAGAGGATCTATTAAGTTTAAACCGACCTTTGTTACAGATGGAAAGTGAGTTCCATGTAAGTTTTTTCAACTTTTATACACATGCAGTCCACTCACTTTATGGTTCTCAAATGTGTTATTTGCCTATTATTCAACTCCAAATGTAGCAGGTTAATATGAGTTGAACAGTCCAGAGAGAGGAACAGATTTTCCCTAACGGAGCTCTGCACTTCAGCTTCTTTTTTCTCCAGTGCTGCCTCACTTGCTTCTAGCCTCTCCTTCTCTCCAGTGCCCAGACACCTGAGCAAGCAGAGACAGAAAACCCCTGTGGCCCAGGTCTCTAAATGGGCCATGACTCCTTGCTCTGGAACTGTGAGTCTTTGGTCTGTTTTTGGATGAGACAGAGGCAGGTCTGGAAAGCCTCCTTGGCTTTCAATGTGGAGAATTTCCCCTGGTCCTACCACATAACAGTGACACTGCTTGTAACAGGCAAAGTAACGATTGTGGAATCCAAGAAATACCTGTGCAATGCTGTGACAAGTTCCTCCTTGAATTTCTGCAGGGTTTGGGGTTTTTAAAATAATAATTTAATGAACCTCCCTTGTAACCCCAGTTTTAATTACTAAACTCCTGTTCCCCACCCAGATGGCACAGAGCAAAGTCTGAGCAGCAGTCTGTCTGCACGGGTGGGACAGGAAAGCCATGTCAGTCTTTGTTTTGATACTATCTCTGCCCCTTGCACAAGGTTAGCCAGGGGGCATTGCTAGGTCGTGGTCTTTTATTTTACTATTTTCCATTCTTCCCCTCCAAGAAACCAAACTTGTTCCCCCAGTGAATGAGTATATTGCAAGTTTGAATCCCCCAGCTGAGAAGCTTCAGGGTGAGGAACTAAGACCCCTTCTATTAGATGAAAGACATTTGCACAACCAAACATCAATAGAGTCAAGAATATTGATGTGTTTTTCTCTGATCTTTTGCCTTTAGAGCTATTAAGAATGAAAGGTCAGGTTCATCCTTGATGTAAAGCTATTTGCTTTGGGTTTTGCTGGGAATGAACCTGCTGTAGTAATTCCACAGTGCCTGTGGCAAAAACAGTGGGTGCAAGAGAGGGGAACCACCGTCACCCAGCCACTGGAACTAACCACAGACTGCTCCACACCTAAGTGACACAACACCAAGGGCGACAACAGAGAAGTGTCCCAAGAATCACAGCTTCATGAGTTCCTCATCACAGCACTCCCACAGGGGCCCCTGGTTTTAAGAGGGCGGTGTGAGGTGCAGTGCACAGAGCTGTGACTGCTGGTGCATGTCCCCCCAGCACACTCAGTGTCCAAAAACTGTTAAACTGTTTCACATCACCTGGCTTCACACCCAGCTCGTGTGGTTCTCTGCTTGTAGTGAGTGTGTGCAGTGGCTCAGTGATCATTTCAGATTGCGTGTGCTGAGCTAATTGCAGGCACCCTTTCCATGAGTCTTTAAAAGTGAGAATCCAAACCACATATTTTCAAGTTGCAAATCTAGAATTTGGAGGTCTAAGCATCCATTTCCAACCAAACACACCACTGCAAAATAACATACTTTGTTCAAACAAAATCTGAATAAAGGCTGTGATGATCTGGTCCAATATGTCATGGTTATTAAATTCTTCCGTCTATTTTCGGCATGAGCATGTTCAGACTGCAGCTCTGCCCCGGAGTCAGGAACAACAACTCAGTCAGTCCTGTCAGAAAGCATGACTTCAGAGCATGATTTCACCTGTTATTATAGATCCTCCAAAGCTACACATCTCTCTGGATGAAATAATATTGACTGGCTGCACAGGAAGACAGCTGAGAGTTCAGGGATGAAGTATTTGAGGGTGTGAGGGCTCTGGGGAGTCTGTTATAACCATGTAGGTATGACTGTGCCTGCATAAAAGATCCTGTGACCCTGGAAATGCATACTTCTACAAGTCCCTTCCTTCCTCAAATCCCATATTCTCTCATGCTGTGGGGCTTGCTTTTGAAAGCCACTCCAAAGCAGCCAGGCTCTTCAGCTGACATTGGCTCACATGCCTCAAAAAAGGTTACATCCTGGTCAGATTGGAGATATGCTGAAAAACATGTAAATAAAAAGCACAGTCCAACTTGACACTCCCTTCCCTTCAGTAAAAGCCAAATGGGAACTGCCTGAAGAGACGAGCAGCCCAGCTCTGGGCTTGTTGGGCAGACTCAGTCTGATAAGGGGAGCCAGCACAATGCTTTTTTTGCTGGGGCTGTGGGGCCACATCAGAACTGAAGAAATCTGTCCTTAAATGCAGTAAATAAGACGAGCAAAGTATCAGGCAGAGAGGAGAGCTTGGCAGTGCCTGTCCCTGCACACTGTGGGGTGCCTCAGCACCCAGCCCTCGGAGGCACTGTGGGGATGGGCGAGTGTGGCAGCACACCCTGTCCACCCTCGGATACCTGCACTGGTTTTGCTCTAAACACTAACTTTTACATAAGCCACACACTACACATATTTCTTTCTCTTTCCAAGTGCTCAACCCTCCTGGCAAAAGCAGAGCCTGACCCTGAATGCTCAGGTGAGGACTGAATTGATCCTCAGACCTTCAGAAGGAACATTTTGCTAGGCAAGATGAGGTGATGGGAAGTGCAGGTCAAATGTTGAGTTCAGCTATGCTGCTGTAAATTCACCAGTTTCAGTGCTGTTCCTTAAAGCTTACAGTCACGGGAATGCAGAAATTATGGACCATGGTTTTTTTCCAGCCTTTGCTCCCTATTCATTATGGAAAAGCCATAAAACAGAGAGGACAGGAGAAATCTGCCTAGGGAATAATAATTCTTCATGCAGAATTTGTATCTTGGCTTTTCATATATTTTGATGTTTCCAGCTTTAGGGGAAAGGGGATGGTTTGGATCCCTTTTTATTGTAGTGAGAACACCACCACTGTAGGGTGTTCTCCCTGAACAACTGATGGTAGAAACAATCAGGAAGAATGCAGGGCTTGACTCCTACCTCAGGATTCATCAACGCTATCTCTTTTCCTCTCTAGAGGCGAAACTCCAAGATTTTAGAGTGGGAGAATCAGGAACAGGCAGGGCCAGGGGTTAGGTCGGGAACTCCAGGCTTACCACTCTGTCAGCACAAACACATTTTGAATTGCAATGGTACTAACAGAGGAATGTCAGGAATTTTCTGTGGTTGGAGGTGAGAAGTGCCACCACTGTGAAGTCAATGATTCCCAGACACAGCTGAGGAGCAGCTCTGGTACAGCAGAGTCCCACACTGGAAAGAAATGTCTTAATGATGGCAGAGGGGCCATTGGCAAGGCTTGGTGCTGGAGTGCTTGATTTAATAAGCTGGAGCATGGTGCGATTCAATTCCCAAAGAGCTGCTGTAGGCCAGAAAAAGTGATTTTGCTGCTTTAGCACTGGCACTGCAGCAGCAGTGGGCAGCAGCACGTTACAGCACGGACAGTGGTGTGCGCAGGAGGGATTTTTGTTAGAGCCCACAACCAAGCTCAGGTTGAAGACCCTCTTCCTTCACTGCCTTGTTCATCAATAAGATTGTTGGAATCCGACAGGTCCATTTGAAGCAAATGCCCAAATGACTTTTGGAAAAGAAGCTATTATGTGTTTATTATCTTCTGGAAAGATTTGTTTTATTCCTAAAGTACTCTGCTTCTATTTTCTGCCCAAAATTGGAGATGGAATGGATTTCTCACCGGTGTTGGGACACCGTAACACATGGGAAGATGAGCTTATCTCACCCTTTTTGCTCTCACCCCACCACAGGTCATGCTGCTGGTGACAGACATGAGAATGTCCTCATGTCTCACGACATGAGTGTGTCCTGCTTGCTGTCCAACTCTCTGGCTTAGGGAAAAACCACATAATTAAAAATTCTCATAGATGCTTTCCCTCTGCAGGTGGCCCACACAGAGGAACAATGCAGGGTCTGGAGCCCACAGGAGGGAGATGCCAGTGAGAGAAATGTGGATGGCTCTTCTGGTGCACAAGGTGTAATGTGCCAACCTAAATCCTCTCCCATGACCTTCCTGAGCGTGCAGCAGCTTGCTCAGGTGGGCACCTCACTATGGTGGCCCACAACCTATCCTGAGATCCCACTGTGATGGAAAGGGACCACTTCAGCAGCTCATTTTAATATCCAACCCCCATAGACTGCGAGACAGTGACCCTTGCCTTCCTCTGCTTTCCTCTCTGCCCTTTACAAAATGCCTTCAGACTTGGAGATGAAACTTAAAGCACAAGATGCAGCAGATACAGTTTTCCAGTGTTTCAGCTTTAGAAGCCAGTGCAGCAGTTAATGAAGTGTGTCACAAGGCATTGCAGCTGATGCCTGTATTTATGAGCTCTACTGAAACTCCTCTGAGCAAGGACTGCTTTTTTTTTTTTTTTTTGTGCACTTGTACAGCACCAGCACCACAGGGCATCACCACAGACCTTGGTCCAAGGTACAGCAAGATCTACAAGTAATAATTAACTCTAATCCCAGGCTATAAGGCAGCATGGTTTTGCAGAGGAGGAGATTGGAGAAAGTACATAGGTGGAGAATTTGGGGGAGACAATACACAAGGCAACACAGCAAATGTTCTGTGAAGCCTTGATTTTCTGCTTGGTGATTTTTTAAAAGTTTAATGAAAAAATTATTAATGAACTAGTAAACACTTCAAATTGTCATAACAGTTCACTACTGAAAAACTGTACTTGTTTTGTAATGAATCAAGTACACAACTTTTTCATCAACTGAGCAAAGCTCATTAATTAAACATACTGGATTTCAAAGCTCTCAATGTTTAATTATTTGTTTAACAAGCAGTACATCTAATCCACCATTCAGGCACAAAAACAACTGAAACAACAGGAAGAAGCTTCAAAGCAGGACAATCAACATCTGGAAAAGTCAACAGACTGTGCCTGTATTGTCAGTCACATGTAAAGCAAATGTTCCACTGGCAGAACAAATACACAGAGGAAGCACCTCAGACATCACCCTGCAGATTCCTGCTCAACAAAGCATCTTTCTTGCCCTCAGAACAGATTTATCACAGCGAGGGAGCCTGTTCTGGTTTCCCCATTTTTTTCCATTCTTCAACCAAATCAAGTCTGATGCACAGAGGGCACTATGAAGTTTCTGCCCTCCATCTGCACCTACTCCTCATTTTGCTGCATGTGGAGAGCAGAGGCACCAGGATGGAGACACCTGAGCCAGAAGAAAGCAGGGTAAGCTGTCCCAGGATTTAGGACACAGATCATGGTCCCTTGACTCTGATCAAGCTGCCAGCTAGGTCAGCTGCTGTGCTTATTTTGTAGCTAAACCTTGTAGCTAAGCCTTAGCTGTGACCCTCATCCTCTCCCACAGCTCTGGTTTCCAGTGGAAGAAAAACCAGTTTGTCACAAACTGGTCTTTTCCAAGAAGACTACTTTCACATCAGATGGGAACCATCAGGAACTAAAAGGAGAGGATCCCCTCTCCCCAATGCTTTCACTTTTACATTCTTTGAGAACCTGAAATACAGCTCAACATGTGCTTATCCTTACCAACATCTGGGTAGTCCTGGGCATCCCTTCTTTAGCACCACCAGTAGACAGGCAGTGAACACACTGGGTTTTCTCACACAGGCACATTATACAACCACTAGATATGGTACCCAACAGAATTACCTCTTACCCTGGGTGTTTTATGCATGAAACATGTAACTAGGAACTACAAGTGGATTCTGCCTCTCTGACCAAAAGGAAGCCTTGTCCTGAAGGCACGAGTCCATCAGCTTCCCTCTTCCCTTCCAAGGTTAGGAAAATAATTTTCCTTTCAGCATTTGCTGGGTAGTTTTTATTCACTTTCCTCACACAAAGAGTGCAGCAAACTGAAAGCATTCTCCTCCCACATCAGAGACACATTTGCAGAGCTGAGATATTTTTAGAATAGTGCACACAGAGATATATTGTTTGTTGTCTTGGTTAGGAAAAAAAAAAGCAACAGTCAATTTTCTATACTAAAATTATTTGTGCCTTATTGCTAGGGAGTAGAGAACCAGTCATCTTGCTAAAGCTGTTTGAAATCTTTCTGTACTCCAGAGATGACAAACAAAATGACCTGGTACATATCAGAGCAGTCGTTAATTCTGGCCGACAAGGCAAACTGTTTCTGTCAATGTTAAGAGCCAATTCTTCTCTAATGGATACAAACATGGTTCTTTCGGCTTTAGAAGACTTGCCCATTTCTTACGCTGTTGCTGAATTTGGCTCTGAACTGCAGTTCCTTAAAAGTCTTCCTGGAACATTATGTGGCTCATTAAAACATGCAGAAAAAACCCATCTTAGTGTTTGTGTTGCAAAATAAGGAGCTGCATTTATAAACAGCAGTCGCTGTGGCCAGACTAGAAACCTAAGTGTCTCCGGGGATGCCGTGAGATGAAGGGGCCAAGACAGTACGAAAATCTGCACACGCCCCAGTCACTTCCCACACTGCCTGGAGTGGGGCAGCTTTGTCATTCTGGTCACAAAATCAGGAAGCTGCTGTGGCGTGGCTGGTGAAGCTAAGGTCCATGAAAGAGGAATATGGAGCCCACTTCCTCTTCCACAAAGCACATTCACAATAGTATTCCACCTTCTTCCTCAGGCCCTTCTGCAGTGCCACCTCCCGAGCCAGCCCTTAAGAATGTAAAAGCAGAAGACAGCTGGCAGAAAAAACCTTTTTCTACCAGGCTACTGGGATCAACGGCTTGAAAAAGTTGCACAAAGCCAGTGTAGATGTCAGAGTAGCTGTTGAGTTTCTCTGCAAAACAATCTATTTTGCTGATGAATGAAATGATTCCTGTCTAATCTCTTTTCCCATGGGATGAAAATCACAACATAATATAAGATATATAATCAGCACAGCACAACTTATGGTGGCTCTAAGGAGTCAGAGACACTAACTAATCAAGCACTAAGTAAGGGATTTTATTTATGGCCTATAATAATTTTTATAAGGCACCACAATTTTTAACAGTAGTTCTTGCAGTTTTGCACTGAAATTTTGCTGTCTTTCATGAGGAGCAGATAATTCCCTGAAGTATTGGTGAGGTGACTTTATTTAGTAATGCAGTTGGTCTTAAAAGACTTATTCTGGCATGACACAGAACCAGTATCAACGCCCAGATACTGCAGAAAAAAATGCATGGACTTTGCTGGAGTTAATCCAGGGTCTCACAAGTTCATTTGACCTACATGCTGCTGATCTAAGAGCAGAGAAGGACTTTTTTTCTGCTCTACACATATGACTTAAGATATCACTAATGGTAGCTAGAGTTTCACCTTCAGTGGAAGAGGGAAGCAGTCAAGGGCAATCTCCCTGGTATTTTAACTTAGCTTTAAAAACATATATAATTTTCTTCTCTTGTTTTAATCCCATAAATTAAAAAAACAAGGGTGCAAACTGTATTTTTTTCCTAGCTGAAAACAAGGATGAAAATCCACTTGCATTAACTTCCTGATCCAAATTCCAGCTTTAAAACAGCTGGGGCACCAATTCAGAATGTCAGGATTTTCAATGAAAAAGCCAGTGCTGGAGCGGAACTGCACACTCCCTTCCCCTTCCCTGCCCATTTATTCCAAAGCACGGCTGGCACGTGGGCTGGCTCTCCAATAGCACACGCTATTAAGTCCTAAATGACAGCTTGTTTAACTAGAAAAGTTAAAGATGGTTCCGTTTTCCCTGTCTGAGAGTGGGCACAACCCTCCTGATTGTTCCCCTCTGAAAGGTGCTGCAAGTGAATGACCCTGTCCCGGGTGGCTGAGCAGGGAGCCCGGCCCCGCACACTGCCAGAGCATCACCCCAGCTACTTAACACTGCAAAATCCAGACGTGTGCCCTGGATGGTTCTGTGCTTGAGAAAACAATCAAATCCATTAATCTTGGGAAAGACAGACTCAATTCTTCCCTGCCTACAGTAGCATTACGAAGAAAAGAAGATGAAAGCTGGATCATGTAAGAACTCCCTCCATGCTGCTGACGAATGTCTTGGGAGATGGACACCACTTCCTTTCAAGCTCTCTTCAAAAGGTTCCCCTCCATACAGACCACCCATTGGGGACCCACATCAATAACAACAACAACAAAAAGAATTTAAAAGACCCATTTTTCATCCAATTTATTTACATGTTAAAATAAACACGAGTTCCCATCTAGAGAAAGGGCTCCCAGTGGGTTCTGTTTAGTCTATGAGATTCTTGGCACCAGAATACAGCGTTTCTCTATTTCGAAGCAATCTTGGCACAGAATTGTTGGTTATATAATTTTTTAAGCAACTGGCAAATGAATAATAATGTTTCTAAAAAGAGGGACTCGTGTTCTAGGATACCAGTAAGGTGTTTTACCAATTAATCTGCGAAAAGGTCATTAACAAACCTGAGATCCCAAGGCCCTTCATTCAGGGTCAGCTCTCCCCATGGGTTGCACTTCCAGTTCTCAATCAGCCTGTCCAAAGGGAGCTTTCCCACAGAGTTAAAGAGATTTTTGCTTTTTGCTTCATTCCTTCGCATTGCCACATGGCAGTGCCACCCTCATTAGATGGGATTTGTCCCTGTTCCTGACAAGGCACGAAGGAAATACCACTCTCCCAGAGCCTATAGCTTTTTATACCCACTTTGCACAAACTCAATGGGTGAGCAGCATGTGGATTATTTGAAATAAGGGCAGGCTTTTTAAATTTGGGGTTTTTTTTAACTGGGTACATCCGCACAGAGCTGTAGCTCACTCAAACCCTACCAGATCTGACCGGGAGCAACGCAATTAAGGAAAAAAACCTCCTGATGAAGCTGGCCTGGCAGGGTGCGTTGCTGGGTGGGCCAATCCTGCCCAGCGTGCCAGAGCATAAATGCTGCCAGTTGGCTCATGGCTGGGTGGCATTTAGATGGTGCACGGGGGAAGTCACGGGGAAGTGGCAGGGCAGAAAATAGCTCTCCTAAATCCATCTTGCAGCAAAGCTGTTGTCCTTTCTTGGTAGAGACTGATTTCAGAGTTATTGTTTCAGTTGCTTTTTATCACTTCATACCCTTTTCTCTGCAACTCTCCCCCCTGCAACTCTGAAATTCTCCTCACTACGTATTTATTTACCAGAAAAGCCAGGATCAAAAAGGCAGGTTATTGCTTTCTGCGCTCTCTTACTCATTTCAAACCATGGCTGGTTGACAGTAGACAATGAATCCTGGCTGGCAGGTCTACGGTTCAGTAAACAATGCACAGATACAAGTGTTGATCTATTGAAGGTTAAGGACCAGTATGCTGGTTTTGGGCTACAAGAGCTACTTCACAATCAGCCAGCAAGGGCATATTTGCAGCTTGGGGAGAGCTCTCTAAAAAATCTGGGCAGGAGAGGTGCAAGATTCATGAAAAGGCATGGGACTGTAATCAAAAGGACAGGTGGTATCAGGCAGGCTCAGTTCACAAGTACCCTCAGCCTCCTCTCCCTTCCCCCAGCCCTCTGCTGAGCTGAGCATGAACTTGGCACCACAATGGATCAGGCTGCCCTCTCTGTAGCATTAGAAAAACTGCCAGGATCTGCCAGCAGGCTTTGTCTCGGATAAATTCAGAACCAGAAAATAAATGCAACATGGAGAATGTCAATTTTAAGAGATCTGGGTTGAGAGCATTAGTCTTTGTACCATCTACAATTCAGCACCTTTTTTTTTTATATTTTATTTTTGTAGCTAAACAAGAATTCTCAGATTGGAGAGTACTGCCAAACCCTGAATAACTCCCAGCATTAGAGATGCTGTGGGTAGAACAGCTCTCCCCATGAACTGAATCTGCAGACGGTATCTTCAGAGAAATTAACCCTTGAGTACCCCAGGACAGGTTCTGAGGCATCAGTTTCAATGCTCTGGGAAATCTCACCTTGTGCTTAGAACAGGTTATTCCTATTCATGAAGCAATACTGATGAAGGGTGGAGTAAACCACAGACTTAGAATAACTCAGAATGGCTGACACAGTAATTTTTCTGCATTGTTGGTGAAGTGGTCAAGTTTCCAGGTGCATTCCTGAAGACAAATTCAGCCAAAGGATGTGTAACTACCAAACTACTCAAGCAGCTTGTAATTACCTGACATCTGATTGATTGTTTTCCATCCACAGCCCATTCCTTAGCAGTTCTGAATGCACATGCTTAGAATTTGGACATAAGGAAAAGCTATACAATTACAATTTAACCTTTCTTATTTTTGTGCCTGAACCCTTTCAATATTGGTGAGATGTTTCATTATTAGCTGCTCTATTCACTGGCTGAATCTTCCTCTCAGCCTGTGAAGAGCTATTCACAGTGATGGTTTTGCATTCTTGGAGCTCAGGACTTTTCAGCTGCAAGCTCTCTGGAAGTGGGTCAACAGCACATTCAGATATTCTCATGAATAACCTGAGATACACTGAGGTGAAGTGTTATTCCTGAGAGCCAAGACAAACCTGTGGCAGAGCCAAGTGGGAGTTTCCAAACACCTTCTTGCATAGTCTGCTACTGTGGTACAGAGTGAGCCACATCCTGATCTGATTCATATAGGATTGATCATAAGGCTAACAGGAAGGATGATCTGCAAGAGACACCCATGGCTAAAACTGCAGCTCTGTTGAAACATAACAGAACACAGGCCAGACTAAAGCCATGGGAAATCCAGGGAAGTCTTCAGAAATCTAAGCAAAAGAGCTTTTCTAGTGTAGGTCACTATAATTTGGCCACAGCTGGCACAGACCAGGACATGCTCCTGTCTGAGGACTGGCTGTTACTTACAGAAATGGGCTGATGAGTTCTTGTTTGATGTCTTAGTGCACTATGAAACCAAAATCCCCCCGTGGCAACTGGCTCCCTCACTGCCAGAATGCAAAGACTTCAAAGTGAGCTCCACACACATCTCCAGGTAAGACTTCTTCCAGATGGCCTTAGGTTTTGTGAGACCTTTTGCAATCCTCATTTTGTTATTACAAAGGAGGAAGATGCTCAAGGCCAAAAGGAATGTTACTGGGGTGCTGGAGAATCTCATCTGGGTTAGAAAATGAACCAGAGGTTAACCAGATGTTCTGCTTTACTTTACCAATGGCCTCAGAAGTCAAGAGGATCACACTGCCAGAGGCTTTCAATTATCAAGGTTAATTTCCTAAAATTCTGAAATCATTTTCCCAAACCACCAACCATGACTTTATAGATCTCTGTACACCCCTTTAAATGCTAAAACGATCTTTTCTTCTCTAAAATAATAGTCAAAAATATGTTATTTTTTTACTAAAATAGGAAAAACAACCTTAAAACCTATGAGTCAAATCCTGGTCCTACTGAAGTTAGTGACATTTAGCTACTGCCTTCAGAGGATGCAAGCACGTATTCTGTGTGTAGCGGCACAGAAGCAATTAAGGCTCAAGCAATTAAGAAATAAATCCCCAAACCACATAAGAATCACATTATAAACATGTATTTAAGTTAAAGGCATTCTGAAAAGAAAGAGAGGCTGCAGTGCTGAGCTGGTCACGCACAGACTGGCACCACCCCCGAAGGAGAAAGAGGCAAAGCTGATGGTATCTGATCCCTCAGTACAGATCAGCTGATGTCTCAAAGGGGGTAGGAGAGGCAGAATGAGGAAAGGTCCATAGGATGTGTGGTAGAGAAGTGAAAGACATCAGTTAATGACATCAGTTAATGTCAGTGCTCTGCCAGGCTCCATAGAAAACCAAAAGAAAAGTGCTCGGAACTAACATGCTGTGGGTAACTAATAGATGAAGAAGAGAAAAACATTGGCATACAGCCCTAATGTGGGCAGGAATACACTGGGACAAAAAGTGAGTGCCCTCTAAGAGTCAGAGGAGCAGGAGCCTGGAACAGCCTGCTCAACTGGAACAGTGTTTGCTGGCGACCAAACTTGGTTAAAAACTGATCTTTGACCACTTGTGAACAAGACAGAAGGATGCTGTTTGCAGGAACAAATGCCTAGATAACACAGGGAGTGTCTTCCTGCCCGTGCTGCTAACAGGAGTATGTTTTAATAATCAAATAAATGCCCTCTTTTACATTCAAAATGAAAGTGCAGTAGGAGAAGCACAATTAACTTAAACCCACCAGACACTGTAACCAAACCTGTTTCTCTGCAACGCTTTGACTTATTGAAGAGGGAAAGAACCTGAATATGTAAATCAACAAAGGATTCATTTTCCTGTCCTTCTCTGATCATTTTCCTTCTGAGGCTTGTTGCTGCAATATGCACTTGTTTGCAGGCACTGATAGAGAACATTCTAGTTTTTTTTAAAAGTCTCTACATCTTTTGGTTTAAAAAAGATGTTTATTAGTTTTAGGACTTTTGAGAGTCCCTTAAAAGGTCTGGTTGTGGTCTGTAACAAATAGAGGTACTCCCAGGAAAATCAACAGGGAGGAAATCCATCAGCTGGAATCAGGCATTCCAGCTCTGGAACAACATGCCACACTTTATGAATGAGCAAATAAACAAACAACGAACATTAGAACTACAAATTATAAAAAGCAGTATACGGGCTGCTTCTGCATCTTTATTTTGCCAAGTGTAACTCTAGTCTCAACCCTTAACCTGACTGAAGAGCTTGGGCCATGAAGGAAGCTGTGGGAGGCTGATACCTCAGAAGGAGCCTGGAGTTGGCTTAGACCCTGCACCAGCTCCTGGCATTTCACACCGTGCCAACACACACAGTGTGGTAGGTTTGCCTGGAGTAGGCCAAGGGGGTCTGTTAATAGCAATTTTTGGTGAAAAATAGGCTGAGTGCCACAGTTTTGATCAAAACACACAAATGCATGAAGTTTAAGTGAGCCTTCCCATGACTTCAGACCACTACTTAGAAGGAAAAACCATTCTCTTATTGGAAGTTTTGGAATGTTTTGCTGCCTTAGTGAATCATTTCCCCTGATACTGTGACTGTTCAGTTCAGCAAGAACGATTTTATTCTCAGTTTCCAATGTAGGCAGGGCACAAAGAGCATTAAAAATGAAGATGAAACGGCAGGTTTAGGCCGTTTATTGACTGGTTATATGTTTTACTTCTCTTTATAAATCCGCCTGTCCTTTGCCTTTGCTCGGTGCAAATAAGAGCTCTCTTTGCACACCACACTCCTTAATAAGGCTCTTCTGCAGGTTAGTGCTGAAACAGGCACTAATCTGAGATCCTTTGACTCCTGTTATCTATCTAAAAAGGTACTGAAGGAACCCAAATAATGTTTTAATCCAACTGGAGTTACATACACAAAGTGTATTTTTTCCCTTTACTTTTCAAATGGTGTTCAGTAACTTGGACCAGTCATTTGTAACTCAACAGGATGACAAAGTCCACACCTGTATGAAGATACATTTGTAGGTGAGGAATCGTCAGTAATTAGCTTCTGAAACAACTTCAGCCAAATTAGACATACCTGACAAAAAATAGGAAAGCTAGGCACATTAATGAAATGCTGTTGCTATGGAAAAATTGTCTCTGTAAAGGTGGAAATATACATGGGTTTTTTTCTCATAGTGCAAAAAAGTCAAAAAGCATCTTCTTGAAGATGAAGCTGTTTTTAACTGTAGGTACCATTAAAGCCTGCTTTTAAGAAGGCCATTTTTTCACCCATTTCAAAACCCTCTGTGTTTTATTTTTGGAAACAACATCCCAAATACTAGCAGCTAAGATGCTCTTTAGTTCATAAAGAATAATTGATGCTGGGACACACGGTGATTGTCTAGTCCAAGCCCCTATTCAAAGTGTTTCCCATTCAATCAGGTTTTTCAGGGCCTTATTGAGCTGGGTTTTAAATATCTCCAAGGCTAGAGATGTCCCCACCTCCCTGGGTCCCGCTCCCACATTTGACTGCCCTCACGGTGAAAACACTTTTCCTTTTACATAACTGGGATATCTTGTGCAGTGACTTGTGTCACTTCCCTCTCATTCCATCACTGGGCTCCCTCAAGAGTCTGGCTCTGCTGTCACCACAAGCTCCCACTGGAGACTTGTAGACAGCAACAAAATCCCCTCTTCTAAGCCTAAATAACACTTCTTAAAGTTTTGTTCTCTTCTAAGGCTAAGTAAGCCCAGTTTTATCAGCTTCTCTTTGCACATCTTGTTCTCCAATACCCTAATTGTTTCGACAGCCCTCCTCTGGCCTTGGTCCAGAATGTCAATGTTTTTCTTTTACTGGCAAATTGGACCCAGTGTTTCAGATGTGGTCTCAAAAATGCTGAATGGAAGAGAATAATAATTTCTCTTTGGTTGCTGGCTATAATCTTTCAATACAGCTCAGTATGGGGTGGCCTTCTCCACCACAAGGTCACACTGTTGACCCATGTTCAGCTTGTCTGTGAGGATCCCCAGGTCCTTTTCTGCAAAGCTGCTTTCCATTCATTCAGTGCCCAGCCTTTAATGCTGAACGGGGTTACTCCACCACAGAGGCAGAACTCCCCAAGTGCCTTTGTTGAAACTTCATGAGGTCCCTGCCAGTCCCTTTCTTCAGCATGTCAAGGTCCCTGTGAACAGCAGCCTTCCAGCATATGCTCAATTTCCACCCTGCAAACTGGCTGAAAGTGCTCTCCATCCCATCATCCACACCATTAACAAAAAAGGTCCATTGATATTATATGCAACATTGATTTGTTATTCTTTCCCTTAAAGAATACAGATTCCTCTGATGCTTTTTGAGGTCAAAGTCCCTGATGATATGAACTAATGTCCTGCCACAGAAGTCAGTAAAGGAACAAAGTTTGAAGCAAGTTTGATGTCTGTCCAGGAGCCCACATAACAGACATAGCTGGCAACATGAAAGGATCTGTTCTCTCAGTCTTAGCTCTAATAACCATCTGGTCCTTGTCCTTCCACCCTCAAGCATCTTGCATGCAGACGTACGCATACAGCCTGCAGAGCTGGTTATGGGAGAGCAAGTAAGCTGTTGAAAACATTACATGAGGTTGCCAACCCTCATGCACTAATAAGGAATGCAATTACAAGTTGCAGCTTGAACCTGGCTTTCTGACACAGTGACAGGGTTATCCTGGATTTATATGAGCAGCTGTGAAGGCAGAATTTGACCCTTGATTTGGGGATTAATTTATACAGGTAAAGACTGAGTACAGATGACAATTGCACAGAATCTTGAAATAACAAAAGCAAAACAACAGATTGTAAGATGAAACGAGCTGAGTTCAGTCGGGGCTATTTCCCCTTTAATTCCTCTAATTCACCAAAGTGAACCCTTTGTCCAAATAGAGGGTGTTTTATTCCTGATTATTGGACCACTCATTCAAAATGCCTATCACTTAGGCCCAACATTATCAGCACCACACACAAATTCAATGGTCCACTCCTCTTTATCACAGAGGGTATCTCTCATCTGAGGGGCAGAAATGTGGAAGGGAAACCAGAAGGACCCAACCCTCATGGGAAGAAAAAGCCTTTTAAGTTTCCCGAGTGAATGACCTGTCTTTCCTCTGTCATGCTGTCTGTCTGTCACCAGTTAACAGTTAGCAGTGACAGGTTGAGGAGCACGGTCTGGACAGTGGCCAGAGCTGACAGCCCCACGTTCAGCCATTGTGCTCAAAAGGGAGCACTCTGTTCCTTCTGCCGCTGTGGCTGTGCTCACTGGGACTGTTGTTCCAGCCTCACGCCTTCTTGTGTGAAGGCCAACAGCGAGGCTTTGTTCAAGAAGCAGCTGCTGAGAAGATGTACTATCTCATGGAATGACCCACTGACATTTCTCCCCCTGCTCATTAGTAAGAAATGAATAATTAGGAGAACTGGGGTGGGTTGCCTGGCCCATTTCTTTTGGAGTAAAAAGCCAGGCCCTCAGATCCCAGTTGCCCCAAAAGGGATTCCCTCATAAAGTGGGCTTGCAACAAAGCTGGGGGAGCTGGCTCTCCAGCACCTTCTTCTCATCACCTGATGGAGTGAGGAAAGAGAATGGCTCATGCCAGAAGGTGGATGGGGCATGACTGGAGTAAAGTGTGTCCCGGCTGTGCTTCCCTCAGAGCTCACACCACAGCTCAGACAAGCGAGCTCAGTTCAGCCAGGGCCCGAGCCAAAGACCCTGTTCAACTGCATAACGTTGTTTATTCAATAACCTATTGTTCCAGGGTGGATGCAAAGCAGTGAGGAAATGGTTGAGCAGCTGGGAGGAGCAGAATAACTGACGGAGCTGAGGAAACCACAACCATTCTTTTCCAATCTTTACTGCAGCCCAACATTATCATCTAGTGATGTTCACATGTAGGGGCAGTGATGAAGGAGCATCTGCATTGTCCTTCCCCCCTCTCCCAACGATGCCTGCATTCAGCTCTGGGTTAAAGCACAGAGCTTACCTGTCTGTCTTACCTCACTGACTGTACCACAGTTAAATCTGACTTAAAAAATAATAATTGGTCAGGGTCAGATAAACAAATAGATTGCTTTGAGTAGCCTGGGTGTGGTTGGCAAGTTTTCATAGCTCACAGTAGATGACACTATGTGTCTGATTTCAGGTGCCCTTTCTTCTATATGCATCTGTGCTAAAGGTGTATCCAGTCCTCACGATTTCCAAACTCCCTTGCCTAAAAGACAGGTGCAAGACTATGTTTTCCCCACTTTTACATCAGCAGGGAAGTAAATGAAACAAATAAAGTCTCATCCCCCTGAGTGGAGCAGAGAGGAAACACATCTGAGTATCCCCTGCACCTTTCCTAACCCAAGCATTTTAAGCAAAATACTCCACTGCAGTATATGTGTGCTCCATCAGACACATCAGCTATGTGGAGCCTTACTGTCTCTTTATCTTTAGTTTGCTGTGGTCTAGCTGCTTCCCGGCCTGACAGCATTGTTTCATCTGCCTTCACATGACAAACAAAACAAAGGCTGCCCTTGCCTTTCCAAGTCCTGGCTTGTGGCCTCCTCTAGAGCAAGAGACACTGCAGGTATTTGCTTTTTCAACTCACCCAGAGTTTTCTTTCTGTTGAGTAGTTTCTCCTCTCAAATGGAAACAACTCTGACTGCCCTGAAGGATGCCATGTGGTGCATGCAGAGATTTGGGACCGTGTGATCCCAGTGTGAATGAAGGGTGAAGGCTAAAGTGACAGAGTCACTGCACAGATCAATTCACCAGGGCAAGACGAGGCTGCAGAAGTCCGTAATGACCTCCTCAAAAATAACAATAATAATGTGGAAACCTCAGTTTAATAAAGCCCATCTCAAAGTGCTTACAATTGCCCGCTGTGCCGCAGGATACTCCCCTTGGGTTACACTGTATGATGATACAATTATGGGCACATTTCAGTGTCATTATGTTGTTGGAGGTGTAGCCAGAGGACTTTTTCCTGCCTGAGCTGTGGTCCCTCTGGGAGGTACCATCTCACAACCACCAAAAGAACCCAGGCCCATGCAGCAACCTGGAGGAAAGCAATGGGAAATAGACTGTCCAGTTGAAAGACTGTGTTCAAGAGCTTGCCCAATGCATGGGACAAGTTGCATCTTAGCTGTAGCAATAATTTTGTCTATAATTTCAAAGAGGCTAAAACTGAACGACCTGGTTTCCTCAGCAAGCTGTCACTGCTACTCTGAGATACGGTGCTACAAGATCAGTGACTCCAGAAGAGCTGGAGGTCAGAAACAACTGATTTCACATTGCCTGGAGCTCATTGGTGGCTACAGGGTGGTCTCCCAGCTCATCTCTTTCCATAAGAATCCCCACAATGGAAACAGAGTTAGAAAAAGAAGGCAGAACTAAGTTTACCCACTAGCTACTTGTTTTATAGGATGACTTTGCTCCAGATTCTCACAGTTGTCTCACTGCCTAAGGAATTCCATGGTGTACTGCAGTATCTGAACTCTCACCCTGCAGTTATGTGCTGCGGTTTCAGCTCCTGTGTGCCTCACACAGGGACAGCATTCCTCACCACTGCCTGGAAGGCAGATAAGCCTGACTGCTACCTTTGTTCAACATCTGGAGAAGGAAAGGCAAGGAAAGGTTGGGGATTGTGCTGAGAAGGGAGTCAAAACAGAGATAAAACAGCACTGGCAGTGCTCTACCAGCCAGGGCAAAGAGCCATCTCCTCTGGGATCCCTTGCTAAGAGGAACCTATAGCTCTCAGCTGGAAAAAAGTAAGTGAAAATGCCCACAACCCATTGTAAACCTCCTGTCAAAGGAAAGGCAACAGTGAGTGCCATTCTTTCCCACAGCTCTGCAGAAAAGCACTTCAAACCTTCCCTGCTCCAGTGCAATGGGCTCATCTGGAGGAACGTGGGCTAACGGGCCCACATCCAGCACCAGTGAGCAGTGGTGCTGCTCCATGAGCAAACCAGCTCCAAATAACATTTGCCAAGGCTTTCCTGACTCCATCCCTGGAGACTGCCCTGAAGCCTGCCCAATCACAGGAAATGCTGCTGTCCAGAACATTCCTGCATGCTGATATACATGAGCTGTTGCTTCACACTTGCACTGCTACCCTAACTCTTGTTCTCATTAATTCTGACATCCTTCTTGGTCATTTTCCCCTCCCAATTTGACCACGTTTAGTTCTTTTTAATCTTTCTGTGTAGATCAATCCTCCCCAGTGCTATGAATAAATAAAAGCCTTCTGTTCTCACCAACAAAATGGTCTTTTAACAGTTGCAAGAACAACACAGCAATCACTTGGAAAAAAAAAACCAAAACAAAAGCAGCTAATATTTGATGCATTTAAAAATCTCTGCTCCAGCTCTTTTTTACGTTTTAGAAATAAATCCTTCGTTAACAGAGAAAGCAGTGAGAAAATTAACGGAGAGAAGAAGCAGCAGTGGGTGTCTGAGACGGACCTGCTAACCCATCAGAAATGCTTACCACACACAAAGCAGCAGCAGGGCTGCCAAAGCAAGCTGAACTTCAGTTAGAAACATCTAAGGAATGTGAATAAGCTGTTAGAGCTGCAACCTTTCCCTCTTCTTTGATCTGACATTAAACATAACTTGAGAGTGGGAAATCTAACAGCTTCAAAAAGAGTGAAAGGGTCAAAGGTCTTTATGTACCATGACAGGTAGAGGGTTTATTCCTCCTGGAGAAAGCAGGAGGCTGGAAGTGAATCTGGTGGCTAGGAACTGCCACCAGGTTAGGGCTGAGTATTTCACCCTCCTCATCTTCATGTAAGACAGACACAATATCCATAAGCAGCATGAGCAAGTCCAAGTGAAAAAGAGGGCTAATTTCAACTATGACTAAAAAGCGTAAGAGAAAAGTAAACACATTTTTGTGGTCCCTGTATCTTGGAAATGTGTTCCTGACTGCTATTAGTTGACATGTACTTTTGAAGGTGAAATTGTGGTTTTTCTGGGCTCTGGCCATGTCATGCAACCATAGTGCATTAGATCTCAGCAAATGAGATGTTATAGGAAGAGAGACAAGGATGGCTGGAACGTCATGTACTTTACCAACTCAAAATGCTTGGTAGGAGAAAACAAAGCCACATTCTCTAGACATTATTCTTGTTTTTCTTGGCTCTCAGCTTTACAGATCCCTAAAATTACCATGTTAAAACTAAAGGAGCTGCAATCTGCAGCTGACTGAAGAATTGCAGTATCACTCCACTTTGATGAATACCCCACAGGTATTCTTTCTAAGAAAACTTTCCTAAATTGATTGCCAATAAGCTAATATGTTTGTCTCCTTTTTCTGTCATCAGAATCTTGCCATAATAAAATAATAGTAATACAGAAATGAAGTTGAAAAAGTGAGAAGTTGTTTCAAAATACCTAAACTTGCAGAAATAGCAAGGTCATCCCAGCAGCCTCAATTCTGCCTTCATGAAGCTGCATGCCAAGAAAACCCAGAAATCATGGGAAACAGTTACCTGCCTGTAAAAAACACCTTATAAGAGACCACAGGAAAAAAATGCTGTATTAAACAGAAATTCCATTTTCCTCTTTTGCAGGATTGATATAAACCAAAGCCATTTAATAATATTAGATGTAAGGTAAGGTTAAGAGGTCTTCTGGAATTCAATTTCCACCACCACCACAGAAAATTTCTAATACATATCTATGAGGTCCAGCAGTCTTGTGGTTACAAGGAAATACCTCAAAGAGCAAATGTTCAAATCTTGACATACTAAGAGAAGTGAGCCAGAGATACCTTACATGGGGCAATACTAAAACACAAATTGGGGTGCACAGTGTTTGTTACTCTGTGAAGCACCTTTTTGGTGAAGCCTTGCACAAGAGGAAACATTGATGCAGAGCAGCCTTTGGCAAGATTTAGAGCCCGTGTGTGAGCTCCTACAGAGTCAGCAATAAAAATGGAAATTATTTTTTGTTCTTTTGAGTGAAGGATAGACAGAACATAAATCAGTCAAGTCACGCATACTACAACCCTGGTAACTTCCCGAGTCATTTGGGAAATCAAGCTTACCACGCTGTGGAACTGCATTAATGATCTCATGGATAATGCGCCTGTACTGGGAATTTTATCCATGAGAATACCAGAACCAGAACAAATATCCAGGTCAGGAAGTCTACACTGAGCTCATATGACTAAGAGCCACTGTATGAGGTGGGGAACAGACAGCTATTATTGTGCTTACACAACTGAATAATTAATATTACCCAAAGATTTCCAAAGGAAGGGACACAAAGGGGAACACACTGCTGAAGTGATTTGGAATAGATAAAATGGTGCAGGAAAGCTATAAACCTCCCAGTCTGACCAGAGCAGTTTTAGCAATGGAGGTGTTTATGTCCTTCAGCTCTCACTGGCATTTAGCTCAGGCTGTAACTTGTATTTCATCAAAGTTTATCCTTGGTGCTTGCCTCTTTAAGTGCAAGTGATTGTTATACAGAGCCTAAAAGATGTTAATTGTCTTTTTAAATTACAGTGAATCAAGGCTCAGTTACATCAGCTCTTTGTGTAACACAACTGTGTTTCCATTGTTCTGCTTTCAGGTTCCTTTTCACCCTCTCCTCTTTGCTGATCAGGAAAACAGAATTTACAAACAAAACTGTAGGTCTGACAGGGAGAACAAAGTTGTTAACTGACCTGAGAAGCCAGATTTGTACTAATTGCACTGTTTAATCCAGCAACACTAGTGTATTAAAAAACCCCAAAACACCAAGAAATATTTATGTTTCTCTAGTGAAAAAGATATTTAAGGAAAAAGAGAGCAAATAGTCACATAGCACAAAACATGCTTGACAGGAACACGCACCTCAAAGACCCTTCTCCATCAACAGAAGAGGCATTCTCTATGTCAACTCCATGTGATAAATACAATGTTTTATCATTTCTTCTAGGTTTGTTGCTTCAAATATTGTTATTTCAACTCTACTTCTTAAAACCTTTATCAAGATTTAACGGAATGAGGAGCTAAGGCACAGTGTTAAGCATGAACAGAGAGCAACTGCAATCCCTCATAGGCTCATGGAGACTCTGAACAAGTTGCTTGTGTGTCCTGGAGTTCAATAACTTTTTGTATGGACTGGCTGTGGCCTGCTAACAGCAGCTGCAGGGCGAGCAGCATGTGGCCTATTCCATCCCCCGTCCCATGAACTTTATGCCATACATATAAACAGAGGGGGATGGAGACACTTCCTACTGGGATTACTGCAGACTCTTGCTAGCCGACCTCCAGCTCAGAAGGAAGTGTATCAAAATGAATGAATCAACACTTAGAAACACTCTGCCTACACAGGGAGAAAGAGACTTAGGTAGTGAGTAATGATACTTCTGCACAGGTCAACACTCTCTGCAAAGCCAGCCTCAAACACGGCATGTGATCAATTGTTCAAAAAAAAAAGTCACATGGGTTTTATTTATTTTTCTTGCAAGCTGTCTTGAGGACTAGATGTTCTCCTTTTCAGAGAAAATATAGGGGTCATTTCTGCACATCAAGTGCAGTGCTGTGACTGAAAGTGAGTCACAAGAGCAAGTACGAGGGAAAGCCTTGGTACCCAGATTGAGTAAGGTTTTGCCTTTCATCTCACAGATAAATGGTGCAATGACTCACGTACATTCAGGATCTTCAAGCTCAAATTAAACAGTCCTGTCTTTGAGGAGACCTAGGGACAGGTTTGAGTCTTGGCTTCAGCCAAGTAAATTGCAGTATACTTTCCAATGTCAGTGGATAATTGTCCAAAGGACATCAGATTTACACTGAGATTCATCCCATTTCAACCTGTCAGCTCAGAATCTGGCCTTGCATTTTGTCTGCTGCCATCATCAATCCAATTGATTCATTTTGCTGATACTTAGAGTGGCTCTCACAGGGAGCAGTAGTCTGCAATGATAAAATCAAAGCGAAGATCTCCCAAGCACAAGGAAGTTACGAAGCTGCAAGAGTGATGTGTGACAGGAGGCTACCAGAGAACCGGGACAGGTGGTTCAAATATGTTACTGAGATGTCCCGATCCACGCACTGCAGGAGACCTGGTGACACCCAGCACATTTCCATCACAGCATGGGGCACGGGGCAGAGCTCTTCAAGCCAGAAGAGGTAGGGATGGTTAAGTGCACCTGGTCCAGCACCGCCCCACCCTGCTGGCTGAGGGCCAAAGGGGTGTTGCTCTGTTGTCACAGCCTTGCACCCACTCAGGCTGGTTTCTCCTCAGAGCTGAGGCATGCATAGCCAGCTCCAGTCTCTCTGCTGGACTGTGGAGATGTGCTCAAAGATGTCTGTGATGCCTTCATGCCTCTCCATGTTCCGAGGGTGCAGCTGTCTCATATCAGTAAATGAAAGCTATGCTGAGGCTTCAGCCTCCCCTCTGGGATCATTAAGGACATCAACCATGAATCCAGCAGAAATGGCTCCTAGTCCCACTTCCACAGTGGACAATACCACTCCACCCCCAAGAGACAGGTGAAAGAGAAATAATCCCTTAGAGTGAGGTAAAAATAGCACCAGCATTAATGTCAAGGGCAAGGCTGAGGAAAACTCAAGGCAAACAGGGATAGCTTTTACAGATTCAATATGCAGATCCAGACAAAGCAACAGATGATCCGTTTCTCATTTATGTCTAGTTGTAAATATTTCATTGGCTTTTCTCTCACTGCTGAGTAGCTGTAATGGCATTTACTTCAGCAAAGGCCTGAGCTGCTGTAAATCAAGTACAGTTTTAGGCTACTCACCATGGTCATGGGCAAACACAAACAAGTTAAGTCCTGTCAGCTTCTGGGCCAAGTCATCGTAGCGGCCGCAGTGCTCCCCAGCGCCATGGGCGATAAACACGAGAGCCCTAAATGGAACATCAGTGTATAAATCATTAACATGGCAATCAACCTGCAAAGGCTTCAGAGATGCAAGGGAAACCAGCGCATTCAGTTCAGCATTTCAGACATCAGCAAACAGCAGGCACATACAGAATGTGTGAGGGAACATGAGGGAAGTTGGAACACAGGGAAAACCATTGTCACCCTGACCCGCCTTCACCAGGTTGTTGTAGGATGGGTTACAGGGAAGTCAACTGCTCACGGGACAGAGCCGCCATGGTCTGCTGCAAGTTTAAGATGCGGATGGGCATCAGAATCAGTCCCTGAGCTGGATAACTCCATGGGGGCTCGAGGCTCTACACTGCTTCTCCAGAGTAAGGGATGCCATCTGTTTCTTTTGGGACTGGTATCTCTCTGTGATTCAAATACCATCACTGTCCTTAACTTTATAACTTGAAACATTGTCCGATGCTCCAGAGCACTCAAAAGTGGAATTTCAGCCAAAGAATAGGCCTCCAGCAGAGTCCAGAACTTTGTTAGGAGTTTGGAATGTCATCTTTTGACCCAATCATGGTAATTTTACCATTCCAGTTTCTGCCCAAAACAGCCGCTTCACTTCTATTTAAAGTGACTCTTGCATAGCCACTGTACAGACAGAGATAATAAAAAACCTAGTCTAATAGACCCTTATTTTTGCAAATACTTATCTTTGAATATTACAGTTTTATGAATTATACTTTACTTTTTCTGGAATGTCATCAAATTAGAGTGACTGAACTTGAACCTCCCCAGTGTTTTTGCTAGATAAAATTTGTATAGACTTAGGCTAAAACTATAGCAGAAGTAGCAATGAGATTACAGAAGTTCTGCTGGATTTGACAGGTGACTTTTAAAACCCAGCTTTAGCAACATAAACATAACTTGTTTGTTTAAAAGGACCATTTGTCATTGCAACATCAGCAACCACAAAACCCTTTGAAGGCTACAAGTTTGACATTTTCAGTACATGAACAGTGAAATATTACAAGAACTGACAACATAAAACAATGACAGCAGTTAACAGCTAGGGAATTCCTCAACTTTATTTTGATTGAGGTTTTGAATACCTTTTTAGACAGTGTATCCACAGCAATAAACTGCTTAGATCTTCATACATTTAAACTTAAAACACATGTTGGGTGATGTAGAAACTCCTGTTCTAGCTCTTTGATTAGCACCTGCTTCAAAGTATCTGCTCAGCTAGACAATTCGAAAGAGCATCCATCCAAACCAGAAGGGTTGTACACAGTCCACTGCAAACACAAAAGCAACAAGGCAAAGATGCTCTGGTATCTGTCTAACACCAGTTAGCAAGGGTGAGGTTAGGTCACGTACCATATTTAACTCGCTGTGCCTTACAAATCCTCTTTAGTGTCACTGAAGGCTGCAAAACAATCCATGTGGAGCAGTCAGTCATTCCTTTGTCATCGTCCCTGATCAACTGATTTTTCGTTATCAATGCACCTGGCAGACGGACTGATTTTAGGAGTGCAGGATCTATTATTATACCTCCAAATACTGAAGAAATTGAGACATTGCTTATTCAGTGGAGAATAATAACTTTCTTCCTGTGGGCCCATCACCCCAATATCCAACAGACTCAGCCAGGTTAAATCTCTCTGTCCTATACCTCCTACTACCTTCAAGCTTGACAGCTTCCTTGCTCAGTGCCTTACTTAAGCTCTTTAGAGGACCCACATTGGTTTCTGCTGGCTAGGCACAGACATTAAGTTGCAACTTGGCTGACTGAATATAGCCCTTCTTTTCTCAGAGAAACATTATTTGCATTTTTGCACTAAATGGCACTAAGTGAATGAAACCTCATGGGAAGCTGGCAAAGAGATCTCTTCCAGGAAATCATTGGTTCTTCATCCCTGTGACACCAAAACCCTTGTTTTGCTTTTATTCACAGTGATGCAATACCATGACTTTGCTCGTCATCATCCTTCTAGATGCTAAGAGCCCTCATTTTGCGTGAAACCAAGTGAGAAAAGATAAAAACCCAAACCTCCAGAGAGGCAAGGTATTCCTGTAACCTTTCCTTCCACCTGGAACACAACTGCCAGGCATCACAGAACTGAGCCTTTGCACACCACAGTGAACAGATCTGGGTTATTATTTGTCTGCAAAATACTGAATAAAACCCCTGAGCCTGTTTGTGCCTTAAGAGCTCTAATGACAGTAGCTGTTGAAAAGACTTAGATGCTTTTGAAAGTTTCGTCGTATCAATAATCATAAACAAAGCATAAAATTTCCAATTTGTTACACTGAAACAAAATCAGCCTGTCTTGTTGTTCAATAGAAAGTGAGAGTGGCTTTACTGACTAAAAACTAGGTCACATCTACACAGCTCTTTAGCTCCAGCTTCCAGGTTTAAGCACAAGGGCCATATATTGAACACAACACCTTGAAAAATGGAAATTAGAACGAGTGTCGTCTGAACGAGGATTGAAGGATTTGGCTCTTTCACCTAATCCCAAATTTCCCATTAAAAACCAAGTTAAGATTTGGCAAATAACACCTGAAGGCAGTGTAACAAATACATAGTTCAACATATTTTCACTAGCAAGCTGCCAGGAAAATACAACAAATTATCAGATTGACTGACAGCAGTTCTTTCCTGTATATAAACATTTTTGCAGATGTCCCTGCTCTTAAATCACAGTCTTCTCCTTCCTTACCACGATGGCTAAATAGTAACAGAATATCAGAGATTGCTTTCAACAGAGTCATTTAAAATTAATATGGATCCTGCAGTGTTTGAGATTTTGCAGGACTGCGGTGCCTTTCTGTGCAGTCTCAATGAGAATTTTGTTTAAAAAAGGCTTGTGTCTTGGCCATGTATCAAACTGGTACTGGGCAGAAATTTCTTCACCTCCAGCTTTTGCAGTTGTGTTGCTGAAATCCTTGGAAATTCGCACCTATCAGGTAGAAAACATCGTGCACAGCCTGCAAAGCTCTCTGGAAACTGACCTGTGCCTGAATCCCTGCTGAGTTCAGCGTCTCTGATCACAGGCAGGGAAAGCTCAAGTATCTTCGGATGCTTCAGCTGGTTTGGGCTGGTGGAACTGTGATTGCTGAACATCTCGAAATAGCACGGCTTTGGCACCTGCTCAGGAAAGCAGCTCCTGGCACAGCAGCAGGACTCCCCCGCGCTCGGCGGGTGTGTCTGCACACAAAGCCAAGGTGCGAGCTGGGCATGAGTAAGAGCCCACGCTCTTGTTCTCACCTAGCTCTGCAACAACAATTACGGACTATTAAAGGAAACCGCTTTATTGACTGCTGTTTGCAAAAGCAACAGATGGTTTTCGCAGATCTCTGCCCTCCCCGTAGCCTTTATCACCTCCTCCTCCTGCCCCCTCCCCATTGCAGGTTTCTGCCCCCTGGTACTGCACAGCTTGGCAAACAGATGCAGTTGCTTATTACAACAAGAAGGCAGGACAATATTTGTCTTTACTGTTCAAATCAACTACTGGCTGTATTTAGTTCTCTCCCGTGAGAAGGCGATATACACCAGTGACCTGTCCCTGCTCCCACATCTCCACTGCACTGGTGACCCCTGACTGCTATCAGTCCCTCCTAAACTGCAGCTGCAGCCTGATAAGCTTTTAAAACACAGCACTGCCACACCCTCAGCTAATACAAAGCACCTGCAAACACCCTGTCCTGCACTAGGGGAGGGTGGGACTTGTGGACGCCAGGCTGCAACACAGTCAGTGTGCACAAATCCACACGAACACGTTGTCTTTCTGTCCTGCTCCTTGGAGAGGTCACCAGCCGACCCAAGCTTTAGCTGTGTGCAACCCTTCCCTATTTCTCAATGTAGCTTCACATCCACTAATATTTCACTTTTTGTGTGGGCAGCAGCTTTGCAGGGCAGGGTGGTGCTTTAGGTTGCAGTTCTAGGTGGAAAGGCAGTACGAGGTTTAAAGGTTCTCACTTGCGTTTTTTCCTGGGCACATGTTGCCCCATCTGCTGTGCCGAGACAGTTGTTCAGAGATGCAGTTCCACAGGTAACTGGAGGAGATCAATTGTACGGAAAATAAATTGTGGCACTGGACTTACACACATGAGCAAGAGCCCTCTTAAACCAAGGCTGTTAGAAGAAAAATACACTGAAAACACACCCAGAAAGCTGTTGTGCTATGGCACTTTGCAGGCCAGAAACACCACTCAGGACTTTTGTCCTGCTGGGCATAAGACTCATGTTCTTGCTTTGCTTTCAACAAAAATCATGCTGAAACTGAACTAGACAAAGAAGGTTGCAAGCAGGATCGTGTGACTTTAACACCTTGTGTCCTCTGGGGTCAGAGACACTTCTCTGGGACCCTGTGCATGGTCTTTTATTGCCAGAAAACAGCCCAAAACATTAGGACTGAACCAAAGAACGGAAGACAAGCTTCCTATGACTGCATATATGAAAAATGCAATCTTTTCCACCCCATTCAAAAGCATCCCTCTTCAGAATAATATTTAAGCACTTGCCTTAACCTCAGGAAACTTTCTTCAAACATGAAAGTCAACAGGACTCTCAAAGTACAGGATGAAAGTTAAAAAAGGATTTATAAATGCTGTTCGGAATAAGGACTGATTTAATCACACACAGAAATGGTTTCCTGAATCAAGGCCTCACAACTTAAGCTACTACCATGTTATTCTATGTTAGGCAACTGTGCTTTTCGTTTAGTCTTATGGATGTTGTTATCAGAACCAGATCAGCTCTAACAAAGAACATCTGACTTGAACAGTTTTGAATTCCAGACACTAAATTCCTGAAGTAATTTTTAAAAACTAACTGACAGGAAAGCTCAGAGCCAGCTAAGCTGCCAGAAAAATGACTGGCTTAAGTACTACATTTTGTAGTGTTGTTTGAGCTGATTTATCAGTTCCTTTGTATCTGAACAATTAACCTTTATTTACCAAAAACTGGTAATGTTTTTGGACAAGCAACTGGATAGTTGCTCACAGATCTTTTAGTGTGTTAAAAATGCTATGTGTGTATTTTGCTTCCGAAGTATATTATGATGGAAAGTCACTGAAAGGTGTTCATTCTTGTGTTAGCTGGGTGAATGAGGCTCACTATGAGGATTAGCCATCTATCATATAATAAGATTTATTGAGGTTTAAGTGTCAATCTAATTTTCTACCCTCGGTATTTGCTTAAAGATCACCATTAGAAAAAAAGCCAGCTAATAATTTACAAGAACACATAATGAAGAATAATTTTTTTGTTCACTATTTGTGATCTTTTCCTTTTCTCTGGAGAGCTCTTCAGCCCCTTGCTTTGGGTGTAAGACCTGAAGTTTGGAAGGGGGTTGTCTCTCTATCTGCTTTTTGAGTTAGTTTTTGCATTCTTTTTTCTGGAGGTGATTTGTGCCCCAAGACAACCCTGAAAAAACTTGGGCCATGGACAGGGCTTACAAAAGCTATAGCACTTTCTCTCATGTTATGCATGCTTGTGACCTACACAGCCACGAGTTCAGCCTGGTGACTCCAGTTAGACAGGAATATTTACGGAGTCATGTGTGTCCATGCTGTCCTCTGCCTCTAGGAAACATCTGAGTTATGTCCCTCTGAAGGTGCAAGAGGGAGTGACTTTTCTCCCAATTCCAATCCATGTTTCAAGGAGGCATTACATCCAAGGGCTTTGCTTGCTCTCTTGCTCAGGTTTATTAAGAGCTGCATTCGTAGCTTCTGCCCTACTGCCCCACAGCTTTGCTGTGTAGGCCCAGGCTCTGGGGAACCACCTCTTCCCAATTCAGGGGGAAAAGCAGATCAGAATGTCAGTAGCCTTGAGCTGAGTCTCTACCAGCCTTCTCTCAAAATCACAGACCATACAGCATTAGCATGGATGCCTCACAGAGCTCTGAATCTGGAGGAGTTTATCTCTGGAGTTTAACTTTGGAAAACCCTTATGCATGACAGAATATGTCAAAGGAACCTGCACAATGGTCACAATACACAATTTCTGCTTGACTTTACAGAGCTTGTGGAGGTTGAGGGCTCTGTACATTGTGTTTGATGTGGTTTGATCTAGACTGGTAGAATCAGTAGCTTTATCCCTGTCCAGATCCTAAATTGGCAATTAAAAAATAAGCCTCTTCAGCAGTCTCTGCTTCCTACTTTCTTTCCTCATTTCCTCAGGCTTGGAAGTTCCCATGCAAGCCCCTCCAAAGGGGCTGCTGTTAATTTAAGCAGAATCTTGCTGTCTTACACCATAGAGATTTAGGGCTCAGTCTTAAAATCTGTGCCTGCCCTCTTGCAACATGTCTGCAAGCCTGGTCTCTTCATACATCTCGAAATCACAACTCCTCACAAGAACAGTTAGGAGAACATTTCAGAACTGCCATGATGTCCAGAAGGAGTAACATGGCTAAGTTTTCCAACCATCTCAGAAAGTGCAGACACCATAAATCAGCAGAGCAGAGACAGAACTGGGTAGTACAGATATATTTCATAACAAAAGGTTCAACAGGATCTAGCTAGAGCCAGCACAAAACAATGTGGAGAAACAGTTTCAGCTGATTTATTGCAGCTTTTCAAAAAGCAAGCCCTCACTGAGAATAACTCATGAGTGGTCTAATACATGGAAAAAAGAGGAAGGAAACTTCAGGTGGGGGTGGGAGAGAAAGAATTATTGGGTCCTTGCAACTGCATAGCTCTGGGTAAATCTCTTCGAAGTTAACATTTAAGATCAGCTGTCTTTAGTTTCAAGGAAGCTTTGAAGTAATATTTTAGGGGACATGAGGCTGAGATCAGAGGTGAAATGCCTGGTGTGTAGCTTAAAACTCATGGGTCGGATCTTCCCACCCCTTTCTTGGATGAAACTGAGGAGGAGGGATTCTAGGGTTACATGGACGGCCTCGGGGAGACACTCCTCCACTTTGATATCAGAGATGGGATTTTCTGTGGCAAAACTGACTGCCAGACCTGCTGCTCTGAACCTGCAGACAAGATCCCTTGAGACTTGGGCAACTCGCGGTTGGATCTGTGCTTTCCTCTTGCTGCTGCCCTTCTACAGAGCACAAGAAGCCTTGAAAGAAGGATTATGACTCTTGTTTCCAACAAGGCAAGGGGTAGGCATTGCCACACACATGACAGAGGAAGGGGTGATGTGGGGGAAGTCCAGACAGAACTGCCCCAGGACCTGACCGGGAGGAATGCTGGAACTGGACATCCCAGTCCTGTGCTTTGCTCTGCTCAGTACAAGGGCTACAAGGGAGATAAAATGGAGGTCATATCTCCCAAGGGGAGCTACAAGGATAGATGCACAAAGCAGTCAGTGTCTGTCTAAAAAAACTGTGCAAGACATTACTTAAATAGAAGACATCAGCTGCAAAATTCAAGTCAATCTGAAATCACACCCAAATTTTTTAGATTAGTTTTAGGTGTGGAGGGAGAATATGCCAAGAAACAGAAGAGTTCCTGGCACAGATCCCCTTGGAAATCAGGAAAAATAAAATACTTCTGGTTAGTTTTATTCAAAATTCATTTTGACTTGGAAGCAAAGCCACTGCAGATCAGTGATGGCTGCAGGGCCACCACTCTCAATGGAGAACCAACAGACAGGGAGTAAGAGCAAGAACAGTTTTCACAGACTCTCCCTCCTCTTCACTTGCACTGAATGTTTAATGATTTCCAAAGGGACAAAAATGACTGTTTAGCCAGTCGTGTAGCAGTTTCTTCTTGAAATCAAAATGCAGATACTGCCTAGTGAGCCAAAGCCTTGGAAATAGAAAGGCCTGTGTAATGAGATGGACTGTCCTTCCAAACATGAGAAAGCTGCATTTGAAGGGCCAGAAGCTTCTTCTGCACAGTCACTATCGCTTAAACTCAGCACTACTCACTAGTTCAAGACTACACCTGCTCTCTGAACAAAAAAAGGGGTTTTTTGTATAAAAGTATGTCTCTGTTTCAAAGTAGCTGTGCAAAACCAGTTCCTTTTTACTGAACTCCCTTGCAGTCTTGGCATATTCAGATCATTGGAACCTGTTCCAGTGACAAGTCATTATTGCTGCTCTAAGTTCATCGCCTGACAAATCTGACTCAAACCTAAAAGACCAAGAAAGCTTCCTAGAAAGGAACAAGGTGTGCTGCATTAAGGGATGAGCTCAAGCCATGCAAGAATGTTCCTTACATGGCATCCCAGCCACATTTTGACAATTTAATCTCACTTTCTGGCATAGCACAGAAGATGGAAATAGACAGCAGTATTCATGTATTGAGGTGAGGAGTTTTAGATACGCCTCTGCAGCTTTCAAATGATGGAAACTATTTTATTTAGTAAAGCCATCCCTCTGGTTAGATCCACACAAGTACTTGGTAATGTTTAAGTCCTTAGGAACATGCTGCTTGCTTGGTTATTTTCAAATATTTGTTAAGAAGGGCTTGAGACAAATAAGCAAGTGCTGCAGAGAACACCACATCTAAATGTTAAGCAGCATTTGCTGAAGTCCTCTAAGACAAATCTGCAGACTTCTTCTGACCTCAATTCTTTCGCAAGGTATTTTTCATGCAGGACATCACTCATAGTCTGAACCCAGGCGCACCAGAGGCTCTTCATAGTCAATCCCCGCCCCCCCCCTCCCCCCTGCCAAATCAATGGTTCTTAAAAATGGGCTTTTCCATGGTTCAGACTCTAGCCATGGTTCTGATCACCTCCAGTCTCAAGCTGCTGTTTCAGGGAGTGGATGGTACAGACAATTCATGACAAGCAACAAGGAAAAAGTTATTACAGGAAGAATTCAGCTCAGTACCCCAGCACCTGTGCAGGGAAGAGGCTGAAAAGCACACACCTGGCACAAGAGGGTCAGAACATTTCTGAGCTATTTCTCGCAATGAAAACCGCATGACTGAAGTACTTTGATCAGGCATTTGGGGCTTATGTGGGCAAATCTTCACTAGCTGGGAATCACAGAATGGTTTGGGTTGAAAGGGACTTTAAAGATCACCTAGTTTCAAACACCCTGTCATGGTCAGGGACACCTTCCAGGAAAAGAGCTGTGAGTAAAGAAGGTACAAGAAAGGAGATGATGTTTTACCTGTTCTGTGAAGTCAAAATACTATGTTATCATGACTTTTTAATAAAGCACTGACTGTGCAGTTCCCAGTTGTATGGCTTTAATGGTTTAAAAAAGACTTCAATTCCCTGAAATACTTAGACCTGACAGTACTGTTTGTGGCCAGGCAATTCCACCCCTAATGTGGAACTCCTGATTACTTCCTGCACTGAGTCAATTGCCCGTCCTCACTTTTACCTTCCTGATCCAATTTTGTCAGCAGTTCTCTGTGTTGGCAGAGATCTTAATTGGTTATTCTTAACTAACTGACAAACTCATTATAAGTTCAGATGTCACAGGTAGCATGAGTCTCTAAATTGCCAAGTTTTTTCCGCATGATTTTCCAAAATCTAGGGTGGAATTATCCCATAAACTTAGAGACAGAAACTCAAGGACTGATTTCTTAATCATAAAGCACTTATGTATATTTTAACATATTTTGAGATTAAACACATTAATTTCCAATGAAATCTTGGCACATCCCAGTGCTGCACTTCAGCCTTGCCCAGCTACGAGAGGAATCTTTGCAGCAAGAGGCTTTACAGGCTCTGTCAAAATCAGTATCAGCAGCTACTCCTCTGGGAAATTAGGAATGTCACAGGCAAAGTGTTTGCCAAGGCTTTCAGCATGTTCCAATTAATTTACTATTCCATGTTTGCTGTAGACCTGAGGTAGGAAGGAAAGTTGAATTTAAGCAGTTAAACATGAGACATGGAATGCTGCTAAGACAGTGATCACCGCAACAGGGGCTTTAAAGGCTGAAATGTTTATTCATGTTTTGAACCAAAGTGAATTCTCGTCACAGGTGAGGTGCAATGGTTTACCCACAGATGACTTAAGAGTGGGATACAGACTTCAGCCTATGGCTGCCAAATCCAGATGTGTTATTTCTTGGCTTTACTGAGCTAATCTGGGTATCCAAAGGCTTTAGCCACTGCAGGCTTGGTTCCTAAATTGTTATTTCATTTCTAACACTAAAGCAGCTTCACCTCTGTCAGTCAGGGCTGCCATGCTAACATTAATAAGGAACCTACTGGCCATGAGGTTTTATCACTGCCTTGTTGGTTTGCTCTCAAAAAGGGCCAGATGTAATAGCTTTAAGCTCCAAAATGTGAATGGGGACCTGTCCAACTTGAGGTGTGACTACTAGAATAAAGATGGGTGGTAACAATAAAAAAAGAGTCGTTAGTTAGATGAGTCCTTGGCTGCAATCATTTTAGGTACAAGCAAAGAAAGCCAAAGGCATGTGGGATGTCTTTTCTGCAGAAAGGCTTAAAATAGAAAAGGAAATCAATACTCATTTACAGTATCTGGCAGTCACTGAACCAAAACATACATGTACACCTACAGCCGAGCAGAAATAACAACATTTATTTAAACCACAAGCTGTTATTCTGCTGCAGGAATGCTGTGTTTCATGTGGAGCACTTCACCAGAGACTGTACCACATATTTCTGACCATTTTTAAAAAGCCTCAGCAATATCCAGAGCATATACTTTCAATACCACGGTTATTAACCCCACCAGCCAGGCCAGCTTCGACTCCTGTGATTCCCGGCAAAGAAAGAGTGAGAGCTGGTGTGGAGGAGAATGTGCTCAGCAGGAAGCAAACCTCTAATGGGCAGAACCCTTAAATGATGCTTCAAAAGAGAAACGTACACCTGTGTGTAAGAACGAGGCAATGTTCCCACTATGTAAAATTACGAGCTTCAAAGGAAGGAATAGTGTTTAACAAATCAGCATTCCCCAAACACTGAAAGTGAAATGAAATGTAAACAAAGTGAATCTGCTGATTGCTTGTTTTTTTTTTCATTCCCCTGCTCTGAGAAATGTGACCAGTAAATAAACAGGATAAATAATAACAGCAGCTGGTTTTTATACAACACTCCTCATACAGAAAACCCAAAATGCTTTACAAAGGGTGCAACCAGGCTGCTTGCAGAGGTCACACAAGGCAGAGATGAATGGCACCTCAAGAGATCCTCTGATCCATTACCCCATCCCAAGCAAGGATCAACCCTTCTTCCCAATGCCACATAAACTGAAGCACAGAGGCAAAAAGCCTTGCCCATGGCAACACAGCATGCCAGAAGCAAGGATGGACACAATGCATGAGTCAAAACCTGACCCTACAGCAGCCAGCAGGAGCTTAACAGCAGAGTTAAGATGTCACCATAGGCTCCCTGTGCTACATGCATGGGGCCACAGAGAACCTGGAAAGAAAAAAGTCAATTTTAAAGAAGCCTTCTATCCTAATGAATTTGTGGGCATCTAATAACGTCAGAGAGATGCTCTGTGCATTTTCAGGACAACGTGGGTTGAGATGCTCCATGTCCCTTGTTTGGGGAGGGACAGAGGATGACTGAATGCTGATTTTGCTTGAATGGCTTTTTAATAACATGAGATTATGAATGCTGCTCAGAATACAGATTTTAATGCTCCAAATATTATAGACTAGCTCTCACACAAAATTGAAAAAAGTGAAGAAAAAGCTTAACCATTAAGTCAGCTAGATGTTATCTTACAGAAATTTAATTACTTACTGCTTCCTTGTCACTCCTCATGCCTTTCACTCAGCAAATTAAACCATTGCACATTTCTGGAATTCAACAGTTGAATTTGAAAGCCCACTGAGATAGTTTTGAAAACAGAAGTAAAAAGTATGTAGAAAAATTATAAAAATAAGCTCATCTTGTCTATTGGTGAACTGACTAACCTGCTGACACCTAGAGCAAATTAAACCAAATTCTGTTCTAAAGAAAGACCAATGACTTAAGTCTTAATCCCTCACTCTGCAAGCCACAAGCTGGAGCAAGGAAGAAAGAACACATACAGAGCAAGACATTTATCACAGGTCAGACAGAAGTCTGAAAAAGATCAGCAATCTTTCTTGCATAGCAAATCTATAGTAGTTCGTACATTTTCTCCTTACCCATCTGTACACAACACTGGAGCAAACGATTACTACCCTATTACCGCTGAATGTTTGACTTTAGCTCAGTTGTCAGTATTGTGTCCCCTTTTGTTCCCTGTTCTTTCCTTTCAATGATTGCTGCTGAGACAATTTACTTGTAGCAGAGCAGCAGAGAACAACTAATGCATCACTTAGTAGATTTTATTTAAAATCTCTCTTCAAACATCAAGCCATCTTCAACCACCAGCTGCTCAAGGAATAACTTACTTTCTCTGGCAGCTTTCGTCTAGAGACTCCAGCCCCAATTTGTATCACTTGACTGGATGACTACATCCAATTTTAGACAAGGAAACAAAAGTACCAAGAAATTTGGAGTCTGATTCTGTAAATCACTGGTCATTGTGTCACTGTCTAATGACTGTCTTGACCATGTTTTGCCTGTTCTCTGCTCCTCGTTGACTTCTTTTTTCTGTCTTCTGACACTAAATTCTCTAGGTCTAGCAAGTTGCCTTTGCCATCACTCCATATGGGAGAATTCGGAGGTTTCCATCATCGAGTACCTGCCAAACAGAAACTAAGATATTTCCTGGCTGGAGAGCCAGTGTCTGACACAGAAGGGGGGACTCTTTCATGGCAATGGAAGTACTCATGAAGTTTGGTGTTACTCAAGGTCCTGGGACATTGAAAACTGCTACAAAAAGAATGAATCCCTTTGGACACAAACGCTCTGCATCTGTCTAGGAGGAACAAACACATTCCCAAGCAGAGAAAGACCAAGACCAAGATTTATCCCCTCTCTGCTGATGGGGATATCCCACAGGAGTGTGCTTGGAGGCAAGTAAATCTGACTGCAGTGCTGTGGCCACCAGGACAGCTTCCACCAGCTGTTCCCTTCCTCGCCCAAGGCCACATCTTGGTACTGTCTGGGCAGTGAGTCTGGTCAGCTTGGAGATGCCTTCCTGACACCACCACCCAGTGACTCCCCCGAGTCTGGTTCTTTAGAAGATGTTTATGGTCAGGACTAGCCCAAGGTTGGTATTTGGGATAGCTGTACCAGTATTTTTCCTTCAGTTAACGGAAGTGAAATTTTATTGGTCTGCAGGAGGAAACCCTAGAGGATATATAATTTTAATGATGTCTAAAAACTCTACTTACCCTGATGTTTGCTAATTTCCTTCCTTCCTTTTACAGATAATAAGCCACACTGACACAGCGTCAGAATGTCTGTGCTGCAGAGTACAGGACAGGCATGGCTGGGTGTAGTTAAGGATATAACTGGGATGGGATGAAGTAAGGGACCTGCCTGAGCTTATCTTTAGGAATCTTATGGGCAAGATGCAATACTATCTCCTTGGATACCTGGAATAATCAGCCATTTGCTATCAGGGTTGTGTCACATCTCTTGGATAAGGGACAATAGGAGGTTTCAAACACTGATGGCTTCCATTCAACTGGGAACACATTAGGACAATGACACGCCTGAACCTAGGGAAGGCAGCTCAGCCAAATATGTCTGCAGGGACAGCTCTTAGAACAATGCAATTTCCCTGGAAGAACAAAGAGATCAGATGTTCACCCTGGCTCAAAAAAGGACGAAGTCACAGCAGTCTGAAGGGAACTTGAAAGGCCAACTCCTCTGCTACAGACATCTAGAAAAAACGCCCTCTTCCAGCCAGAACAATTGTATCAGACAATTCTTGTTGTAGACGTATTCACAGTGATCTCAAAGAGCTGCTATGTGTTCCCAAGGGATGTTCCAGGAGTGCTGGAGAAACTGAAGCAAAGAATTGTGTGCAGCTCTTTTATTATTTCCATTAAATCCACATATTCCTTACAGTAGTGAAGTAAAGTGCTCTTGCATCTGGAATCCTGGTAAGATTATTGTCTGCTTCATCTATTGTGTCACTACCAACAAATAGCTGGTTCAGAGCGTTCCCAGTCTGATGAGCTGAAGAGGGGGTCAGTGCAGGGTGTGCCCAGGATAAAGACACTTGCAGGGATCAGTAGATCTCTAAATGCTGAGTGACCAGCTTGGGTATCCATCAGAGTCATGGCACAAAGCCAGTACTGATCATCACACTTGTATTCCAATTAAAAGCAAATTAACTGTTTGTTTTACAGATGCCAGGTTTGCTTATCCTTCAGTCTCTGGCAAATTAATGAGCAGAAAAATTATCTTAACAACACTATCTCTAGACCATTTTTCTTCTTTTTTCCTATTTCTAGCTCTACTGTTTATATTCACCATGCTGGACAGCATTGTTTCCAATTCATCAGGTGGCACAAAGAATCAACACTGATTTTGCTTTTTTTGCTGCTCGCAGGATCAGGATGAAATATTACTGCTTTGAGACTCACAACAGGGAACTCCAAAAGTCACCTTGTTCCCAGACACTGATGTCACAAAGCTGTACACCTGTGCTCAGAAGCAGATCCTAACAGGGCAATGAGCAAAAGGGAGAGTTTAATTACAACTGTTATTCCATTTGCTATTCACCTTTTTCCTGGGGTTCTGTGGAATAAAAGGCAGATTTGCTTGTGTTGGACATTCCTGTGGAGACTGAAAAAAAATTATCCTACTGAAAAAGCCTGTTGGAAGTATCTGCAGCAAGAACCAAAGCTGCTCCCCTGTCTGTCAGAGTCCCTCTTACATGAAGCTGGTTTGCTAATTTGCCCATCCTCTGGAACTGCATAAGGAATCATAAAAGGATGCTCCCATTCACAGTGAACAAGACAGTCACATGGAGCAAGGATAACAGAGGCATTAAAGGAACACATACACAGCTGATGAAAAGAAGGGAGCCTTTAGAAACTCAGGCAATAGCAATACAGCAAGCAAAGCCTGGAATGTTGATTCGACAATGATCATTGTTATTTCCCTCTGCAGTGTGTGCAATGGGATCAGAAAAACAGAGGGAGCTGAATTCATCCTGTGGCAAACTGTGCTGACATAAGTCCCTTTGCATCCTACAGATTTGGCTTTAATTTCAAGTTGACCTCATTAGTACCAACAAAGTGTTCTTCAAGAGCGACGCTGAATTAGGAACTGCTTTAAGTATTTCTAGAGACTAACACAATACACTATAATTAAAGACATTATAATCAGTGACTTGATTTCTTTGCTTTGACTTCACTTTGGCTTATTTATTTATTTATTCATTCATTTTGGAAAGGTCTGAAAGTCAAATTCAATTTTGTCATCTGCTCATGCTGAGAGCTGTGCTGTTCTGGAAATGGCATGGAAGTGCTGGTAATGAGATGCCAAAACTATCAAGCAATATTTACAATTTAAAGGCCAGTTCAAATATAAAGGCAGTTTGTATTTCTGCACCACAGGCACATCTGCAAAGTCTTTGGGGAACAGAGAAATCTGTTTTCTCCTTATTGGCTTGGCCTTTCATTACTAGCAAGTCAGAAAGAATGGCAGGCATTCTTCAAAGAGTAAAAGAAATGTAAAAAGTAAATAGAAAAGTGGGTGCTTTTTGTTTGTTTAATTTTGTATTTTTAATCACGTCTCAGGTGTAGAACTGAAAGAACTCTTACAAAGGCGCTGTTTACTCAGACAATTGCAACTCTGTTTACATAAACTGTGGTCACGATGTCTGAAGTTGAGCCAACTCATTCCAGTGTACATTAACAATGGCCCAGGAATGCCTCTGTGACCCAGAGGCAGAGAACCACTGAGGATCCTGACAATCCTCTAAGCCCACCTCGAGCCCACTCTGTGAGAGACACTCAAGCACCATGCTAACTCGCCAGGTAGTGATTTCTTTTTGGCGGCTGAGGAAGCCCAGATTCATGGATGTCTGGAACTCACATTTTCAAGTGCATCCTCTAGCTACAAGTGTCTGAAGTGCCCAGCTTAAAGTGACTGATCTACCAGGAGACTCGGGTATCACTGTCTGAAGTCAGTGGCAGCTGCAGCTATGAGCACCTTTGAAAAAATTACTCTGAGTCAATAAACCTCACAGGGTTTACTTGAGGTCAAGAAGAGGGGCTAAAAGTGCCCCAGAAGAAACTGTTTGTGCTTATCTAGGCAGTGACAACAATGGAGGAAGCATCTAGAAAAGGCTGCAGGGATACAGACCAGAGAGGAAGAAAGTCACCTCTGCAGTTCCTTGGGCCCTTTAGGGGCCTCAAAGGAAATGTCTGGACTTCTCCTCCCAACTTTCCTTCCCCTTCCTCACCAACCTCTATTCTTAGCAGCTTTGTCTGAGAGCTGGAAATAGAACATGATTTCTTAATTCCTCACCTCCTCTTACCTCATATTTTGACTGGGAGTGCTCAGGGTGGTGGCAGAGGTTTAAGCCTTGCATGGAGCTGTTGTTTATGTTTACATAATGACTGCTTTCCCATTAAGTAGGGTTTCTTTGGCTACTGGGACATGCTATAGGCATGAGATCAGTCCTGTTTGGTTCAAATGATTTAATTCCTCCAAACAACATTACATAGTTCTGAAAATGCCATGCCTTGCCCAGATCTTAAGCGTTGGACTCAGCAGTGAGCACTTGGTGCCAAAGAGTTACCCATTTTCATGCTCCACAAATCCTGCTGTTGGCACAAAACACGAAAACTACACCAGGACATACTGCTTTTTCTTCCCTGCTGCATTCAAAAAGACCACTTAATTACACTTTAAGATGGAACTGGCTCAACAAGTTGGGCAGCTTGCAGGGCTGCTGGCTGGGGAAGCTGCACCTGCACTGCTGCCAGCAGGCAGCAAGAGAAGACAACACCCAGGCCCCAGCTCTGCTGTTGGGAGTGACTTCCCACCCAAAAAACAAGTGGAAAACACTGTCTTTCTTCTTCCTTAGTCCCATTACTCCTTACTCCATCTACCCCATCTAATCATTATGACATCTGAGTGGCTTTGTGTGTCAGCTTCCTGTGAAGTAATCACCTAAATCCCCCTCTGAAACAAAGCGGACCCTGCTGAGGAACTCACAATAGGTGCCTTTCACCAGCAGGACAACCTTGGCCTCCGTGGCACTTATAACAAAGCTTCCATATGTGCACCAGTACGGGCTGATTAGTCAGATCAACACCACACAGGATCAGAGCCTGGATATTTGTGAGCACGAAGCAAAAAAGCTTCACAAAATTTCCCCATCTTCCTGAAAATGTAGTTGTTGGTGATTTTTTTTTTTAAATATGCTATAGCACATTAATCTGCCACAGCCCTTTATCCACGTTTATGAGTCTTTTCAAGGAGATAAAAGAGAAGCACCAGCTCCAAGGGGTGATGTCTGTCAGTCGTCCCCACTTTCAGAGATTGCCTGGCCATTGTCTGCTCTACAACCCCAGGCTAGGGCTACTTTTTAATTTTTCCTTTAGCAGACATCCTGGGTTTTCCCCCTCCCTGGGGGAGGGATCAAGGGCGATAAGTTCTATTCTAGTAGAAGACAAGTCAATGATAACCTTTGGGCATCTGCAGTGAAGAGGTATTTCTATAGCTCTAGCTGGGATTAGGCACATAATGGATCAATGAAAGATCCCACCGTTTGACGGTTATAGCATCATTCATTAGTGTTAAGATTTGAACCTGAATCAACAATTGACTTAGAAGATTGAAAGAATTGCTTTCAGTATTTGAAATAAATTGTAACAGGCCTGTAAAAGTCCCCTGAGGTGTCTCTCTTCCTCTCCCTATACATACATATAGAGATCAGTTTTGCTGAACGTTTAAAATTAGATTAAAGTTACCGAGCTTCTACATAGGAAGAAGAAAAAGCAGAGCTTCTTATGGAAAGTGAAAGGGGGCAAAATAATGTATTTTTGGTTTGCCTATTAAAGCACTTCAAGAGCATTCTTGACTGCAGGTTCCAGGCACTTGTTATTCAGGCACTTACCATCTCTCTCATACATAACAATTCATGAAGAGCTAATAATAAACAATACGCCCCCTCCTTACACACAAACACGCAAACACACACACTCAGGAGCTCCTTGTAAATGAGCAACACTGATCCCATCCACTTTTCTTGTCACAAAACTAGGGCAAGTTCAGTCTTAATTAACTGCTTGGTGCACAGACCACTAAAAAAAATTAACTACCCAGAGGACTTAGACACCAAGTTTTCCCTCTCAGCTCCTTACCAGTTCTGGAACAAAGACCCATCCACCCACTACTAATTTGGTAAGAAATTAAACATGATAAAAAAGCAGTTCCACAACTGGGTGATGAATGTTATGGGTAGTTAATGATTAATTACCATTATAATACAAAACAGCCTGGTTTCACTGCAGAACCTTGTTTCATAGCATTATTTTTCTGTAAAGGCAATCTTCAGGTTGATGTAAAGACTATGCAATGCATCTGCCAAAAACTTTCCTTCTTGTTTCCGAAAGGCAGCGAGTAGAAGCAACTATAAAATGCTCTGTAGACCAGGGAATCTTGAACCAGACCTGTGTCCTACAGCCCAACCAGTGCAATGGAGCTATGGTGGGGTGGCTGCACTGTCCTCCCCTCTGGGGACAGTGTATTTTGGTGTTTGCCCACCCTCTATATTACCTGGGTGCTAACCCAGCCCTATGTTATTCCCATTGTCCCTTAGTTTTGCAGGCATAAACCCCAAGGCCAGCTAACTTGGACCCCTGTCCCTCTCTCAGAGCAGTTGCAGGCTGGTTTGGGCAGAGGATGATGTCTAACCTGTTGGGTCGTCAGGATAAAGTTTAACTCCCTACAACAGATTGAACAACTTTTTCCTGTGACTGTTTTCTAGCTGTATAAAATCAACACAGTTCTTCCTGCTGGCTTGCAGAAGAAGAAAACAATTAAACAATATCCAGATTTTTCTGAAGTAGGTACCTACATAAGTAGTGGCAGCACAAATACATGCCAAGCCAGCAGATACTGGAAGAAGAAAGATCATAACTATGGGAGCAACATCAGATCATAATCAGCACAGAAAGCTATTACAGTAAAGAGATTATTTAAATTATGACAAAAACATTAGAAAAATTTCTCTACCTGATTCTTTGCCTGTGCTTATTACACAGGTCAGTTTTGAAATTGCAATTGCCAGTGAGAGAGCTCCCTGAATCATTTACTAAGTATAAATAATTTAAAACCAGTCGAAAAGCAATGCAGTCAAACATTCTGCCTGTTGCCCTGAGATTTCAGCTACTACTGTTGAAACTGAACTCAGGTGCTGATGTTAAGTTTGTTGACACTGAGAAAATCAGAAAGAGTGAACATCCCAAAGCCTGTATCCATTTCCACCCTGACTGCCCGTGGTATTAGTCTGGGGATAGCTGTTTATTGCTGATAGGCATCAGCCACCTGCCAGAGCAACTTTGTAGAATACTGAACCGCCAACCAAACCAGTTGTGCAAGGAATGACAGTAACTCTGTGTTTTATAACTGCAAGGCTGACTCGAGCAAGTAAAGGTTTGGGGAACACAATCTTTACAGTAGGGGCTCTCTCAGCTGAGAGAAAGCTCTCTTAGGGGCTCTATGAAGCTCCATGTACACAGCCCTGTAATGCCAGTCAAGCTATAAATAATAATTACATTAACAGAGTTGTATTTACTGACAGCAAAAAGGACATTTGCTTCAAAGTGCTCACCTGGGAGATGCTGCTGGCTTCCAATACCTGCAGAAGAGATGCTGCCCATCAGCATTGATGATATGGGGCAGATCCTTGTATGGGATGTTTTGAGGACTCCGCTTTGGCGAACTTTCCTCTGGCATTCTGGAAGAATGACCTGCAGGTGTTAGAAGAAACAAGACATACTTTAAAACAGGTGAAGACAAGATAAAAGCTGATGGTCTTGGCAGCCAAAAACACTCAAGAAAGTCAGTCAGTAAGGAATGGGAGCTCCCACTGATGGGAGCCTGCTTCCAAAACCCCAGCCAAAGAGCCCCCAAAATCACTGCTTTAAAACAGAAATATAGCAAATTTTTTTGCTCAGAAAAGGCTCATGTTTGGGGGTAGAGCATTGAGGGTGGGGAGAGGAAGAAGGAGGGAAGATCAATCCACCATCAGTACTTCATTTACAGCTTTCTATCCCACACTTCTTCCATCTGTATTTATTTTGCATCATTTTGTGAAACGGATCATAAAGAGAATATTTTAACTGCAATCAAGTGCAGATTGTGAAGCAGTCGCTACAGATATGAAAAGACAGCTGCATAAAAGATTCATCTCTGGCTGAACATCTCCAAAGAACAGTAGAGGGTACACAGCAGAGGTATCTGCCACCGTGTCATCATTAAGATCTTCTCTGACATCTCAGACAGGAAGGTGGCAGCGGTGGAGAGCGAAACATTTCCAGGAGAATTTGTCACAAACCTGTTTTCATCCTGTGCAAGGGTTTGCATTCTAGTGAGGAGCCGGCATCGCAAGTCAAACGCAAGCAGATGAGGCTTTTTGCATCTCGCTGCGGAGCCGCGTTCACACTCCGGCAGCCCCGCGGTCCCCGGCGGGTCCCTCCCGGCGCTGCGCGGGGCTCGCCCCGGCTCCTCTCCCCGGCTCGCTCGCTCTTTGAGGAAAGTCGCTTGGGTAATTCACCACTTCTCGTTCATCACTTTTTTTTTTTTCCTTCTCAAACAAATTGCGTGTGTGGGCTGAAGTGGCGGTGGTGGGAGGGGAGGCTGGGAAGGGTGGGGGAGAGGGAGGGCTGGCGGGTGGGAAAGCTGCAGTCCACTTTCCAGAAGCTGCTGCACGTACATCAAAGGCACCTTGAACACATGCAGCTGGAGCAGCTCACAAAGTTCCTGCCGCGGCAGGTTGTTTGCAACTTTACTTCCTTCCTGCCACTTACAGTTCGGAGGCCGCGGCGACGGGGGGAGGCGAGGGAGGGGGAGCCCTTTTCTCAAAGCGATCCCCGCTGCGAAGCCATCTCTCGTGTAAGCGCAACTTCCCCAGCCCCGCGCTGCCAAGCGGGGAGCGGGAGGGAGGGGACGAGGAGGAGGAGGAGGAGAAGGAGGAGGGAGGATCCAAGCACCGACGCGATGCCAGGTCGCCAGTCCCGCACATGCATCCTCCTGCTGCGGCCGGGCGCGGCTGCCCCGCGGCCGCCCGCGGAGCCGAAGCGCGGTGGCTCCACCGCACGGTGCACACCGGCTGCTCCCGGAGAGGAGGGAGGCAGCGGCGGAAGGGCGGAGGGCGGGTGGTGGGATGGATGCATGGATGCATGGATGGATGGATGGAGGGGCGGGCGGTGCTGCCGCCCCCTCGTCTGGGCTAGGCTGGGCTGGGCGGGGAGCGGGGGAGCCCCGCCGTNGCGGGGCTGGGGTGGGGGGGGAGGGGGGGCGCCCCGCCGTGCCCCCGAGCCGCGGGGAGGGCGGAGGCACGGCCGCCACCTCCCCCGGTGCCCGCCCGCGGGGGCTCCGCACCGTCTCCGCCGCCGCCCCGCTGGGCTCGTGCGGCCGCCGCGGCGGGGGGAGAGGCCGCAGCGCTCCCGCAGCCCCCGGCACCGGGATCTGGCCGCAGGAGCGGCCGCTAAGCCGCTGCGGGCTGGGGGACAGCGGAGACACCCCGGGGGCGGGGGCGGCTGCTCGCGTAGAATTTCAGAGAGGGGACATCGTGGGGCCGTGCCGCCTCCTGGGCATCCCGGTCCGAGCCGCTCCTTGGGATCCGAACACCAAACTTGACTGTTTGCGTTTATGTGCATCTCTTCAGGCTTTGAAGCCACATCGGAGAGATCGTTCAGATACTAGTTGGGAGAAGTGTCCAAGCTTTGCACCCTCATTCAGGGTAAAGGCCATTTATAAACACAGCGTATGATTTATACTCACATAAATCACCATATCACTATAGATTATACGCAAAACATGTGGGGCAACTCTGTAATGTGAGATCTATTTGGTGGTATATGATACTTGCTTATAAAAATTGTCACAGCAAGGTTCCCTGAAGCCGAAATAGCTTCCCAGCCTTAAGGCATCCCAATACAGAATTTTGTTACTTAATACTGGTAAGTGCTTAGCATTTATTGAGCACAGTCTCATGCCTTTTTTCATTTCATCAGCTCCTTTCATTTTTGCATGCCTACATATGCTTGAGGTCTCAAGCCTTTCTAAGAAGAGGCAGCTATTAACCTTATTTTTAAAGTGAGGCATGCTCATCAAGTGCAAATCTGTGAACAAAGGCTGAGGAAAGGAAAGAAATATGTGCTAACAATAATAACAATAAATGCAAAACCTCAGAGATGAGCTGTATAAGAATAAAAAGGAAATCAAAACCAGATTTTATTTTATTCATCTTTCAGTGTCATTTATATTAAATGCGTGGGGGGGGGGTGTTAGTTATAAATGGCAAAAGCAAAATTACATGTTCCTGTAACTGCTGTTGTTTGGAAAAAAATAAACAAAACCAACATTTATGGTTGTTTATAATGAGTGAGATTCAGGTCAGATGGGTCTTAAGCAGAGCCCTGGGAGCTGTACCTGGAACTGTACCAGTTCCTAGGCCAGTTACTATCTAAGCATGAATGGGTGGAATTAAAGAGCTATCACAAGCCAGCTCCAGAGTTGGTAGAAGCAAGGACATATATAATTGTTTAAATGATACAGATCAGATAATAACTGGATTAAGAAGAAAAGAAAGAAGGAAAGAAGCCTCTTCCCCTGCTCAGGGTTTATCTGCCAGGAACACTTTACTGCTTCCCTACAGCCATCCATGAAATCTGATGCCAGGAACAGGCTCCTCTCCTGCTGTGGTGCTGGGAATATCAGAGTTCCCAGGGCCACAGAGGGGTGGAGGGAGTTGAGGAAAAAATCTCTTTTTAAACTTATGGATAAAAATAGCACCTCAAGGAAAACAACCTTTGTTGGGACACAAGGGCGAGATCCTGACTTTGAGAGCCTGCCCTGGTCAGTCCAGATATATGATTCCCTTGATACCCTGTTAACCTTGGTGTAGCTAAAATTGGAGACAGCATAACTGTGGTCCAGCCTGCCCTCTCTGCAGGCCCAGATCCTCACCACAGCACTGGAATGAAGAATCAACCAACCCCTCCTCACCCGCTTTCCTAAGACTCCAGAAATTTGAGGACATTTCTTCCCACACACTTCTTCATCCCAATGTTAACAACATAAAAATGAATGAGGAGCAACGGCTGACTTGTTACCTGATTATTTTGCAGAGTTAAAGCTGTGAATGAAAAGCCACCTGAGAAAACTGGATTGAGTCTGGGGAATTCACGTACCTGACACCCAGACTATATACCAGGCTTCAGCAGAGCAATTACTGCATACTGGCTTCCTGTGAGAAATCAAAGGGATGCCTGAGCATGCAGTATTTCTGAGACTATAACATCTTCTCTTGTCTTGGTGGAGTGAAATACATTTCAGAAATAGAGTTTAAGCTAAATCAACTTCTAATAAAAAATAGATTCACACTTGGTGAATCTTTACACTAATCCAGCAATTACTCAGTCCTTGTAGGAAAGGATGTTTGGTTTCTTAAAGGCTGAGCCCTGCCTAATTTGTCTCCACTGACCCCCAAGGTATGCACAGGGGTATAGAGAAAAGGGGTACACCTTCAGATGAGGTGACCTTTAGGAAGAGGATCAATTGCTGGAATGACAGAGTAAATACGTGTAATGGAATTTGTTATCACACCAAGGGGAGAGGAGAGGAGAGGAGAGGAGAGGGGAGGGGAGGGGAGGGGAGGGGAGGGG